>JAXRJS010000071.1:7027951-7617951 GCA_037127375.1 Dione juno
CGCTTAGACCGAGTATATGCAAGTTGTAGTTTAGCATTACTGCTTCTGCTTGGGCCAGTCGGCTGTCATCGCTAAGCGTCCTCACGTTCCAGAAGGCAATTCGTGTCCGTTTCTACATGCCAAAAGTCGTCGTTAATAGATCGGTCCGGTTTCTATTTGTTTCAGTTTCTGTAATCAATGATTTTTGAACAAGCAGGTGATTAGTCCACTATGCCTTAATCTGATAGCGGGGCTGCCGCTTCAGAGCCTTCAGATGTGCTCGATTTTATTTCGGGTGTCCTCCCTAGGAGTTGATACTGTTTTAAGGCGCAGTATACTCGCCCTTCGCCCTGCATCCGTTAGCTCAGCTGCAACTCAGGGTGGCGGTCACGCGGCAGCGCGGTTGGCTAGGGCTCCGCTAATACGGTACTCCGCCACGAGTACAGCAGAATGTATTTTTGGCATTTTATAGGTAATGATGCACTCACCCACAGCGATTCCACCAGAAAAACATACCCTAGCTTCTCTTATATATATATATATATATATATATATATATATATAAATATATATATATATATATATATATAATATATATATATATTATATATATATTATTATATTATAGAATATATAGATATATATATATATATATATATATATATATATATAATTATATATATATGTATATATATGCGCCTAAGATTAGGATGAAAGAACCTATACAAAAACAAAATAGCCGAAGCTAGCTACTAAGCCATTAGCGTACATAACACAAATATAACACTTTCTTCCAAAAGTGACAAATACCCGTACATCCAACTTGACGTACAGCCAAGTGGAATGATTGCATTCATTCAGAATGCAGAATTTATCGCGAGAATTGCATAATTGATTTATTCTACCTGTAGGTGTGTATAAATAAATTGTGCGTCGAAATTGTAGCTTTCATCTTCTTGGATATTTAAAAAGCTCGTTAATATATGAATTGGTTTGTTTTCGTTTGATACATTTGGTTGTGGTTTCGATCTTTTTTTTCTATTTCGCTTCGCTCTAGCTATTTGTTTTCGCTTCGCTCTCATTGTTTTCTTCTTTATATAGTCTCTCCGCTATTTTGTAAGACATAGTACGATATTCCCCGCTACGATAGTTCCGCCCAATACTAGGCTATTTTTTTCAATAGAATTTATCTTATCTAATAATTAATATAACAAATGCCAAAAAATATTACGATATTAACTTGACACATAATTATAACTAAGTATAAAGTTTCTAAACACTAGATATTCTCTATTTATATACAAAAAAGCTTGAGGCTGAATATAATTAAAAACAAAGATATTGTGAAAATTTAAAAAAGCTTATTTTAAGCTTCAAATTTAACTTAAAAGCAGCATTTCAAAGAAAAACCACATTATAGCTTCCAGCTGGATAAGTTCGAAAGGAACTCCGAGACATCTAACGAAGCTAGCTATTATAGATATATCATGTTTATAGAGACTATGATTTGAAATCAAAATATTTAATTTTGTTTTACGCATTTTCAGTGTAAAATTAGTAGATATCAGTGGCGAAGTATCCATATTAGACGATTCTCATCAGGTTACCGTTTGTAAATAAATTAAAAAAAAAACATTTTATTACAAAAAATCTCACTATGAATCAATTTTATTTTATGCATCAGAACCCATAAAATATAACTGAGTTTTAACCAGTTTACATAATATCTAATGAAAAAAATCTTTAGCGCTTTTATTCGACGCCGGGTTACCTTTATAAAAATAAGTCTCTCCGCCACTGGCAGCTTACTACGAGACGAGGACTACATAGAACGAGGAGAAATTCTAATGGAAAGAGTAGAATATTGTGTTAAAATTAAGTTCTCTCCGCCAACCCCGATATACCGAAGTAAATTAAATATTGTTAGCCTCCAATAGCGATGGCACCTGCAAGCGTTACGTACTTAGTCGGACATTTCTATAGCTTTACATTTTAGAACTTTACTTTACCTTAGACTAGTTTAAACACTTTTCGCATTTTCCATCTCTCTCTCCAGTTAGCAGAGGAAATCTGATGACAAGACACCATGCTCTCCGCTTTTTGCATTTCAAGAAATAGCGTATCAAGTGGCGAAACTCAACGCCGCGCTTTATCTTGTTACCAAAATAAAAAATAATCCGTTCTCCGCGAGCTGGAATCGAACCCACAACCGTCACGTTTACAGGCGGACGCTTTTATACACGTATATTTTAAGATATACACCACTAAATACAAACGACGGTACGTATGACAATTTATTATATACCATTATTCTTATAAAAATTGTCCATTTCCGACCAAATACCGTACATTGTCGCTTATACAGGGAACGGTAAAGGAAAACAAATGGTCGCCGTCGTCCTGATTGAGATAAACTCTCACGATCACAAACCGAGATGACTGACTGACTTAACGATGATTTGTCACTAAATTGACCTGATGTATTAATATGAATTATCTGTGTAATTTTGTTGGGAAATTTAAAGAATTTTTTTTTTTTGCTTTTTATAGTGTTTATCTATACTGTATATGGAGAAATACTTAAAAAAAAACATACAAACACATATATTTTCTTTATATATACATACGTATACAGTTAATGGAGAAGGAATATATATACAAATTTAATTAATCTCCCGCTTTAGAAAGTACAATGCAGCGTTGAGTACCGCCAACACGCAACGTCTCCAAGTGAAAAACGGTGTATACGGAGAGTACTAGATTCTCTCTGCTTGCCCTAGTATTCTAGAATAAAAATTACACTACTTTTTTCTTATTTTTAAAGTTAAATACTAGTTTTTCTTAGTTGCTAGATATGTAAGCTTATTGAATAACTAGCTAAGCCCGAGACGTTGTTAACGGTGTCTAAGTAAATTTCAATGTTCAACCAATTCAATAAAACTGCTATATTGCAACATTCCCGTCATACAAAATACTTTAATTTATATTATTTTTTATTTATAAACCGTTTGAAATAAAACAACTCTAAATATTAAGTGAAGCTTACAATAATACAATGGTAAAAGTTGCATTTGTATAGGTAATGCCATTCTTGAGATAAGCGTAGACGCACAAACAAACAGACAAAAAATTTACAATCAATATATTGTGTTCTAGTACATTTATAAATGCTTCCAATTTTATTTTTGTTACATATCATCCACGTACAGACAGCGATCAGTTACTTTTTTATTTTATGTACAGATTATGGAACTGAGCTTAAATATAGACTATATTTAAGCTCAGTTCCATCCCTAATTGACATGTTGTAAGTCTACAATGCACTGCACACACACAATGTCAACAAACATGTGAAAAAAAAAAACCAAAAAGAAACATATACAACTAGAAATTTAGAAATTAGTCCTAGAAATTTCTATATATGTATGATCCAGAAGACCCTCTTTAAAAAGCGATGAAAAATTTACAAGATGATTATATGATTATGAGTACATCACCCTGTAGCAGCATCGTCATTGACATTTTTCTCCAAATGGCCTGTCTAGAGCAGAAACTTTTTTTTAATACAAAACGAAGGTAGCTCCATATTCTGCCCAAATTCGAAACCTATCGGAGAGGTATGAGGTAGAGAGAGATCTCCTACCTATTCATACACAACACACATATTCCGTATAAACAAATAAGTAATTTCACTATTGTTATATTAACGCGAGTATCAAATGTCGTAGCTTCAAAGGTATTGTAGCAACAAATATTAAACGATACGTGATAATGTGTTACCAATGGCAGTTAATTTTAACTGCTTCGTCCGAACTAGTTCACGTAATGCCGGTATTTATTGATAGTCTATTATTGAGGTGAAATTCTAATATATAAAATTAAAATCTGATTGAAATATATGAAATAAAACTAACTTTTGTTTGGTCACTTCCACTTTTATTTCTTTTCTTCCATCAAAGTACAAGGTCCAGACTCAATGCCGTGCCAGGAACTACTGCTATATATATATATATAATATATATATATATATATATATATATATATATATATATATATATATATTATATATATCTATATATATAATATATATATATATATATACATACAACTTGTTACCGTAGGCCTCCTCACGGTAAATCCCTCTAAGAGAAGATTCCTCAAATTACCAACGAGATCTAGAATAATCCAAGCAAACGAAGTTCGATTCCTTGCTTATTAAATACTGTCGTAAACACTGTAAAGTTACTCTACTTGCCGTAACTCTTGGTTCTCTCTGCCTACAGCGGGATACGATTACACCTTCACGCTATATCCCGCATATACCAGGAAAAATATATACCGTAACTATAAACATTATTAAAACATAGTTAGATATTAATGAAACACATACAATAAAATATTAGCTTTTGCTTAAATTTATCAAATTGATAATAATTATAAGCGTGATGTGTCACATAAATTTAAATTAATGGCGGCTACGTCACAAGTTCTGATAAATTAACTAATGCTCAACAGATTGTGTGATGAATGTTACTACTGTGTTTATGTTGTATCAATATTTGTTTATACTATGAAGTTTAAATATAGCCTACCTACAGGTAGGTAGCCTGCCACTTGAAGGGTATTAAACTATTTATCATCTTCATCATCAGACCATCACCATCATTATAAGAACGTCACCATCATAACCAGATCGTCAGTCCACCTCTTCAAAGCTACCAGCATAGCAATCTGAAGTTTGTCACATATATCTAAGTGTTTTGGAGAGTATAGGGCATCACAGATCCCTTATTAATGAGATTTAGTGATGCTTACATTCTATAGTACATACATGCTAATAAACTTGCGAGCTATAAGTATAATTTATATAAAGTTTTTAATTCAGTCATGAAACATTTTGCTTTATAATTCATATAGGCGCTCCATACACTATTTATTTATTTTAATTAACACTGTACTCATTTACGTCTAGTAGAGTAGATGGAGAGATTTTGGTGTTGAGACACTCAACTCTCCGTTTTTTATTCGAAATTTAGACGTAGTATGTTTATCCAACCAAAACACGAAATAACAAATACCTTCAAGTGAGGAATCGAAGGTGTGACCATCGTTTACACAGATTCCTTCTCACAGTGTCAATGTGATATATATTTATGTTTATTTAGTACAGTACATAAAATTAAACTGTCATCGGAATTAAATATATAGAAGTGATAGCCTTTGAACTTTGTCCAATATTCCTGTTCTTTCCGTATCTAATTAAAATAATTCTTTTAGTAAATAAATATAAATATTATTAAATAAGATTAGCTAACAATGAAATCGACCTCTTTCGACCTCTTTTGTTGTTCGGTCTTCATATATTAATGCAAATTAAAATATAAACTGTAAAGTGTGTAGACTTCTAGGTCTTGGAACTCGTGTCTTACATTTTCTTACTATTTTTATTACATTGAAAATAAGTACTTTCCTTTTAGTACTAAATATCATGTATATGGCGATGCAGGTAGAAATAACAAGTGTTAAAACACTCTGCTTTTCGTACATTTTCTTTTCCTTCGAAGACTATATTATTCTGGTTATACTTCTGGTTATACTGGACTATATGATTATATTATTCTGGTTTCAATTCTCTTTTAGGGAATCATTTCTCCATTATATTACGGAACGTGAGGAACACTGACTTTAACCCTCCCCGATTTTAACCTCCAGGTTCCCTCAGCCTACCCTGCCACACGTGGAATATACCGTAAAGCTATGTTTTTTAGGACCAGAAAATCATGAATTGAGTATTTTACACTTAGTTTTGTCTTCATATCTTGGCTATGCAGCTAAAGTTGAGAATATAAACTAAATAAATCTTTGGTTTCTTTAAATAAAGTGTTATAATGTTAGTAAAGGAAAAAGTACCAAAAATACTGTGTAAATAAATATACGCGATTAATCCGTTCAAATTGTTTAATTTAAAATGTGTAAAAATCACAATGTCTTTGGTCCCACTTCACATTTAGGGCGACGTTAAGTTCCGTCACTCACGCAATGTTCCGAGACATATGGGGGGAAAGTGGGGAACGAAGAGTCTTGATACTAACCTGTTCCCTTAAACTTGGTTTATGCGGGATACAATGTGAATATTATAATAAACATATAAACGATCTGAATTTCTCAAGAATCATCGAGGTGCAGTGACACAGCGTCTGCTTGTAAGCGCGGATGCTTGTGGGTTCAATTCCCATGGAGGAGAGAATGAATAATTTTCATTTTGTTCGCTCTGGTAACAAGGCGAAGTGCGGCGTTAAGTTACGCCACATCAACACGCAATGCCACAAAGGGCTGAAAGCAAGGAACGGAGTAGTCTTAACACTAGGTTCCTACCGTTCCTACTGTTCCCTCTGCCTACCCTGCCATGTGCGGGATACAGCGTGAAGCTATTATTCATTATTATTTATCAATATTTTCATGGAACTTTGTTATCTCATTAATCCTAACAAATCTACGATAAAGCAAAGCTTATAAAAGTTACGTAGCATCGATTAGAGACGATGTAAGATTTATCTCAATCACGAGATCAGCGGAACCATTTATATTCATTTGGAGATCCTTAAGCGTAGATAGCTGGCTTAATAGAGTGTAAGAGTTTTTCTTATGACTTATTTTCTAAGAATAACTATAAAACCCAACGGAATATCAAGATATCGATCTCTATTTTACGCAAGTATTCGAGATATTGCGTGTTGAGATGCGAAAATCAATGCTCAAATTGTCTTGCAAAACAAGACTAATAATAAATTTCCCCAAATGGGAATTGAACCTATAACCGTGTTTGAATCATTTTTGTCAGTCGCACGCTGGTCTTTTGCGCCATGTTCGTTATCGTTTTTAGCTTCACGCTGTATCCCGCAAATAGTAGAGTAGGCAGAGGATACCTAAGTGTCAAGACACGCCGTTCTCCATATTCCGAGACGTTGCGTGTTTAGTTAACCTCTTTTTCTCTTCTTATCTGACCTTAGAGGACTATCGTGGCGTAGAGGCACAGCGTCTGACTGTAAACTCGATGGTTTGTGGGTTCAATTCCCATGAGGGGAGAATGAAGTATTTTCATTTTCTTCGCTCTGGCAACAAGTCATAGGGCGGCATTGAGTTCCGCCACTCAACACGCAATGCCTCGAATAGCGGAAAATGGGGAACGGAGTGTCTTAACAATAGGTTCCTTCAGCCTACGGTTCCCTCTGTCTACCCTGCTATACGCGGGATACAGCGTGAAGCTTACCGAACTACGTTATTAAATTATTAATGCATTGCTCCCGTCCTCCTCCGTGCGAGAACCGAACGTACAACCTTCGCGTACACAATCAGACGAGAATATACTATACTATATACTATACTATAGTAATCCAATACATGGTATATCACAAGAGGGATTCAAAGTAATATATCATAAGTACTATTCATACCCATTAGTTTATTTTCCATTGAAATACTAAAGTAGCTTTCTAGCTCAATAAATTCTAAAGGAAGCTTCGAAATAAGCATACAGACTGATGTTATAAAGACAGGAAAGTCTAATGTTTACCGCTTTGTATCTCGTTTTGGTGAAACATATGGGTTTAGACGTACCTGTGTATGAAATGGATCGAATAAAGAACATTTAGTGGTAGAGTCTAAATGTAAATGGCATAGTAGTGGATTCGATTCCAACTTGGGGCCAGAAACTAAGGAAAATAGTAATTTAGGCAGAATATATTTATCAAGATCGAATATATTATATTATCGATTACACAAATATTGTCTCTTGTAACATTTAGTCGTAGCATCGTTTGTTTTTTTTTATTTTTTTATAGAAGAAATATGCTCATCTTTAGAATTGATATTTGTCACCCTTTTAATTCCTACTGAGTTCTTCAGTCAATTTTTAGTTCTAATTAAACAAGATCTAAGCTATCAAGGCTTTTCATGTCTTTCCCTTGCTAGTGTATGCCTATGACGTCATTAATCGCCATCTGATGTGAGAATCCAGCGTTTTCTGAGTAGTCTGGTAAGCAACTTCTTCAATTGCTCAACCAATTGTACACAAAAAACTAAACGACGAAATTTCGACACCGCTCATTTCGAATTCGCGTAAGTCGGGAGTAGTGTTAGTCGAGGTATTACTATATAAGTGCAAGTAAGCAGTAAGGATGTAGTGACAATACCATTAATCACATAATAAGGTCTTGTAGAGACAAGTATTAATTTTATACTCACTTTTGTTTATAAAAATGACCTGTTTCTTCATCGTCGTAAACAGATAACGTTTATAGATAGCCTAATTTCCACTGAATTTGGTATATGACTTGAAGTAACGTGTTGTTGTTGAAGTAACGTGTGAAAAATGTTTCATATAAATAAAAAAAATATAGAGCCATCATAGCGCAGCGGCACAAATCTGACTGTCCGTAACATATGTGGGTACGATTTTTAATCGAAATGGTCATATTATTTTAAGCTTACCTGGTAAGAGGACATACCTCGGCATTGAGTTCTGCATGTCAGAAAGAATGTGGCGAACCTAGTGTTTCAACATTAGGTTCTCTCTAGTTGACCTGCTATATACGGGATATAGCGTGAAGCTGAAATAAAAAAGTAGACTATATAATATAGTTATAATAATATACTACTCCCATTATATATATATATATATATATATATATATATATAGTATATATATATATATATATATATATATATATATATATATATATATATATATATTATATATATATATATATATATATATATATATAGAAAATTTGTCCTGTCCAGTAATAATACTATCTGTATATAGACAGAGACACTATAATTTATTAAAAAAATACAATTTTTGTGATGAGCTTAAAATTCCCACTGAACGTCGTGTGTAATTATGTACACACGGACTGTCGCTCGTATCCGGTTGCATACGAAACGAGCATACAATACGTACTCGTAGGTCGAACGCACCGCATATCTTATTCCAATATTAATTATTAATAATAATCATTTCAAAGTTTTTAAAAAAAAATTTAAAACATATGACAATCTATATCTATACATACATATAAATAAAACTGAAGTGTCTATGTGTGATTATAATAACGATGTGTGTTACACAATACTATAACACAAATATATATTTTTTTAATTTTTTCTGTCTTTCGAAGCTAACCTCAGGAACAGGTTAAGGTTAAGTGATTATAACAAGGTTTTTACTGGAAGATTAGAAGAAGAGAAAGTTGTACATAAAAATTTAGGCTATTTTTTATTCCAGATTTTAAGTGGTATTAGGTATTTAAACCAAACGTGTATCTTGTGTGTAATGTGATCATAAAATTAAAAAAATACGAATTTATCAAGCAAATAAAAAAATGTGTCAAGAAACTAACAATATATACAAACAAAATAAATATAAAGTTATTTTACGTTGTTAATAATAATACTACCCAATAAATATATGAATGATATATAATGTAGAATCAGGCGAGCTTAACTCGTTCAGTATAGCATAGCTTTCCGCCTGACGTCCAGACTTTTCCTGTAGATTAGCGCAACTCAACACTGCACTCTGTCCATTAAAGAAAATATATGGTTTAGTTTAGTTAATAAAATAGTTTCACAGCTAATAAATGTAAATGAAAAAGAAAATGAAGCGTAGGACGCCCTGCAGCAAGATGGACAGACGATATATATAATCTGGGAGATGATGGGTGCGAGCTGCCCTCTATACTGGATCGGTATGGCTGGCGCTATATGAGGGTGGCCTACGTTCAGCATTGGACGGCGATAGGCTGATTGAGAGAGAGAAATAATTAATTCAAGCATTTCCTGTCAAGTAAACAGTCCTAAATATATACCAACCTACCTATTTTGTTACAATTTTGTACGTTTTTTTCTAAATGCTGACGCCGTTATGTTAACGTTGAACCTTTGAAGTCCCATTGATTGAGGACGAGGACGGCTTTAATTGCAACGCTGGAATATATTTAACACTGTTTAATTACTTGGCGATGGCGGACGGCGGACTTTCACCTTTATATAAACTAAATTTTATTGTAAGATTGTTTTTTGTGTCACAGTCAGATTCAGTGAAGGTTTTTCAAGTAAGTAAGTCAGGTCTACAGGAACCACCTACAGGGAGGTATTGTAGCTGAAAAGAATAGTAGAATAACTTAATAAAATAAATGGCTTCACGCTGTATCCCGCATATAGCAGGGTAGACAGAGGGAACGGAGTGTTGAGACACTCCGCTCCTCACTTTCCGCCCAATTTTTTAGATATTGCTTGTTGAGTAAGCAGTACGCTTCTGTTTTGTTATTATTACGAAAAAATCAAGCTAATTAATTTCTCCAAGTGGGAAACAAACCCACAACTGCCGACTTTATAGTCAGACGGCCTTCTTGTAGAGTCTCTTGGACTAAGTTATCTCTGCCTACACTATTATATATACGATATACAGAGTGAAAATGTTCTCGTAAGAATGGTATAGGAATTAATTTATAATATGAATATGCTCTACATCACCATCGAGCCTCTAGTAATCCGTACATGATGGGAATTACCATACGGCTAAAACGTTTTGACTCTACATTCTCCATAAGCTCAGCGAGACTATGAAATTCATTGCATAGACTATGGAATATTTTAGGGTATTTTAGGCCACACCATGCTTTATATTAACCTTGATACGGTCAAAACAAGCTAGCAGGCTATTTTAGTATAAAAAATAAATAATTTACAGGTAGCGGGAAAGATACGAAAACATGAAGGTATGTTACATAAACTAATAAGAATTTTTCGTAGCAAAATCCTGTTTTCCCTGAAGCGATTCAACAAAATGATACCTACACCTAACCGCGTACATTATCCTTCATGTAAATTATATATATTGTATTCTTAAAAAAAAAAAAAAAAACATGATACAAGAACTAAATTATGACAAGGACTTATGTGGAAAGGACTTATATGGAAAGAACTTATAATTTAGATTTTATACAAAAGAGAAGAGAGAGATTATCCGAACAAAATGCATAGTATTTTAAATATTATTATACTTTATATGAGGTCATAATTATAAGAAAAGTGATCTGGGTACATTATTTAAGAAGTAATTCCTTTGGTATTCAATGGATTCATCATGCAAGTACCTCTTGCGCTGGAGACGAGCTCGGATACAAGTTTTACGGTGGGCTTCTCTTTAGGGATATAAATATCCCAATCACCCTACATGCCAAATTACAAGTATCTACGCTCAGTAGTTTTGGCTGTGCGTTGTCTGTCAGTCAGTCAGTTACTTAGTAAGAAGCGTTATATATATATATATATATATATATATATATATATATATATATATATATATATATATATATATATATATATATATATATACATATATATATATACATATATATATATATATATATATATATATATATATATATATATATATATATATATATATATATATATATATATATATATATATATATATATAATATAGTTAAGTATAAGTATTTTAATACGATTGCTTGTATTTAAGTGCCGATTCACAACTTTGTCAAGCTTCTATGACAAAAGCTATTTACATCATATATAAAAAAGAAAAATATGACAGAAACTTATACAATGCCTATACTCAAGCAAAACTAGAACAGTACACTAGTCATATATTTTTAGTAGATTCTTTTAGTAAATTTTTTCGTAGACTTTAGTAGATCATACATTTTTACCATGAAATGCAAAAACGTATAGAAATGGAGGGCCGTGAGCGAACTCCACTATATCATACCTCACTTGAATTTAATATAAGAGCTTTTTAGCAGAAAAAAGCTCTCAAAAATAAAATTGTACAGTTGAAGCGTGGTTGTTACTGGAAGTACTATTTTCATGTAAATCCTTGTTTTAACTCCGCTCGGACACTTGTGTCACTTAAAAAGTTTTTATTTAAGTTTGGAGTACGAAACTAAATAATTAATTTATTTCATTGTAATTTTTTTTTTTTGGGTTTTTTTCTTGATTAAGGGTCTTTTGAAATGGTGTTTTTGGCGTAAGTTATTTCGTATAGTAATAATTAAGCATGTGAAGTTTCAACTGTAACCCAATGTGTTAATTCTAATAAGAATCTAGATTTAAGCAAATATCTGAAACTAAGATATGGAAGAGCTAAAAAAAAATTCTGTCCTAGCCTAGTTCACTTCTAATCTTTTTTTTAATGTAAGTACTTTCCCTTCCCATAACAAGAAATGTATACGATAATCGTATAGGGATATATGCTCCGAGATTTATCCTTACAGCATAGTAAATAAAAAAGTTAAATATAATCGTTACCCCGAATGAAAAGTTGAGTGAAAGCAAGGTGAATGAAAGGTAAGAGAGGTGAGGGACGACCTCGGCTGACCTTTGAAAACACAGTGTCGAAGATACTGGAGGAAGGTTACGTAAAAACCATGAGGACGCCCCGAAGAGCATGTATGAAGACGTTGATGAGAGTGGACGAGGTGAAAGAGGTATGCAGGGACCGCAGCGTTTAGCGCTCCGTTCTGTCTGACTATCCCGCTGGGGATAAAGCGTGAATTGTATGTATATTACCCCGTACATATTTTACCCCGAATGGTAATCAAATCTACAACTATCTCGCTTATAGTCACTAACCTAATGAGCCATAAACATATATTTCTTGCCTAAGTACCTAAAGTTTACTCGAACCCACGAATACGGACAAACTAGAGAATTCTAATCACACATTAATGAGCATACAATACGTTACATAGAAACAAATAATTACTATTAGATCGTCAAGGACCTGCAATAGCATTAGCTGGCGTGAGAATCAATGGGAAGACGTATTAAACAACAGTGTAGTGTATTACTACGGGTTTTAGTTATATTATTTAAGCACAAGAGTGGTTTAATGGTCATGATCTAATCATCAGGTGATCTGATGATGATAAAAGTTAGGCTTGCTTTTGTTGTTGTAATCACCTTTCTAGACCTTGCTTTTAATTTCTTATTCCTACAGTGAGGTGATGGTGATACAACACTCTGGCCTCCACTTTCTTATAATACAAAGGAGACAAATGTCATTAATTTTATCAGACATATGCCAGAAATTGGTCGGATTTTATTTCCTACTTTACGCTTTAATCACATTTCCCTTCTAATTTTTGTGTTGAGTGGCTCAATTACTTTGTGACCAGAGCGAAGAATAAAACTGCCAGAAACCAGAAGCTGAGCTGAGCCTCGACGACCTCGTATATTTCTTCAATAAAATTTTTTAAAATTATATTTTTTATGTATGATGTAAATTATGTTTTTATAGATCACAAAGTACGTACCTACTTGTATTAATGACACTCGTATTATATATTTTCAAATTGGCAAAGTATGTAGTTAAAAAAAAAACGTTTTTTATTTAATAACAATAGTAATTATTATTTAGTGGTACAGTGTCTGACTGTAAAAGCTATTTTTACGAGAAGATTCGAAATTTAAATTATTTTTATTTTTTCGATATGTTTTTGAATTATGCTTTTATACACTATATACAATAACTCAATTTCCGGCGGGAAACGGAGAACGGAATGTCTTAACACTAGGTTCTCTCTGTCTGCTCTGATGTATAACTGACATAAAGCGTAAACTATTAATAAAAATATATACCAATTTTGAATAAGTAATTCCCTTGTAGCAACACGTAGTTAGGGTGAGCAAGCCATATTCTTTGAAGCGTAAACTACTATTCTTCTTCTTCTTGGCATTAGTCCCGGCTTTTGCCAGGGTCTGCCTTCCGACTGAGCCTACTCCACTTTGCACGGTCTTTAACATCCTCAGTGGACAATTTATTGGCTCTCATGTCTTGTGTCACGACATCCAGCCATCGCTTCCTTGGGCGTCCGGGTGGTCTAACTCCAGGGACAGACATGTCAAGGCACTTCCTTCCGACATAGTTCTCAGATCGGCGCATAACATGGCCATACCATCTCAGGCGACGCTCTTGGAGCTTATCCGCTACGTCACGGACCCCAAGACTACCTCGAATGAATGTGTTGCGTATGCGGTCGGACCGCGTCACGCCACACATCCATCTCAGCATCTTCATCTCCGTGACGTGAAGCTCCTGAGTGTGCCGAGATAATGTTGGCCAACATTCGCTGCCGTATATAAGAACAGGTCAGATAATGCTCTTGTATATCAGTCCCTTGAGCTTGGGCGGTATTCTGCTATCGCAGACCACACCAGTGACCTCCCGCCATTTGGCCCAGGCAGCGTTTATACGGGCATGGATGTCGTGGTCGATGCCTCCAGACTCATGCATAATGGCTCCAAGGTACCTGAACTTCTCCGACTTAACGGCTGGCTCAGGCCCGATATGGATGGTGCTCGAGTCCGGGTTCCCGCAAGCCATGTACTCGGTCTTTGACACATTCAGTTTGAGACCACCGTTCTCAAGCGCACCCTTCCAGGCGTTCACTTTACGCTCCAGCATCAGTCGGTTCTCATCGATGAGTACTATGTCATCGGCATACATCATCAGCCACGGAGGCTGGCATTGGATGTGAGCCGAGACAGTATCCAGCACTACATTGAATAAGAACGGACTAAGAGCTGAGCCCTGGTGAACCCCTACTGTAATCGGGAAGGGCTTGGTGTCGCCAACAGCGGTCCTAACCACTGAAGCGGAGTCGTTGTACATATCTCTGATAACCTCAATATAGGCTTCAGGGATCCCCTTGGATCGCAATGCCCACCAGATACACTGACGTGGCACACAGTCAAAGGCCTTCTGCAGGTCCAAAAAGGCCACATGCAGAGCTTTTATTTTTTCCCTGTAAGCCTCCATCAAAGTTCTGAGGGCAAAAAGGGCCTCCATAGTGCCTGATCCTGGTTGAAACCCATACTGAGACACAGAGACAGTACATTCTTAGCGGAGCCTGAGGCCGATCATGCACTCGAAGAGCTTCATGGTGTGGCTCATAATCTTAATGCTCCTATAACTACCGCAATCTTGTACACTGCCCCTTCCTTTGTAAATAGGGATAATAAAGCTTTGCCTCCACTGATGTGGCATCTTTCCAGTATTCAAGATACGGTTAAACAGGTCAGTAAGTATAAGCACACCAAGAGAGCCCAACGATTTCCACGCCTCGATTGGGATGTCGTCAGGTCCTACCGCTTTTCCGTTCTTCATGCGTCGAAGACAATTACGAGTTTCGTCACGGATTATTGGAGCAACAAGTCCGAGGTAAGGAGATAATTGGAAGACTACAAGACTGCTGAGTGTTCAGCAGCTCCTTAAAGTAGCTTCTCCATCTCTCCTTCACAGAGGCATGACTACAAAGCAAGGTGCCCCGAGAATCTCTGACGCAAAGACATTTTGTAATATCCTGCGTCGCTTTATGTCGAGCACGAGCCAGTTTATATATGAGCTTCTGCCCCTCCACAGTTTCAAGTTTATCGTACAATGGCGACAAACTTTCTCTGCGGGCTCTGGCTACAGCTCTTTTGGTGGCCCGTTTCGCTGCTATGTACTCCAGTCTGTCTTCAGGAGAGTTGGAATGCTGCCACTCTTTAAACGCAGCCTTCTTTTCCTGAATCACCCCCTGCACCTGGTCATTCCACCACCATGTCTCCCTGTCGATGACACGCCCACCCTTAGTAACACCAAGAACTCGCTTGCCCGCCGCAATGATTGCACCACTTAATTCTAGGCTTGCGTTTCTCGGCTACTTTCTTTTTCGGAGTAACATTATAGTCCATGACATGGAGACGATGTTGGGCCGTTACGCTTTCGCCGGGAATGACCTTACAGTTAGTCACCCTGCCTATATGACACCGTCTAGTCAGCAAATAATCAATTTGAGTTAAGTGGGACCCGTTCTTATACGTTATAAGGTGTTGAGGTTTCTTCTGGAAGAAAGTGTTCACGATAGCCAGATCAGATGCAATGCAGGTTCTTAGAATATTTTCTCCCTCTGCATTGCGAAGACCATATCCAAAACCCCCGTGAACACGTTCATACACCTCAGCGACGCTACCGTGGCCGTTCAAGCCCCCCCCCCCCCCCCCAACTAAGACTGATTCGGTAGACGGTATAGCGAGTAGAGCCTCTTCATACTGCTCCCAGAAGGTCTCCTTTTCAGCCGCGCTACAACCTGCCTGGGGAGTATAAGCACTGATTAAGTTTGTGATAACGCCCTCGATCAGTACCTTTATCCGCATCAAGCGGTCGCAGCGACGATCAACTTGAAGAAGCCCATTCTGAAGCTCTTCAGAAAGCGCTACCGCCACACCGTTTTTGCCTGTAGGTGACCCAGTGTATATAAGGCGGTAACCCTGCCCGATGTTCCAAATCGGTCCATACTAGTGGCGAAGTGGTTTTTAGTGGAGCGATTGCCATCTGACCTCCAAACCCATTACTGGGAGAAACCAAGAAAAGAAAGGGAATAAGAGGCAGAAAGACTTGGAGTATAGGGGAGGGACACCACTTACATGGATTGGATAGGGTTATGAAAGTGGTGGCTCGAGGTCCCGGGGTCGGGTATGCCGAAAACCAAATATCGGACAGAAAATTGGCTAGACACCCTCTGAGTTAAGCGTAAACTACTATTCTAACGTTGAAACGGTTAATCGTTTTGTAACATTACCTTTGTTCGCTGAAGGTAACAGAGCTTTTTTTATTTAAAAGCAATTTTAACTTGTATCATAAATCGTGGTGTTGAGCTCTGCAACTCTGCACACAATGTCTAGAAACTTGGACAAAGAGTAGAGGGTGAAGAGGCTCTACTCTTCGGAGGAATATTTTAACACTAAGTTCCCTCTGCATATCTAGCTGCATTATTTTTTACCTTTCTCAAGGGATCATACATATTCAGGAGAAATTTAAAACATCAATTTCACAATAGAGCTATGATTTTACCTCTCTATCACCTGAGCCTAGAAGAAAGATATAAACAGGCAAGAACAAAATCTAAACACTCAGCACACTCAAGAATCTATGTAATCAACGGGAGTAATTAGAGTTCAGTTCAGTTCAGTTCCTTAGGTAATGCGATTCGAGCGTGTAATCAACAGAAGGTTGATCATCAAATATCATATAAGTATAAAGTATATTTAAAAGTACCTGTAAATATAGAGTTACAAACTGATGACTTGTTCAAAAAAAGACTTAAGGAGTATTGTATGACATTTTTTTATGAAATATAATAATTTGTGTGCTTATGTATACATAATATTATATGCTTATATTTACGCAAGTATTCTAAGTATTCTAAATTCTAATATATATGTATATATATATATATATATATATATATATATATATATATATATATATATATATATATATATATATATATATATATATAATATATATATATATATATATATATATAATATATATATATATATATATATATATATATATATATATATATATATATATATATATATATATATATATATATATATATATATATATATATATATATATAATATATATATATATATATATATATATATATATATATATATATATATATATATATATATATATATATATATATATATATATATATATATATATGTGTATAATATTTATATACGCGTATATTCTATTTGCTATATCTATTTGTTTTCAGTACACCCCTTCCCTTTTAATTTAATTTACAATCTTCTCTATCCCAAGGTTGCCTGGAAGAGATTGCTCACTTAGCAATAAGGCCGCTTATTGTACATTTTTAAATATTATGCTAATCATTTCTGTTATATTGGTGTACAGTAAACAGTATTTTACTTTACTTTTACTTGAACTTAACTATTTTTTACGAAGCCGGTTAAAGTATAAAAAAAGGAATGCCAGATCATTTCTACTAAGTCTGATAGAGATAGCAAATTGTTATCAGAACATACAAGCAAAGTTTATAAGGGTTATCACTGTTTACATATGAAATAAAAAGCCCTTGTGGCGCAGTGGCACGGTGTCTGGTTGTTTACGAGGCTGTAAACAGAGTTACAGGTTCGATACCCACTCGAGGAAATAAGTCATTATCATTTGCTCTCTATGGTAACAAGACAAATCGCAATATTGAGTTATGCCAATCATCACACAATATCCTGAAAATTTGACAGAAAGCGGGGAGTCCATTACCCGCAAACGTATTGAATTCCTCCACCCTCCTGCTACTTGCTACTACTAAAAAGCTTTTGATATACAAATAATTTCGAAACATCGATGTAGCTCCAAGAGCTTGCCGCGGTAGTATATCGAAAGAAACTGCTTATATATCTATCTCCAGAGTTAGACCCCCAGGACGCCGGTTTTTGTAGATCAAGCAAAGTGACTCCACTTTGCTAGGCTAGGCAAAAAATACTGGAACTAAATCCAAAATGTGTAGTGAGTCCAAATAATAGTATCTCAAATGATTTAACAATTCCAATATATTATTTTTTTTTTTAATTACAGGACCCTTCACGCATTTCATTATCTCTTACCGGCTCATCAGTTTGTCTCATAAGCTGGTCTACTATGATTTTGCATCATATCAGCAGGTATGCTAGTCTTCAAAATATTTTATGGCCTACAACCTGTTCTGAATTAACAGGTATAAAACAAAAAAAAATTCGTTCAAATCCGTCCAGTAAATCCGAGGATGTGCGTGTACAAACAGACAAATAGATTGATAAAAATTTTAAGATAATAGATATTTCTTTTATTTTATATATATATATATATATATATATATATATATATATATATATATATATATATATATATATATATATATATATATATATATATATATATATATATATATATATATATATATATATATATATATATATATATATATATATATATAATATTTTATGTACAGACACATTTTTTAACTATTTTATTATTGTATTGATTTGAACACAAAAACATCACCCCCAAGCGTCACATATTAGACAGACGTGCAAACTGCACTCTACCTTTATATACATAATACTGGAAGCAAATCTAAGTTCAATATTAAATATTTCATTTGACTGTCATATCTTTTGACAGGTTGGCGTTTGTTTGCCGCAAAAATATTATAACATACGAAGCCTCTATATTAATATTGAAAGTATTGGGAACATTCTAAATATCTATGTGTATGAGTATGTGCGTATAATTGACTGTAAATTTATCTGATTTGTTACGAGTTTATTTTTCTAGTTTGTTACAATTCTTAGAAATTGGCAATCTAGACGTGCCAGATCAGATGACAGACGTGGAGAACAGATGAAATCAGAATTTTTATTATAATATCTTAATTATTATAAAAATTACTCTAAATAAGAACGCCCTACATCTTTATGTCCTACATCAGCCTTTTATGTACCGAAATGACATTAACAAATTAAATTCCTCTGTGGGAGGATTATAGTAGCATGCGGGGAAATTGCAAATATAATCTCTGCGATCAATCCTAGGACGAGGATTATCGCAGGAGTGCTCAGGAGTTAGAGACCCGCAACCGGTAGTATATGGGTGTATCTATCCAGGTGTCAAAGAATATGAAGTCTTTGACACCTGAAATAAAAGAAATATAAAAATTGGCAAAAATATTTCGTAAGAATTGTGGCGCATTGGTGACATGGACATGGAGGACCATGTCACCCATGACAATTACAATTTGGAACATTTATAATACACAATATTTTATCTGCTGCTGATCCATGTTTCTCTAAATTCTCAAGAGTTCGTCCAATCAAACCATGGGTTTCCTTGGCTTTTCCTCTACGTGACGTCTCCAAAACACATATTATTATCACACATATTATTATCACAAACCCAATATCATTTATAAAATAAATCAAGTCATGCCACCTAATGCTAGTATCTATGAAAAACTCCATACGTTCGAATATTTAAACAAAACCAGATGTTAACAATGAAAATTACAGTTTAAATTGAAATTATGCCTCTATTTATTATTCATATTAGTCCTTGTTCATTCCAATATATTGAGCTCTATATTTAAGCTATATTGTTAGAGTTTAGTTGATTAATTATTTCAACATTAAGGCAGTCTTTATACCGAATAGCACAATGTAGTTTTGGATTATTTCCTTCTTCTTATAGCACACCAGTCCCTATTTCTTCTCCTTTTCTGTTTCTTTCCATAGTTATGTAAATATACAACTGATATACCGTTAACAGTTAAATACAAAAAAATGAGTTCTGCAAGAGACCGCACAATTCTTTTTAAATATGGAAATAGTGCTTACAAAAGACTGGTCTACTACCAGTGACCATGAGAAGAATTTATGCTCATATATAAAAATAATTGATACAGATTAACAGGTATCTGCCATCGCCTTCAAAACCTATAAATATATAAGTTAATGTATAATAAAATAACCGCAAGTACTCAAAACAAATAAGTGATTTATACACTGAACATTCGATGTACACGAAGCTTTATTTTAACATACTCGTATCATATAACATAAGGTCAAACGGTCTCTGTCAATAGATTGTGTTTGAAGAAACCGATTCAACAGTGTTTTGTTGACTGTACCTCCATAAGGATATCCTTAATATTTGAAAGGTACATTGATATTGAGGAAATATTTATAATGTTTATTAATAAGTTGATATTGGTCAAGTGCGAATAGTACTCGCTCACCGAGGGCTCTGTACCTAGATTTCACAATTGTCATGGTTCATGGTTGGTCAACGAAAGTTACAACTTATAAAAGTTGACAAACTTATGTTTGCGGTCGTATGCATTGATTTTGTATGAAATTAACAACATATTCTATTCCTTTGATTGTATTATAAGTTGTAACTTATTGCCAAATTTTATGAAATTTGGCAATAAGTTAGAACTTATAATACATAATTTAAATATAACAATGTTCGCTGCGTAATCATAAACCTACAGGCTTTTTCCCGTTGACCCTGATATATGTATCAAGGTCAACGGGAAAAAGCCTATAGGTTTATGATTACGCAGCGAATTTCTAACAAAAATGAAGCATCAACGAACAGTCTAAAATAGAGAACGAAAATGAACATATACAATGACAAACGGAGAGACGAAGCTCAAAGTGATCGTATAAGAGTTCCGGATTTTCCTATTGACGTACAGAACTCTAAAAAAAAAGAATGGCTGTTTCTAGGAAGCAATTTATTAAGTATTTCATCATTTGTTAAATTTTAAGAAGGTATTAGAGTTTCGGTACAAGTGTTTAAAGGCGACTTTTCGTACATTTGGTGTTAGCAGAACTCAAAACCACACCTTGTTTGTTGCCAGAGCGAAAAAATTAAAACAAAATAGCAAAACATTCTTATCGAATGAGAAACGAACCGCCACTACCGTCGCGTTCACAGTCAGACGTTGAGTCGCTGCGGCACGACGACGGGACGGCCCCATTAATGATACGGATATGAAATATAAGTCAAGTGCGAGTTTCACTCGCGCATAATGGGTTCCGTCTCAATTTCAAGGAAAGTACAACTTACAAAAGATGACCAGCTTTCGTTTGCGGTCGTATGCACACATTTTGTATGAAATTAACTATGTATATAAGTTTGCAATGGTTTGTTTTTTCTACAATCATATAGATCATAGAAAAAACAAACCTTAGAATCTCAAAATTAAAAACCTTAAAATTAAAATCAAATTTATTTAAGTTCAAAACGTCTTATATTGCGAAATTCATTTCTCCAAATGCTAGTAACACCTAGGTTAAGTCTTTAATATACACTGTAAGCACATCTTCATGCTGCATCCCACACATAGGAGGGTAGGCAGAGGACACCGTCGGTTGAAAGAACTTAAATATTAAGACACTCCGTTCCTCATTTTTTACCATTAGATTCATTGCGTGTTGATTGGCCTGTTATGTTGCCTGACCGTTTAGCCAAAGGGAAAAAAATGTAAAAAATTCATTCTCTCCTTATGGGAATCGAATCCACACATCATGTTTACAGACAGACGCTGTGTCTTTGCGCCACGACGGCTCTAATCTATACATATCCCCATAAAAAATCCACCACAACAGCCTTCAAAATTTCAAAAGTCATATTATTTCTACTGTAGCAGAAGAAGTAGACGGCAGTAATGATAAGAGAAACGATTTATTTACTCATCGAAACAAAACAGCCCCACGATTTCCTGAATGTAGCGGAATATACGGAGCAAACCTGGTGTTAGCTCCGTTTCCCACTGCTCAAAATTTACAATATCAGCGAAATTACTTTTTGTTTGTCTTCATGATATATTACATTTATCTGTATACTTGACGTGTAAACCACAAGATATATAAGTCACAGATCTATGGGGTATCTCTGTTAAACTAATTAGCTATATAATAGACGCTATTGCTCCTCACCTCGCGACTATATTTAATAATTGTATAGAGATCGGGAAACACCCGATCTTATGAAATTTAGTAAAGTCGTACCTATATTTAAATCGGGTAGTACATCAGATCCCAATAATTTTCGGCCTATATCGGTGCTGCCCTCATTATGTACTGATGTGCTCTACTACTGACGCTGTAATAGCTCTCATAAAGAGTATATACGAGGCTTGGGAGGAATCACAGGATGCTTTTGGCATGTTCTGTGACCTATTCAAAGCATTTGATTGCAGGCAGTATTCTACATTGGTCATGAAACTACAACATTACGGCATAAGAGGATGTGCACTCGATTAAATACTCGAAAAAGTCGAATGAAATGCTCGCTCCAGTCTATCTCAGGTGTATCCACATTGTCAACAATTAATAATTGTATAATTGTGAATGAATATATAAAAAAAAGTCCCGCCAAATTTCTTGCGCTGGTTCTTCTCAGGTCTGAGGGCATTAACTTTAGTGAACCAGTGGTAATGCTTTTGACGTTCAAAAAATGAATCTTGTATTCTTACTTTGAACAAAATTATTTGAATTAAATTTAATAATTTGCACGTACGTTTAAAAAATACATTAGATGCATTAACGTGCGTGCTCTGTCTGATCTTCTTTGTCGCGTACGTGATGCCATGCGTCTACCTCACCATTTTGGGGTTTATTATTTTTTTTTTAATTTTTTTTTTTAAAGTTATACAAAAATCTATATATTTACAATAATGTTGTTCTTAGAAATAAATTACTGCTACGTAGCTTGCAATACGTTGCAAGTATTTGAAAATATATAGATTTTTGAGAGATACTATTATTTAATAAATTATATATTATATTATATTGTTCCTAGTTCAGTTTCTCGATTAAAAGTTTCTCCGTTCAAAAAAAAATTATTTGAATTTGAACATACGGACAGACTGACATACAGACAGACGGACAACAGAGTGATTTAAAAAAAATGAGTCATCTAAAAATAATTAAATTTAATTCTTTGAATTATGGTGTGCTAATAAATAAAAAATAAATAGTGTTAGTACGATTTTGAATTTCATAATCAATTGTGGGAAGTGGAAAAGCTAGACACCAACCTGCTTAGAGACTATATGTTAATAACAAATACGTTTACGTTATAATATATACATGCAATAAACCTATACGTACATGAATCACGACTTTTAATAACATACAAGAGTGATTAAATTAAAGACGACGTGAAAATGGAATTGCATTGTTATGTAGATATAAAATTTTAAAACGATCACGACCTAGCTAACCTAAGCGGGCGAAGCCGCGAGCGGTACGCTAGTATTATGCATATAATTATCGATAACGACGTAACGTTGAGCTATTTAAAGCGATTCGCCGTCAATATGGAGACAAACATCAAGTAGTTTTTGTACTGTGCAGTGTGTTCTAGTATAAGATGAAATCTTTAATCATTCTGTGCGTCCTCTCGCTCGTGGGATGGACCATTGCTGGTACAGATTTACATCCCAGAGGATGTATTTATGCTTTGGGAAAGTGTAAGTTAATTTTTTAATTTCTATTTCTATATAAAAAAGGTTAAAGTAAAGCATGTAATGCTTCCCCAGTTGATGTTTCTTAATTCAAAACATTCATTATATTAAGTTTCGTTAATTAACACGCAATGTCTCAAAAATTGGGTGGCAAGTGTTGAACGGAGTGTCTTAACACTAGGGCTCCCTCTGTCTTACTCTGGCATGTGTTATATATATATATATATATATAGATATATCTATATATATTATATATATAATGTATATATATATACTATATATATATATATATATATATATAATATATATATAGTATTATATATATATATATATTATATATAATATATATATTATATATATATATATATATATATATATATATTATATATATCATATAATATTATATATATCTATAATTATCCTTCTCTATAATATATATTATATTATCTATATATATATATTTATATTATATATCCGTCGTAATCTATATATTAGACCTAATATTTTCATAGACTGATATCCAGTATCAGTACTATTTCCAGAGAACCAAAGTAAGTAATATTAAAACAAAATTAAAAACCATTTTTGTAAAGGATTTTATTAGCTTAATAAATTGTTTTATGATAATTATCGACGAGTGCTCATGTTGTGGTGTGTGTGGTGTGGTGTGTGGTGTGTGTGTGTGTGGTGTGTGTGGTGTGTGTGTGTGTGTTGTTATATTGAACACTTTATACACATGAAATTATGAAATTGTATGAAAAATATCGTAATTTTGAAACCTCAAAGCAGATTTTGCTTGTTTTTTTTTTTAAATATCATGAATTTAAACTTACCTGAACTGCGGCTTCCATACGTAATGTCAGCATTACGGCCATCATGTACAAAAGAAAATGGTCAATTATCGAATTATATTAATCGAAATTTAATCGAGTTTTAACTCTCAAAAATTTATATTTTTTCAAATACTTGCAACGTATTGCAAGCTACGTAACAGAAATATAAATTAAATAGAAAAAATTTATTTCCAAGAACAACATTATTGTAATAATAATAAACCCCAAAATGCTAAGATATTTTTAATTATTTCTTCCAGGTATAAGAGAATGTGAAGAGGGTACCCACGCATATGCTATTGGCTGCGGAGTCCTTACTCCTGAACCCTCCTGCAATGATCCAAACCCTAAGCCCGATAACAGAGGACTGATATGCGATTACTCAGCATGCTACTGCGACCCTCCCACAGTGAGAGACAGTGCCAGCAACAAGTGCGTGCCCTTAGAGGATTGTCCGAAGTGATTTTTTTATCGACGAAATAAATGCTTATGTAACCTTTTTTTCGTTTTTCTTTTTTTATTACTGAACAGATAGATACAGACAACCTGACCATAATATTATATTGCTATAGTATATAAATCCAAACAAATAAACAATAACACAGTGGAACGCAAATAATAGTTAGGTTAGCTTATAGCTGTAGTATTATTATTATAATCTTTTTTGGATCTCTGAAAAAAAAATTGTAGTGTAAGATGTCTTGGCCAGAGAAAAAAAAGCTGATTTAATTTAATTTTAGTTTAAAAATAAAATAACCATGGAAAAATTATTAAATTCTTTACCTCTCTTTATTCTTTATCATTGTATGGAGAGTATAAACGCGACGCGTCCTAACTAAAGAACAGTCCAAAACTGAGCTGTTCTGATGATGGAGGGCATATCGTAGAAATAGCATATATTAACTATTAATAACAAAAAAGTTCTGTAGCCTGACTGCCACCAGTAAACTAGTTTGTAATTAAAATCATTTAAAATATAAAATAATCACATAGCAAAATCTAGACGAATGGCATCACGTACGCGAAAAGAAGATTAGACAGAGCACGCACGTTAATGCATCTAATGTAATTTTTAAACATACGTACATTGTTTCATTGTTGTGTGATTATTTTTATTCTTAGTGTTTTTAGTTTGTCTTGTACTTATATTATTATATATTATGGAATATATTGTGTTCTTTATAAATAACTAGTGTTTAAGAAGTGTACGTGTTTGGTAATTTGTGGAAACTTTATTGGTCTTTATTCTATTTTGTATGTTTTATGTTTAAATTATTTTACTGTACTGTATGTTTCCCTAAAAAAAAATAAAAAATAAAAAAAAATTACTGAATTCAAATTCAAATAATTTTATTCAAAGTAAGAATACATGATTCATTTTTTGAACGTCAAATACATTACCACCGGTTCACTAAAGTTAACGCCTCAGACCTGAGAAGAACCAGATCAAGAAACTCAGCGGGACTTTATTTTATATAGTCATTTACAATTATACACTTATTCATCGTTGACAATGATACGCTTGAGATAGACTGGAGCGAGCATTTCATTCCTAAGGTGTGTTATCATTTACGAAATAATTAATTAGGTAATAACCTTTAACACACAAACGTAATATAGAAAACACATACACATTGTAATATAGAAAATACCATCCATTATTACACATAAAGTTTATATATGCCAAAATTTTATACCACTCGTTCATACAATGTGTTAAAAACGATCCCAAGTTCTTCCATCACGTATAAATTAAACAGATTATAGTTTCGCCTGTCACAGCAAGTGTTATGACAGTGACAGGCATGTCACTGTCACATGACGTGTCAAAGTACACTTATAGACATAGTTGTCTTCTAGGTAAACATATAAATATTGTATTTTCTTACGTCATATTTATTTTGAGGACTTTGCTAGCGTTTGTTTTGGTTGACACACGTGTTAGTGAGAGTTTCTTATTTCTATGTTACCAAGGTGGTTCGTTGCAGTAAGTGTTTTTGTTGTTAATAACGTTATATTAAGCAGTTTAAGTCAGCTAAGGTTATTTTTTGTATTTTATTATTTTATAACTAGCAGCACTAATATAGGTCGAAAATTATTGGGATCTTATGTACTACCCGATTTAAATATAGGTACGACTTTACTAAATTCATAAGATCAGGTGTTTCCCGATACCATACTCTATACAATTGTTAAACATAGGTGAGGAGCAATAGCGTCTATTATATAGCTTATTAGTTTAACAGAGATACCCCATAAATCTGTGATTTTCCTAATATATAGAGATTTAAATGTTATAGCAATGTCTCTTTAGCTGACTGATTTAAATTTAAAATCTATATTACATTTTTGTACGCTCTTCTTAAGTAATGATTCAGCGACGGTTGTAGAAGATATAAGAGTTTTTGTTGTGGAAACTGGAATATCAGCAAAAGAGTTTTTCAAAAACACATGCAACTTCTTCACCACAGCTAGTAAGACCATTGTCAATTTTTAATCTAAATTCGTTGTTGCGATTCTCAGCCTATCCATTCTCAATTTATTATGTTCCATGTCATTTCAATTTTATCAACCGAGTTTTTTATTTTATTTTTAATATGTAAAGATTTTGCCATGGAACATACTTCTTGTTGTCAGTCTGTCTGTCTGTCTGTCCGTGTGCCTGTCTGTCAAGACCAAATCTCGTGGAAGAATCAAGCTGAAATCGATGTCAAATCCAAATCGATGACCTATTAAGGCAAAGTTTCAAACTTCTAAGTCAACGCAATCAAAGATATGAAAATTTATGCTTAACTTTTTGCATTTTGTATGAAATCGTCGCGTAATCAAAACCTACAGGGTACTTCCCGTCATTCTAGAATTATGAAATCTGGCAAAAAGTTAGAGCTTATAGTACAACCAAAGGAAAAAAACCAAAAAAATTTAATTTATGTATATTAATTTAAATTTTATCGTATGGTTTTATCTGGGGTATATATATTCCAGATAAAAACTATTAAAATTGTCTACTGTATTTTGTTTGATACAAAATTATTATCTATCTAAAGTTGAATTTCATTGACCTAGACTTAAAACTTACAGTTTAAAGGATAAAATCTCAAATTTTATTATTTATTAGTTAAATGCAGAAATAAGCCATTGTAAAGTTATATTTGCAGATCATTTCATACAAATTTAAGTAAATAGTATTATCGGAATATGTACAATCTTGAAATAGGTACGGAACCCTTGGCGTTCTTTATTCTAGTCCTGACAAACGTACTACTAATATATTCTATTTTTAGCATTGTCAATGTTTAAAAAAATATTAATATTATTATTTCTACGGTATGCCCTCCATCATCAGATCAGCTCAGTTTTGGACTGTTCTTTAATTATGACGCGTCGCGTTCATACTCTCCATACAATAATAACCTTTATAAATTGAATTTGATAAAGAATTTAATAACTTTTCCAGGGTTATTTTATTAATACAATATAATAAAGTAAAATAAAATCAGCCATCTTTTCTCTGGTCAAGACTTCTTACAACACAATTTATTTTTGGAGTAAATAATAATAAGCTAATCTAACTATTATTTGCTTTCCACTGCGTAAATACTTATTTATTTGGATTTGTCTTCTATAATAATGTAATATTATGGTCAGGTTGTCTGTATCTATCTGTTAAGTAATAAAAAGAAAAACAAAATAACTTCATAAGCATTTCGTCGTCGACATAGAAATTACTTGGGGCAATCCTCTAAGGGCACACACTTTTTGCTGGCACTGTCTCTTACTGTGGGAGGGTCGCAATAGCATGCTGAGTAATCGCATATCAGTCCTCTATTATCGGGTGTAGGGTTTGGTTCTTTGCAGGAGGGTTCAGGAGTAAGGACTCCGCAGCCAGTAGTGTAGGCGTGGGTACCCTCTTCACATTCTGTTATACCTGGAAAAAGAATACAGCATTTTTGGCGTTTTATTAACATGTATTGGCAATTATTTCAATTGTTAATAATTAAATTCCATCGAGGTTATTTTTTATATAATTCCAGCTACGTTCAAATTGCAAATATTCAAGAAAATAATAATTTTTGAAAAATTATGTTATTTACGAAATAAAAAGTTCCTAGTCTATATTTTTGATTAATCTTGATCGATTCCGATTGATTCGATAAATTTTTATTTAAAATATCATATAAATAAAATTTACAATTCAATTTTGTACATGACTTACTTTTGTTTAGATTAGACATGACTTACTTTAGATTACATATGAATGCCACAGTTCAGCTTCATTTACATTTGTAATATTTAAAAAAAAAAGAAGCAAAATTTTAACTTACATCTTCCCAAGACATAAATACACCCTCTAGGATGTAAATCTGTACCAGCAATGGTCCATCCCGCGAGCGAGAGGACACACAGAATGATTAAATATTTCATATTATAATACAACACACTGTATAGTACAAAAACTACTTGCTGTTTGTCTCCATATAAACGGCGACTCGCTTTAAATAGCTCAACCGGTTACGTCGTTATCGATAATTATATGTTAAATTCAATAAAAGAAAAAATAAAAGAACACCTGTTTTTTTTTTACTTTACTCTGTATCTCACATAACAGGGTAGACAGAGGGCAAAGAGGCAGAGGGCCTAGTGTTAAGACACTCCGCATCCCGCCTTCTGAGACATTGTATGGTGAGTGGTGGAACTCAACGCTGCGATTAGATCTTATTAACGGAGTGAAGAAAATTTTATAAAATTTTGGTATTAATTCTCCTTAAATGGGAAACGACCTCACAATCGTCACGTTTACAGCCAGACTGTGCCACTGCGCCATGACAGCTCCGGCCCGACTAATATATTTTTAACTTAGCAAAATTTAATTTTTATACTTTTTCTTCAAATATTTTTCTATTCTTTGTGAGGAATAACACTAAAAATAATGAGAATGTAAAAATTTTTTTCGAAATTTATTAGTATTTGACCAAAGTGCCGCAGTTTATTCAGCAGTGGAATGAGTTCCACCGTATTTCTGTTTATAAGACCAAAGTTATCATGGAAACTTTCGAAAAATTGGTTGCTAATATTATTTTTCTTGAGAATGTGAAAGCTATTTACTGAAGATAATATCCAGCGCGTTGACTTTGCATAGCAACAGAGCGCGGCGTTGAATTTCGTCACGCAACACTCATTGTCTCAAATTTGTACGGAAAGAGTTATTTCTCTGTTCGCCCACATACAGGATAAAACACAACAAATGCCAATTTCTTATGATAAAAAATAAATTGAATCAGAAAATAAAATGAGCTCGAGCAATACTTATTTATTTACTTATTTATTTATTATTAAGAAAATAATAACAAACAAACATTAATTTCTTTTTTTTTTTGGACAATCTCCCAAACGAACACACTTTTCTGACAGTGTCCCTCACTTTAGGAGGATCAGAATAACATGCTGAGTGGTCGCACAGCTTTCCTCTGGTGTCTTTGACAGGATTTGGTTGCTTGCAGGTAGGCTCAGGAGTGAAGAATGCGCAGCCAAGAGCAAAAGCGTGAGTTCCTTTTGCACATTCTTTGACACCTGAAATAAGTTAAAATTAATCTATGATTTATGCTGCCGCTGCTGAAATGTGCGTTATCTCTCACTTCCATTGGCTTCATTTTAGTATAGAAAATATTGTTTTTATAGAGTGGTGTATATATATTTTTTGTAAATAAATAAAAGTTACCAACATTCCCGTGTTCCCAAAACCCAGCTGGAACTAAATTAACTGAACTAAATCTCAACATTTAAGTCGTCAATGAGTGCTTATATTTAAAATTTATTGGCAACTCATGGCATTTACCTGCCCTGAATAGATATAGCAAAACTTTCTATCATTCTATCAACACAGCACAGTGACTATGACTATTAACGGGACCGTTGTGGATTCCATTCCCTATCAAGGGGATGAATTAATTTAATTTGCTTGTACTTGAATTAATTTCATTTTAAAATGTTTACACAATGTTTTCTGTTTAAAACTGTGTTAAATTAATTTAAAAGTAAATTCAATATATTGTTATAAGATTTATTGGGATTTTCTATGCATTATTCTATTCTACTATTTTTTTGTTTCACGTTTTCGCTAAATGTATTTAATCTACGGGTGTTATTAACATGTTGGCCTGACACTTAAAACGTCAGTCCATAATGATCCGAACTAAAATTATTTATTATGCGTGTGACTTCCATATCACAGTGATAGAACACGCTATGTATACAAGTTGCTGAAGTATTTGAGACGCAAGTAGGTTCGCCAAAAACATTTGTTCAAATAAATTATTTATATAGACATATTAAGAAGGTGAACATAAATGGAAAATAATGAATTCTCCATAATGGTAATCGAATCCGGAATTAATGTAAACTGTATTAATGTAAAATAATGTATTTACTAAATGAGATGTAACTTAAAATGTTCCTAGTCCATATTTTTGAGTTACTATGAAAAATTGTACTCCACGCTAGCACCAGTTGATATCTTGGCTAAAGATCCCAGAGCCAAGCTTACCCGACACTACACCGAAAATATCTCGGACGTCAACCTGTCTGAGATAGAGACGGCGCCAGGTAGAGACGGAATTACTACAAAACTTCTGAGAGCGGGTGGCAGTCCGAAGCTTAAAGTCCTCCAGAACCTCTATAATTCCGTCATTTTTGAAGGGAAAACGCCGAAAGCATGGATTGGAGGTGAAGTTGTTCTGTTTTTCAAGAAGGGTGATAATACTCTCTTAAAGAACTATAGGCTAATATCACTTTTGAGCCATGTTTACAAGTTGTTTTCAAGAGTCATCACGAAGCGTTTCACCAGCAGGTTTGACGACTTCCAACCTCCCGAACTAGCCGGTTTCCGAAAAGGCTATAGCACCATAGATCACATTCATATGCTGCGGCAAATTATACAGAAGTCTGAAGAGTGTAACTTGCCACTTTGCTTGGCGTTCGTGGTCTATGAGAAAGCCTTTGATTCAATCGAGATATTTAAATGAATAATAGTTTTGTAATCGCATGGCTTATGAATAAATAAATAAAAAAAATAAATAAACATCGAAGTGTTAAGATATCTATACGAAAACGCCACTATGTCCGTGCGATTACAGAACCAGAGCTCTAATCCTATCGAACTACAGCGCGGTATGAGACAGAGAGATGTTATTTCTCCAAAACTGTTCACCCCCGCGTTGGAGAATATTTTTGATTTAGGATTGGAAAAGATACGGTATAAACACCAACGGCGAGAACCTTACACACCTTCGTTTTGCCGATGATATATTATTACTGGCTGACACCATGGAAGACCTCAACATAATGCTCGAAGATCTCAATAGTGTTTCCCAAAGAATAGGTCTTAAGATTAACATGTAAAAAATTAAAATTATATTAAACTCTCATATTGTACCTGATCCAGTCAATATTGGGAACACTACACTCGAAGTTATTGACCACTATACCTATACCTGGGACGAGCAGTCCAGCTAGGTAAGGTGGGCAGCATTCGGGAAAGTACAAAAAATCTTCGTATCAAAATTACCGCAATGTCTCAAGACGAAAGCCTTTGACCAGTGTGTGTTGCCAGTGATGATGACCTACGGAAGCGAGACGTGGCCGCTAACTATGTGTCTCATTGAAAGGCCCAAGGTCACGCATCGTGCAATGAAGAGAGCAATGCTTGGTATTTCTCTACGAGATAAAATCAGAAATGACGTCCATAGAAGAACAAAAGTTACCGACATTACTCGAAAAATTGCGCAGCCGAAGTCAGACAGAATAATAATATAAGTTTTTTTAGAAAATCATTTAAAATTTAGCAAAATTTAATTTTTATACTTTTTTTGCAAATATTTTTCTATTCTAAGATTTATTTCAATATTTATTTGAATTAGGCCAAATTGCCATAGTTTATTCGGCAGTGGAATGAATTCTACCGGATTTCCGTCCATAAGACCAAAGTTATCATGATAATTTTTGAAAAGCTGGTTGCTCATAATAATTTACTTTCACTATTCTCGTAGTCTCTCACACTTTTCTTATTTAAGAAAATATCCAGCGTGCTGATTTTGCGAACCAATAGAGCGCGGCGTTAAGTTTCGCTACGCAACACTCATTATCTCAAATTCGCTCGTAAAGAGTACACATGCGGCATAAAACACAACAAACGCCAATTTTCTCTACTAAAAAAGAAATTATCTCATAAAATAAAATACCTCGAGCAAATACTTCAAAAGTTTTTATTTAACAAAATAATAACAAACAAATATTAAATATATTTTTTTTATTTTGGACAATCTTCCAAACGTACACATTTTTTGCTGACAGTGTCCCTCACTGTAGGAGGATCACAATAACATGCTGAATAGTCGCACAGCTTTCCTCTGGTGTCCTTGACAGGATTTGGTTGCTTACAGGTGGGCTCAGGAGTGAAGAATGCGCAGCCGAGAGAATAAGTGTGAGTTCCTTCTTCACATTCTTTGACACCTGAAATATGTTAAAATTAATCAATGCCATATGCTTGAACTATACTACGAGAGAGAAAAGCTATACTAACTATAGCATTCCATGGATTCTTGTCTGGCCCATTGTGTTGTATGGAGAGAGGAGCTTAGAGCAATGCCTGGGTCGTGGGACCCAAGAATAGGTTTAAGAACCGCTGAAATGTGCATTACCTCACACTTCCACTGGGCGCGCTCCTCTCAACACCTAATCATATATTGATTTAATATTTAAGTAAAGAAAATTGATTATGTATATAAAAAATATGCACCACTTTTAAGTAAAAACATTAGTTTTTTTTAATTTTCTTTTTTGTAAACAAACAAAAGTTCCCAGCATTCCCATGGTCCCAAAACCTGACCTAGTTCAGGTCTAAATTTAACTAAACTAAATTCAAATCGTTAACTTACACTAAATCGTAAAACATTTATGGTTAAAGTCGTCATTGGGTGCTTATATTTAAAATATTTTGGCAATTCATGGCATTTACCTACCCTGTATAGATATAGCAAAACTTTGTATGATTCAACACAGCCCAATTCAACATTCGATTCCCACTCAGGGTACAAGGTACTTAACACTTAACATCTCAGAAATTCGGCAGTAAACGAGATACGGAGTGTCTCAACACAACGTTTCCTCTGTCTACCCTGCTATACGCTGGATAAAAAAAAACACCCGAAAAATGTTAATTCAAATAAAAAATACAATGGAAAAATACCACTTACATTTTCCCATAATATAAATACATCCTCTCGGATGCAAATCGGTACCAGCAATGGTCCATCCCACGAGCGAGAGGACGCACAGAATGATTAAAGATTTCATCTTATATCACAATACAATGTCGACCGAACACTACCTGTTAATTGTCTCCATACAAATGTCCACTCGCCTTAAATAGCTCAACTAATGATAATTATCATTACATTAGACTAGGTTTTATATCGTACTGGTTTTTTACCTGCAGCTTCGTCTTAAAGTGGAACAAATTTTGACACATTATATATACTAAGTGGTATATGTATATGTGGTATAGTGGGCGCATCGAAACTCAAAAAATTCAAAAAATCTATATATCTATCTACGATCGAAAAAAGTTGTTTTTTAAATTCGAATTAGTATTTAATTAGTTCATGAGATAACAGCGCTCAACTAAAACAAAAAAAAAATAAACGTTCAAACAGTAGGGGTGTGTAGTGAAGCTGCTTTTTTATAAGCTACATGTTGTGTCCCGCATGTAGGTGAATAAGCGTAGTGTTGAGACACTCTGTTCCTCGCATTCTGGCTTTCAAGCCATTGTATTGTGATAAACCAGAGCGGAAAATATTAAAATAATTACTTGTACTCAAGTAGGAATCCAATCTACAATCGTCGTATTTATAGTTTTAAAAACAAGTTACCAATCGACAATTGACTTGATTTATAATCTATATATTATCAGAATATTATCACCTAAGTTAATATAACAGTTATTAATATTTTAACAATGTGTTGTCTTCTTTAATATATAGTTTAATCAACACTAATTTACGACGACTTAAGTGTTTTTTAACAGCATACTGTTCAGCAATTTACTTTGTAGGTATCTATATACTTATATACTTATACCTATATACTTTGTAGGTATCTATATATACCTATCATCTCTATGGTAAATACTCGTAGCAGGTGGATTCGCTCTCTGCCCGCTCTGCTCTATATATCTATATATTTAGTCTCTGGGTCTAGAGAGCCTTGAGTTTAGATAATCAATGTCAGCTATACGGTTATTTTTAATTTTTTTATTTACTTCAAAAAAGGCGGAGGTTATATGTTCGATGTTTATATATATGTATATATATATATATATATATATATATATATATATATATATATATATATATATATATATATATATATACTAATTTATTTAGTAAATTATTTATTTTTTTAATTTTAAATGCGTATTTTCGAGGAGGTCCCATTGTCACCATGTCAGGATGGAATGATGTAAAGCAATAAAAATCGGAGGAACACTTCTCATTTCATAGAAATTTCTTAAAACTTCTTGTAAAAGAACATATATTTGCTTATTGAAGTCATCATATATTAATGAGTTGATGGTGAGCGGCGGCAAGCAGGCTGGCAGTCAGGAGGCAAGTAAACTACTGTGTATTATTGTAAATACCCAGACGAGTAATTAGAGAATTACGAATGGATTTAAAAACATACGATTTTGTATAATAGCCGTGTTTTAGACTTGATCTCATATAAATGTTCTATATGAGATGATTTTACATTTGTATTGTAAGTAGTTAAAACAGCCTTCATCATATTTGGAGTGCCAAGAAGAAGAAAAAGATATATATATATATATATATATATATATATATATATATATATATATATATATATATATATATATATATATATATATATATATATATATATATATATATATATATATATATATATATAATATATATATATATGTTTGTATATGTGAATGTGTATGAAACTTAAAATTAACACATCTTGTAGACGATTTTATTATAAGCAAATATTTAACCATGCTGGAACCAGTTCGGACACGTTGATGTCATGTTCTGTTTATCCTTATGAGATTTAACTTGTTATTTTATTATCAACACATATTATGTAAACGCATATTAAACACTATTTATATTGTTTTTTGTTTTTGTTTTGTTTAGGGTTCCGTACCATAAATAAAAAAATGGTACCCCTATGGCCTCTTGACCTTTGGCCTTTTGACTTTGTTAGATAGACTTTTGTCAGTCAGTCTGTACATATGTATCTCAAAATTGTAGGAAGATATCAAGTTGTATTAATGTCAAAATGTCAATTTGGCAAAAAGTCTAACTTATGAAAAAAGGAAAAAATTCGAAATTGGAAATTTAGTTCATTTCATACAAAATGGGTGCATCCGCCCGCATAGTTGTATATACCATTTACCTACAATCATGAAATTGGTACAGTACAGTACACTCAGTACGCGTATACGACTCGCACTTGACCGATTTTTTTTCTAGTAATAACAGACGCTTAGAACGTATTTTTTTTTAAATAATTTAGTTTTTTTAATATTTATAAATATCATTTCTCATAATTATCGAAGCTTAATATGTTGATATGTAACATTGTTAAATTAATGCGATATAAATAAAACTACAAAATACTAATTTCACAAATAGTACAAATATGAATGAATAGAGAGATGAAACTTAAGTTTTTTTTTTTATTATAGCAACATCAGCGGCCAGTAACATCAAGGACAGATTAAAAATCAAGTTCTACCAGTTAGAGGGCAGGTGATAATTACTTTATCATTATACAGATATACTTGTACTATATTACATAATATTTTAAAAAAATGGATCTTTTTAACATGTTAATGACATTTCGAACAAGAACTTGATCGAATAGAATTTGTTTTAATGTGAATTAGTCCATTTATCGTGGTAGGCTATTCACTGGGTGCGAAGTACGAGGTGGGAGAACACGAATCGATCGCAGCGCGCACCGTGGCTAAATAGGGAAACTAGGTCGGACCAAATGTCACTTTTTAAATAAAAAAAAACTCTGCATTATTAATGTCATCACAGTTATAAAAGATCGTCTGCAATATGTATGAAATGCGTTATATATATATATATATATATATATATATATATATATATATATATATATATATATATATATATATATATATATATATATATATATATATATATATATATATATATATATATATATATATATATATATTTCGTAAAGTCAGCCATAAAAAAAAACTCGTGTATATTACCTGAAATTTACTGATTGTGGTATTTTAGACTGAAATAAAAAAGATCATAAGTGAACAAACAATAATTTTATTGAAATAGCGTTATTTACTGAGTTTTTATATGATTATGTAAACTTTAAGGTGTCGTTAATACTGTTGATCTCTTTTCGATCGTGTTCCCCACCTCCTACTTCGCACCCAGCGAATAGCACATCTCCTTTATCATTGTTTCGGATGTTCGGATGATGCGAGTGAAGCCACAGATAAATACAAGACACGATGAGTGTTGTGTCGAGTCTCAGTTAATGAAAAAATAATTTGAAAATATTTTGTTTGTTAATCTAGTTATAAGCAATAAAGCGCGGCGATGAGCTTCCACACTCAACACCCAATGCCTCGAAAGGCGGGAAGCAGTGAACGGAGTGTCTGAACACTAAATACCTTCTGCCTACGGCTCCCTCTGCCTACCATTCTACGTGCGCTACGTTGTATTAAAGCGTAGCTAAAATAAAAGTTATAATTAGAGCTTTACATATTTATTCAGCGTGAAGCTAAAATAAAAGTTATAATTAGAGCTTTACATATTTATTCCGACTAATAAAATTTTGACATACCGGGATTCGAACCCAAAACTCTTAGGAACAGTTTATTCAATAATATATCAGCTAAATAGTTACGTTGATCTCCAACACTAGCTAACGTGACCTCTATATAACCTTGGCACCAGAGGTCAGCTTTTAATAAGGATAAAATTACAAATAAAATATATATACTCTGTACAAACAAGACACATGTAAAAAACATAACATAATATTGTGACTAAGCGCTTGTTTTTTTTTTATCTGTTGTATTTTATAGGGAAGGCAGAGGAAACTTAGTGTTCTGTTCAATTTTCGTGATGCATGGCGGAACTCAACGCCGCGCTTTGATTTGTTACCAGATCGAGGAACTGGAAATAAATTTTCAACCCACAAGCGACACGTTTACAGACTACAATCAGACGCTGTGTCGCTCGCTGCGTTTCTTTTCAAGTTTGACAAAGAAAATCTTGTAATCTATTATCGATTTAACAATTATTTTGGGATGATACCCGTTAAGTAAGAAAATATTTCTTCTTCTTCTTCTCTTTATATATGGCGTTTCGAGCGTGCCAGTTGAGCACAATTCACTTCACCAATGTCACGTTGAACGGAGAACACACAAAGGAGAGTGTACGGTAAAATATAGATAATATTACACTATAGAAGAATGCATGTTTTAAAGAGATCAAGTTTAAATCCTTCACCTATAACAAAATTTACAGATATCTACAATATGTACAGATAACATATAAGGTTAGTAATAAATTACATTTTACATGAGTGTTAGCTTATACTTCAATATTATTATTCTTAACATATTTACATAAAAATTTATATAAAGAACTAAACACAAATATCAACAAACACTGAACATTAAGAGGACGAGGGACTTTGAGAGGAAGGACATCATATAAGAGACGGATTAATTTAGGGCAGGAGAAAAGGACATGGGAAGGGGAACCATCGTCCAAGCCACATTCACACAATGAGTGGTCCCTGACCCTGATCTTAGCCAGATGCACAGGTGTACATCCATATCCAAGACGTAAGCGGCAAATTGTAGATATAACCCTCCGTTCAGTAAATTTTTGAGAGAAAAACCAAGGACGCTTTGGTATAGTTAGACCAAGACTAGTCCAAGTGAGTGGCTGCAAGAGACAACAGATCCTGAGCCGAATTAGAAAGGTGGTCTAGAGTGCCACACTGGATCGCTAATTTTGCGCACAAGTCTGCAGATTCATTCCCACTAATTCCAGAGTGACCTGGAATCCATACAAGAGTGACATCGAAACCCTTTAGATGACATGAGAATAATTCTTCACGAATCCTTAAAACTATTGAAGACCTCAATTTACTATGAAACGGGTTACCCTTTATAACCATTAAGCAGCTTAGAGAGTCAACAAATATAACTGTCTGTTTTACGTTGTGGAAGAGCTTGAACAGGATTGCTTCTAACAAAGCAGCAGCAAATTGTAAGATAATTTTGAATTCTGCTATCCAGAAAGTTGCACTAACACAGCTTTCTTTAGAAAGCTTCGATGCATCAGTAAAGATGTGAAGGTGCTTAGATCAGTTTTTATTAATAGGCTCTTGAAATTTTATGTTGGTGCCTGGATCTCCCTTGGTCAAGCCAAGGTCTGTTATGATTAATGGATGATGCACCAATGTTTTATACGGTGTACAAAGATTGGAAGGTGGAATAGATGGAAGGAGTAACAAGGGATGAGGTAAATTGGTGAATTTCATGAAACTATGTAGCAAGTATGGTAATGGTTTATCACGGGGGATGGAGGTCAGCTAACTCAGTTAGCTTAGACCATAAAGGATGAGAAGAACAGCTGTAACATTTTACCCACAAATCGGTCTGCAAGGAATTGTCTGTGGATATGACGAGGAGGATCAACAACTCCACTTGGAGTGCATCGGCGGAAGTAGACTTCATTGCCCCTAGGATTATACGTAGGTATCTGTATTGAATCTGATTAAGCATTTCTGTGGCTGCTTTATTAAAGGGGTCCAGAACATATGAAACATAACCTATATGACTGCGGATAAGGGCACCGTACAGAAGTTTTTGAGTATCGGACACCGCTCTTAAAGTGTTAATGCCTTTTTTTACATTTTTTCTGAGATATTCAACGTGAGCAATTCTGTTTAGTCACTTATCAAGTATTATGCCTAATAATTTTGCAGATACAAAGCGATCATAACAAAAAGTGACATTTTCATAATTAACAAACTTAGGAAGATCATTCAACCTAAAATCCAAAGAGCCAGTATACTCAGACCAATTAGTTTTTTTTTAATTGAATTTAAGGAGTGGATATGGGTTATATAAGATTTTCGAAATTCTTATATGCTTTATACAACTTGTTAAGTTGTTAGCATCTCTGTAGGGAGATTTTTACAAATTTCCGGTACCCTAAGATTATTGCAAAGAACAATCATTTGACAAGAGAGAATGCTATTTTTATTTAATATTTTGATGATTTTTGAAAAAAATTCTTAAAGAAAACATATAACTATATAAGAACGCATGGCTTAGTGGTAAAAGCGCTTGGACGGTTTCCATTAGGCGCGGGTTCGAATCCCGCTGCGTTCAAATTTTTATGTTTTCTTTGACTGGTATAAAACTTGGCATGTCTAAACTTTATATGGTGCAAGTCAATAATTATTCAATAATGCAAACGTATGCAAAGGTATGCATAATAATGGAAATAAGTAAAATCAAAATTATATTAATAAATAGAACATTACACACACTACCATATGTTTAACAATATAACTTCTGTATAAAGTGACATACACGTGCTATGGCAACGAGAACTCTACGCGTCAACGGGTCCTCGGGCGTGGATAAAACGATAGGTATATCGTATATACCTAGTTTAAATAAGGTTTAAAGCGGCAGGAAAAAAATCAATCAATTAAATGAATCATTCTACAAGTCATAGTATATATTCATAGTCATAAATTAAGTTTATTTTCATATTCATAAATTAAATCTTGTTATTTTTTAAGGGAAATTCGTACCTTTATCCACAATCCAACTGCAGCCTTCGTAACTCTCGGGATTAAATTGGATCTGCCATAGTGCCACTTACTAACATATGTTTTAGCATATCTCCTTACCTTTCCAACCAAAAAGATAATTTAATAAAACATATCGCTTATGGAGAAGAGAACGGTAAAGAAGTCCTACTTTTGTAATACTTAACCATTCTGATATATTCCATTGCATGCTAAATATCAGACCTCAACACCGTACAGAATTAAACTGGAACAAATAATATCCACAACATCGCTTAACAGTCATATACATAGTGGCTTCAGTATACTATACATTTTATTTTACGCCTGATAAAAATAGCTAGCAAATAAACAAATATGTTTTTTTGCTTGCTTTTTATTTTTTGCAATATCAATTTATAAAAAAATTTCGAAATGTCAAAGGTACTATAATTTTTTAATTAAAATTGATGAGCATATTATATATATATATATATATATATATATATATAGATATATATATATATATATATATATATATATATATATATATATATATATATATATATATATATATATATATATATATATATATATATATATATAATGTATAGTTGCTACACAAACACTAACCAGCCACCGAATCCCTCAATAGTTTTAACTTAATTTATATTTATACTTTTGTTTATATTTTTAAAAGTATTTTTCAAAGTATTCGTAAACTAAGATTGATCACAGCACTCGCAACTAACGGATGTCCTGTCACACGCCGGTATGGAACTTGTTGCAGTGTGGCCATTGAAACAACGTTAACATAAATACATTATATATTATAACACTTAATAATATATAATAATATATAAAATAATATATAATATATAAAAATATAATAATAATACATAATAATATATAAAATTTGAACGCAACGGGATTTGAACCCTCGCCTCATGGAAACCGTCCAACCAGTAAGCTATGCGTTGTCGAAATTCTCATATGCTTTATACAATTTATTACATTATTAGCATCTCGATAGGAAGAGCTTTGCAAATTTCCACTACCCCAAAGACTACCCATATATAACTTGAATGGTTTCCATGAGGCGTGGATTCAAATCCCGTTGCGTTCAAATTTTTATACGTTTCGTATAAATATTTTTTCTAGCCGCAATGTGTAGTCTTTAAAAATCATGAAAATATTATAAGTAATATTTAAAACTAGAAAAAACCATATCAGAATGATAAATGATCCTCGGCCAAACATGCTCTGACATTACCTCTCTTCATTTTTATGAGACTAAGAGTTGGGCCCTCGTCAAAAGATGAATAAGAAGGCAAGAAGAATGCTTCAATACAAAGAGCTAAAACCAGCACTGATTGTAGTAAGTCGCTAAGTTGGTAAAGCTTAGGCCTTCATTTTTCTTAAACTTACATCCCTGTGTTGAGTTTATTGTTCAGGCTAAGTCAGTGTAGAATGTGGTGAGGTGTCAATAGAATTATTACGTTGCCTCGAAAAAAAATTGATATTCTCATATATAAGAACGCCAATTTCGTGAACACATATCGCCATCGATATCTCGATTGCCGTAACGTGCTTAACGATTTCATTCGAATAATATATGGGCTTACGATTATATGAAACAGATATAGAGAGTTGTCCATCATCAGGTCAGCTCAGCCAGATTCTGGAGAGCCATCTTTACACGTATTCTAAAATACTATATATATCTCTATTTACTTAGTGTAGAATAACATTTAAAAAAAACTATTAAATAAAGCAAATTAATGTATGTTTGTTTCTCTTTTGATCATCTTCCATTTTTGAAGAGTTGGCTGGAACTTCTCCTCAGTTAAAATTAGAGCTTGTTGATTGGTGACATTTAACACAGTGCTCTGTCATACCATGTCAGAGAATGGATTTTAACATAGAGAACATCCATGTACTCTATAATAACTCCGTAAACTTATATATAGAGGTACTGTTAGAAACAAACAGACAGACATACGCACATACAAATGTACATAATCATTACCTACATGCATTTCATTACCGAGGACATTATATTTAATCGCATAACGGTCAGACCGGTCCTGTCTCATACTAATCTTGTTTGTAAACAGCCATCGACCCTGTTTTAGTATGAACTGTTTGTTATTATTCTTGCTTTTTGCTTTTGCTTATATATGTATTGAGGTTGTAGTGGGTGTGCTATTCCAATAGAAATTTTACATGATTTCTTTCTTAGCCTATAAAAAATTGAGGTTAACTATGGTTATGGGTTCAATTTCCTGTAACAAGACAATGCGCGGGGTTTGAATTTTGAAAATTGGGTGGAAAATAGCTTAAAACTAGGTTTCTAATACCTGATACCCTGATATAGGTATAAGGAGTACAACGTGAAGCTGTTTTATTTATTTGTTATGGTTTAAAATTGAGGTTATTTAACTTACTTAATGTATTATATATGCAAATAATGTCTTCAAAACAGGTTAATAAAGGAATCTATGCCTTCTTTTTAAATTGATAATGAAAACTTTATTTGTAATTTATTCTAAATCCATTTGTTTGTATGAAATATTTTCATTTTAAGTAAATTTCGTGAATTTTTCTTAATTTATTGATAAATTTCGATATTTAATTAATTTATTTCTTGTGTAATATTAATATTTTTATTTATAATCAAGCAATTGTTAATTTTGTTTCAATATTTTTCCTAACATAAAGATAAAAATAAAAAAAATAACATAAAATTTACCAGTCTTTATTATATAAATATTGTACCTTACATTAATCTAGTTGAGACCTGACTTATAATAAACTTACAATATCACATATACAATTTTCCTTCAAGCCGGGCTGTTACCGAGACCCATGTTCATAGCGTTCAACAGATCACCGTTATCAGCATCTATTTCCCAAGCGAATAGACCACCTAGCTTGTTATTCCTCACATATTTACCCTTTTCGATGACTGATCTAGCATTGTCATAGGTTACAAGATCTCCAGTTGAGGGTCTAAAGACGTAAGGTGCTTGAGCAACATTGTCATAATGGAACTCCCACTTGTTTTGAGCAATTTCATTGGCAACTTCCCTATAGTCCACCACACCATCTTGCCAAGTACCCTTGACTGGTCCGGTTGCGTTACCTGTGAAGGGATTGTTGTCTTCGTAATCATGGACGCCGGTCCAGCCACGGCCGTACATGGCAACACCTACTACAATCTTCTTGGGATTCACTCCTTGTGCCAGCAAGTATTTTACACCAAAGTCAGTTGTGTAAGTTTCCTTAGGATTCCAAGCGGGCGCGTACAAGGGAGTTTGGTGTCCCAGAGTGTCATTCGACCAGGCTCCTTTGAAGTCATAACTCATCAAGAAAATATGGTCCATATAGTTTTGAGCCTTGCTGTAATCGACAACTTGAATTTTGTCCCACCCAGAACTAATAGCAGAAGTGAGTTCATATTTTTTACCATTTGAAGCTGAAAGCTCATCAAGCATTTCACGTAATTCTTTCATCAAATTCACATAAACATCACCATCTTCTGGACCACCGAGGTCAGGGTTCGCGCCTTTACCACCAGGGAACTCCCAGTCGATATCAACACCATCGAAGAATTTCCATGTTTGAAGGAACTCCTTAACCGAGTGTACAAATCGAGTTCTCTTAGTTTTGTCAGTAAAGAAGAAGAAAGGATCGGCAAGAGTCCACCCGCCAATGGAAGGGAGAATCTTCAAGTCAGGTCTGGCCTGTTTCAGAGACATTAATTGGCCAAAGTTGCCTTTGTAGGGCTCATTCCATGAAGACAATCCTTTTTGTGGTTTCTGTAAAGCTGCCCATGGGTCGTGGATTGAGACTTTGAAGTCCTCCCGGCCGCTACAAGAACGCTGAAGTGCTTGGAAGCTGCCTTCGATTTCTTTTAAGCTGTCATTGATACCGTCACCGCCGCAAATTGGAATGAAACCGTAAAGAAGATGAGTAAGATTAGGTATAGGTATACGATCCACGGGGAATTTCCTAGGATACACACCCCATTCTACAAAGTAAGCACCTACAACTTTTCCAGACGTTTGCTTGAATGGTTTATTTTTTTCTCCCATTGTATATTCCAGTGGAGGTAAATGACTTCCATCGGTATCAGCTACGACAATTTCGGTGGGATCGCTGGAACTGCATCCGTCTGCATTGCAAAGTTGAACTGTCATTTGATATCTTCCACCTTTCGAGACGGGGAAAGTGGCAGATGCAGCCGCTCCAGACGCGCCAGACCAGACCTCTTCACCATTTAGCAACACTTTAGCTGTCTCTGCTGTATCTCCAGACCAAACATTCCAGGAAACGGAAACATCAGCCGCGTCTTTCCTATTAACGAGCTGGTTGTATGCTGTGGCTGCCTGGTTGACCTCCACAATCGCAAAGGTCCTCTCGCCCCAACCCAACGACGGTTTCCCTGGAGGTCCACACTCCGCTAGCCCGAGGAGGGCCGCGACCGCAAACACCAACGCCTTGTGCCCCATACCGGTTCTATAAAAATAAATACAAAATATTTGTCGCGATCTTCACATTTAAGCGTCGGATTCGTACTGAACTTGCATCTCAATGGTATCTTTTATATATGGGATGTATAGTAGGCCAACCGCTAGCACGAAGGAGTCTGAACGGAATGTCGATACCGATTTGAGATGCGTAATAAAAATCATTAGCACAGTTTCTTATCCCGGTCACGTTAGTGGCGCGGTCAAGGTGACAAATTATGTTTAATTGTTATCGCCTAATGGTTTGTTTTTGATTTTTTTTTAAACTGAAGCAAGCCCGTTATGGCTAAGGCTTGAAAAGACTTGTCTTTGTATGATTTTATTGGTTAAAACTGCTTTTTTTTTTTTAGATTTTCTGTAAATTTGTGACTTTTTTTTTTAAATAATTCTGTGATTTTTTTTTATTTGAATTTTCATTGAATAGTTCTTTATTCACTAGATTATCAACTGTGAATTTATATAAGAATATATTTTCTAATGTATGTACAAACTCCTTACATAAATTTAGTTCTTAATAACTTAAAACAAATGTACTATAATAGACGTGTTTTAATCAGAACATTTAATTTCCTCTCATCAATATTCATATCATGTATAAAGCATAAATAAATAATACGAATACCAAAACATTATGTATATATATATATATATATATATATATATATATATATATATATATATATATATATATATATATATATATATATATATATATATATATATATATATATATATATATATATATATATATATATATATAATCTGTGTGTCACATGTTTGTTAAAAGGAAAGTTCATCACCAACGTAAGCTTCACGCTGTATCCTGCATTTAGCAGGATAGACATTCGATGACATTGACGATTCAAAAGTGCTTGGTTGGTGAGAGAGAGGTTCTCTCTAGTTTTAAGACACTCCATTTTTAAGACAATGTGGGTTTTGTGGTGGAACAGAATAAGGAGTAGGAATGGAACTCACATCCGTCGCGTTTACAGGCAGATGATGTGCCGCTGCGCCACGACTGTCTTTTAATATTATTTGTATCTATTTTAAATGCCACTCAGGGCAAAGAGAAGCTAGAGTCAAGTCACTCCGATTTCGCCCAAACTTAACTTAACTTAAACATATAAAATTTTGTTACTCGATTAGAGATCGATCTCCCAGCCTTCGTGTTCTCAGTAAGACTGTAGCAATGCGCTACGAACGCCTCAATGAATATTAAATTTATAAACATGTTATATATTTAAACAAAATATATTATATTTAAAATTAAATTTAAAAAAAACCAAAACCTTAAAGGTCAGGTAAAGGTAAGGTAAAATTTTCATAATAATTTATCACACACACATCACTAACACACATTTATTAAACAAACTTACCTATGAACTTTGTTTATGAATTCGTTTATTTATTTATTTTTTTATTTTTTTTATTTATATATATTTATAAATATTTATTTATATTTACATATATTTACTTACAACACGTCTATTTAAATCTCAATGGACACTTTAAACAACAATTTACAATAAGTACACAATAAATACTGTTTTATAAATAATATTGATAATATCAAGTGATTGATAGAGATAAGATATGTAGAGTGTTGATTCAGCATGGAAATTTTATAACTATGGTACCTCTTGAAACATGTGCGTGTGTCTGTCATACACTATACCATAAAGTATAAAAATTGTGAAGTTTTTTTTTTGTTATTAGCAATTCTTTATCTTTTATTATATGTTATATATATATATATAAATATATATATATATATATATATATATTATATATATATATATATATATATATATATATATATATATATATATATATATATATATATATATATATATATATATATATATATATATATACAGGCAGACCGCGAGCAGAAAACTAGTATTGTAAACATCCAGTGTCTAATGTAAAGTCGGGCACATAGTGACTCGACACTACTCGTAGTTTTTCTTTCATATAGAAAACATTCCCAGGTACTTCATGAAACTATTGAAGTAATAAATATGTTTCAACCTCCTTAAGGGCTTTCCTTAGTAACTTCTCGAAGTATACAGTATAGAAGTGCTAGACAGTAGTGGTAAATATAAAGGGACGTAGCGGCTTCAAATACAATTTCATGACATATCGATAGACAAATAGACACGATTGATAGAAAAATTTCTAAGTACTTTTTTATCTTGCCATTTTCAAGATATTGAGATGATGGCCATTTAATTTTTTTTAATACAATATTTGTACAATAAAATGTTCCAGTAAATTGATGTTCTATGATTTTCTAATTCGTCTAAATATTTAAATTAAATATATACAGGACGGTTATTTACAATTATTAATAACTTTCCAGAATTCTATTTTTCGTCAGAATATATTAAAAGCTATTTAAAGAAAATATATAATATAAAAATTTGAACACAGCAGGATTTGAACCTGTATTTATTGTGTATTTTTTTATCCTCAGTGTGGATTAACACTTTAAAAATCATTAATATATATTAAAACTGTTTTAAAGACATCTTCTCTTTATCTTTTGTTCATTTGACACCAATTAACTGTTATTCTACTTATAATTTTTTTTAAATATGATAAAAGCCACTCAAGACTATTCTATTTTTTGACTTAAATTTTACATGCCAGAAGTGTAAATTTAAACTAAAATACTTTTTAATTCGATTCACCCACTGTAGCCTTCTTCTGATGCCTCATATACTCGTATATAGTAAAACTCGTAAAATATCAGCATACCGGGACTTGAACCCGCTATCCTAGGAAACCAAGCCAATATAACCGCCAATTAATATATACGATATATGGAAGCTGTGTCAAATTTGTATACGCTTATTGCAGCTTATTCTTGCTATAAAAGCATCTGCTAGAAGAATGTGTAGGTCGAATGTGAAAACAATGGCTTAAAACCTCTAGTATACCTCTTGTATGCAAGAGGTCTAGGTTCGAATCCTGTAACGTCCAAATTTGTATAGATTTCTAAATATTTTTCTATAATACATAAAAATGTTCAAATATATAGCTGCCCTTTATTTATTCACTTTAAGCTAGTGACAACGAAATATAGTAAAAATTTCTTTAAGATTCAAAGGAATTGTGGAATTTTCAACAATATTCGTAAAACACGTGCATTCGGCGAGATAAAAGGATGAATCGTTAAACTCGATTGAAGTTGTTAATCGATTTTTAATTGTTCAAGGAAATTTACATTTTGTATGGGTACCTACATTCTTCCGCTAATTCATTATCTAAAGGTGACAAAGCATATTAGGTCATGCATAAAAAATCGATACACTCATTAATTTTCAGAATTCCCGAACTAAAGGAGCTTTTCGCAGAACCTTCTTTATTTAATCTTTCTGAGAGTTCTTTCTCTTGTTTTTTTTTTTTTGTAAATTTCATAGATATGCGTGGATTTAAAATAAATTATATTACTGATGCTATTAGTTCACCTTTAAAACATCACGTACCATACAAAACAATAATATTGACCCCCTCTTTTTTTGAAGTTGGTCAAAGTTGTTGGTTGAGTGGCAGCACTTAAAATGCACTTTTTGCACTAGAGCAGGGTAAATGAATATAGTAATAATTTGATTATAAAATAGAAGTAAGAATAAAGCTAATAAAATCATTTTCTTTATTACACTAACGTGTTAACTAAGTGTTTAAACCTTAGGTTCCCTCATCCTGAAAAAATATATATATATATATATATGTAATATCTATATATACTATATATATATATATATATATATATATATAAATATATATATATTATATATCTATATATATTATATATATTATATATATATATATATAAATATATAGATTATATATATATTATATAATATATATATTAATATATAAGATAGACAATATATGCCCTACAGATATGGTAACAACATTAATAAGTTGTAACAAGCGAGTAAAAATTCCGACGTAGCACGACGAGAACGTATGGCTTAGCGGTCAGAGCGTTTAGGCGGCTTCCAAGAGGTACGGGCTTTCTTTCCTCAGTCACGAATAACATAATAATAATTTGTAAAAAATTATTAAAAAAAATATTGTACCGTTAGCAAAATAAATATTTTACTCAACATAACCTATCCCGCGGGATATAGAACAGCAAGCCCATGGAGCACATAATTTTAAAATAAATTAAAACATTTTGGAAGTTGACAAACAATTTTTACATGTCAACAGATACGTACAGATTTTATGTTCTATCCCACGGGAGTCTCACCTTTTTCGGCATTGAACATGATTAATATAAAATAAATATGTAACGACATATTTATCCTTTTTTGCTAGAGAAAGTACAAATTGGAATTGGAGGCCCTCGTGGCCAGGATCGTAGGTTCGATTATTACCCAGAGCAATGTATTATTTGGCTTGTATTACGCATTAACTGCAACTCGGGGTGAAAGTGAAGAACGGAGTGTCTTAACACTATATTCCCTCTGCTTCATTTGATGAAGCGTAAAATTGAAAAAAAAAGTACAAGAAAATACCTCTATACCGGGGTTTCTAAATTGTTCTTTAGTTACGGCTCCTTGGACTGATAAATAGTATTCTTATGCCAAAAATAAATAAATTTCAAACTAAATGAATGTTTTTTTATCGAAATCCCCCTTAAATTACGCCTTCTCGATAACTTTCCAGGCCCCCCTTGGGAGGCGCACCCCCTCTTAAGCAGTCACGCTCCTATACGTTTATAGACATGTCAGTGAAATAAGTAATAAGTTATGCAAATGACGTTTATTATATACAAACAAAACATGATTCGAAGAAAGCGTGGGATGTAGTTAGTATCAACACGAAGTCTCTGAATATCTGGAAAGTGGAGAGAAGGAGAGAGGAGTGTCTTAATAATAGGAGGAACAAAGCGAAGTATAGAAAAGCGAATTTCATGATATATAGATATATATATATATATATATATATATATATATATATATATATATATATATATATATATATATATATATATATATATATATATATATATATATATATATATATATATATATTATATATATATATATATATATATATATATATAATGAAATTGGAATAAGAGAGGTTTCGTTACACATCGATACCTGGTTCAAGACTAGTCATATGAATATATATAAGATAATAAATATACGTATGATTTTTTTATTGAAACTAATATACTAAGTCACAACGTAATCGACGGACCTCAACACCGCGCTTTGTCTTAAAAAATACCTTCCTCACATTTTAACCTTATTTCGGTGTCATCGAACTTTCAAACTTGCTATTGTATGCTAATGGCGCCCAGATACCAATGCATGTCGCTTAGTTTCTTTATAATCAATCGTGTATGTACACGATGTATGGGAATTAGAAAGCTCTTAATAAGATAATTGGTTAAGTGATTTCCATCCATTTGTAGCTTCACGCTGTATCCCGCATATAGCAGGCCTGGTGGAGAGAACATAGTGTTGAGACACTCTGTTCCGTGTAAAGTAAATGAGAAAATAACACTATTTCAAGTGAGAATCGAACTTCAACACAACGTGAGAGGTGGTGAGAATTTCTCTTCGTTCTAGCCGTGTTTTTTCCCTTTTGGCTTATTAAGAGAATTTTCCCATGAGTTACTTTAGATATTAATAGATAACAATTAATAAATTAATAAATATTGTAACTTTGTATTTAAATGAACACTTGTACTTTAAGTGTTCATTTATAATATATATATATATATATATATATATATATATATATATATATATATATATATATATATATATATATATATATATATATATATATATATATATATATATATAAAACAAAAACCTATAAGGTAATTCCCATTGGCCTGGAATTAGATAATTTGACAAGAAAATTGAACTTAAAGTACAATCAGATAAAAAGCAACCGAAAATTAGATATATATAAACATATCACATAAAAAACCATTACAAATTTAGATATATCTCTAGATACAGAACCACATCGGTGCGCATCCAACTCGCACTTGCCCCATCTTTAAAATATCTAAAGCAACCTACTCTGTCGTTAAACAACGGAGCTAACCAATTAAATAATTAAATAAAACAGTTTAACCAGATTAACCGGATTAATGGTCTACCCGTGACCACGGACTACTGCAAAGTGTTCGAAATGTCGGGTTTTCAAAAAATGATAATATACGCGATTAATCCGGTTGATCTGTTTTATTTAATATTTCTAAACATCGCGAAAATCAAAGAACTTATTAATTAAATAATTTCCAAGATACACCTCGTACGAGTATAATATTGAAAACTGCTAGACTAATCGTGATTAAAACGATATTGACAAATAATATATAAATGTCACATAATGCCGAGGATAAGCCGACCTTTGCCGTTATATTATAATACATTGTTGCCATAACTATTAATTAGGGTTATCCGTATATAAAATTAATACGCGAAGGAAATTCTTTGGTTCTGTTTTAACAAATTCTCGTATTAAAATTGTATGTGTATAATAGTTAAATATAAAAGTAGCCTAAGTTACTCCTTATTATATTAGCTACCTTCGAGGGAAAGTCCCGTCAAAATCGGTCCAGCCATTTCGGAGATTAGCCAGAACAAACAATCAAACAGACAGACGAAATATGTTATTTTGATATATGCACCGTAAACATATATATTTATATGCATGTATTGAAAAGCGTTTATTTTAATATTACAAACAAACACATCAATTTTATTTATTATTATATATGTATGTATATAGATTAATTAAATTATTATAACACACACTACTATATGTTTCGCAATATACACTTCTGTATAAAGTGTCATACACGTTGCCATGGCAACGCGTATTTCACGCGTCAACGGCTCCTTTAGTTATAATATTACTCTCAAACGCGATAGATAGTATAGAGAATTGGTAAATAATAAACATACATACATATATATTTTTTTATATACTTCTCGTTTTCTTTAGTAGGATAGAGGAAACCTTATGTTAAGGCACTCTGTTAATCACGTTTTAGGGAGGATACATTAAATAAAAAAAACTACTGCATAAGGAGGCAGAGGGCTCTTCGACTTAAGACACTCCATTCTCCGCTTTCCGCCTTTCTAGACATTGTGGTTGAGTGGTGGAACTCAGCGCTGCACTATGTGTTCTTACCAGAGCGAGGAAATCAGATAATTTATTCCCTCAAATAGGAATCAAACTCACAACCGTTACATTTTTACACATATATATATATATATATATATATATATATAATATATATATATATATATATATATATATATATATATATATATATATATATATATGTAATATATATATATATATATATATATATATATATATATATATATATATATATATATATATATATATATATATATATTTATATTCACACACACATATGGTAAACTTTCTAAAAAACCGACATTTTGGCCACATTGCAGTATTCCTGACTTATCCACGATTAATTCAGCTAAAGAGTTTAATTTTAAATATTTAATAATCACGAAAATCAACGAACGACCTTATTATAAATTATATTTAATAGCAATCATTCTATAAGAGTCTCTATTTTAGATCTAGTTTATATTACCGTTGGAGGAACTGGAACTGTTACTAGATTTTATCTCAGTGAGATTGATATACACGTTTCATTCAATACACTATATTTGTCCAATGATGATTAAAATGAAAATTAAAAAAAATATCTCAGAGAGAATTTAGTGTTAAAACACTACGTTTTAATCGTATTATAGACGTGAAAGGAAGGGACTGATGTTTGTTCCGGGTTCACGCAAAAACTTCGATGAAATTTTGCAGTAATATAGCTTAATATAGCAATTAACATAACAGAATAACAAATATGTAGTTCAAACGTTCTGTTATAAAATTGTATTAGTCCATTGTAGCGTAATGGAGTGTAGGTTCAGTGCCCTTTAGGAGGAAACTCATCCGTTTCTCTAGTAAACTAAACGAAAAGCGGCGTTCAATTCCGCATACAGTGCCTCAAGAATTGGGCGGAAAGTATGTAACGGAGTGTCTTAACACTAGGTTATCTCTACCTACAATTCTATATCTTTAATAAAATGTATATAAGAACTATGTAATATATTAATCCATCGCTAATCAAAACGCATATACCATGCAAATGTAAATGCAAATAAACAACCTAAGGCATGCTGATGCAGTTTAATTTCATTCGCGGTCAATGTACAAGTTTATCTACAAATTATCATTTCAAAGTATGGGCCGATGGGAAAATTAAAATTAAGCTTTTTAATTATTTTGATTTATTTCATTTATTTATTTATTCGATTCTAACAGGCCTCCTTTGATTCATCTATATATTGATTCATTTCTCAGTTTAAAGGATAATTTTTTTTTTATTATTGCACCGGTGAGATAAACACGGCGTTGAACGCCACTCAATAAGCTATGCCCTGGATTCAGACGGTAAATTGAGAACGGAGGGTCTTATCACTAAGACTTTACCCACCTTAGTAAGACTTGAAGCTATAAAATATTAACTTCAGTAAAAGGGCTCTAGTAAACGATATGCAACGCTCTCCCTGTACAGTGAAGTTCCTCTACCAACCTCACAAAACTAAGAGTGTATTACAAAAAAAAGTCATCTTGGCGCAGTGGGTTAGCTGCTGGTATTAAGCTGGTATTGGGTTCGATCCCACTAGCTTCTTTCTGCCTACCCTGATATGACTAAAAACTAAAAAATAACAATCTTGGCAACCCCTGCTTTAATACCAAAACATAATCTTGAAAGCTGTTTATGCTAGACTCAATTACGACCTTATTGCATTAATATAGAATTGATTTTACAATAACTAAGTAAAGTACTCAGAAAGGACGTTGCCTCTTGCACTCGGAGGAAGGGACAAATAACGGGAACTTTACAGTTAGAATTAAGTACATAAAATATTTAAATTATACTCTCATATAATAATCTCAATTACTTATGTATAAAGTCGCGGCGCAGCGGCACAGCGACTGACTGTAAACGCGACGGCCGTGGGTTCGATTCTCCTGAGGGGTGAATTAATACTTTTCATTTTCCTCGCTCTCGTAACAAGACAAAGCGCGGCGTTGAGTTCCGCCACTCGACACGCAATGTAAATTTTTTTTACTATTGTTACTTAACTATTTTATAGTATCTAAAAGGAAAGATGAAGTATTGTGCTCTAATAAATTAATATAGAATTCGATAAGTGCGATGGTCACGGAACCCATTCTGTAGAATTAATTATTGTCATAAACCCTCTCTGGCAAGATCATGCGGCGTTTATTTCCGCTACTTAGTTAGTTAGTTAGTTATGTAGCTAGTTAGGTAGTTATTCAATACATAGTGTATAGAATATTATAAAAAAAGGGTAATATTATAAAGAAAGGCACAAAAAGTCCATTTAATTCGCATTACAATTACATGCATAACAAAATTAAAGTTATTATGTGTTAATATACGTCAATATGGGCTAATTTCAATTGCGGAAATAATTTTATAGTTGCTTCGCTTTGATTGTAACCAAACAATGCACAAAGCTCTCATTAATATACATAAAAATACCAAGTCTCCCTATTTTTAGGGAGAAAGAATCCTGTGACCTAACACTCCGTTGCCAGAGGGGAAAATTGAAATAGTCTATAGTCTCGAGTGGGGATTGAACCCATAACCACTGAGTATACAGTGAGACCGACTGCGCCACCACTATCTCTTCCACTAATATATATCATTACAACTGGTAACACGCAAAAAGCCACTAAGGAAATTTAAAGTTATAAAAATGTATGGAAAATTAAATCATTTTGTATTTCATATAAGTAAGCTACCATTTTGTTTAATAATAAAATTATATCGTTGATATTTAAGAGAGCATCTGTTGAGTTTCTCCGGCTCTTCTCAGAAGAAATGCCTTTTGAACAAGAGTCAAACGAATCAGACTCAAAAGTCTATTTGTATAAGCTATAAAGTATATTTAAAATTAAAAAAATTAAGTTTTTTTTTTTTAAATTCAAACTTACACACTTTGATACAGCTATCGGTATAGATACAAATTCCACTTGACAGTATAATCAAATTATCAATTGAACACTTTCCCCACACGTGCTGAATAGTGCTATGACTAACTTAGCAAACACTTAAAATGGAGTGACGCGACTCTATTTCTTGACACTATTGCTATACTTAGTAGTAGTTGTTTAACACTTTAAATTTTGAACTTTTAGTTAAAGTTTAAGTTAAAACTTACATTGGTTGAGATTACGACGCGACTCGTCTAGCGCCACAGGTGCAATGTGTCCAGGAAAACTGCACTCTTCAGTTTCTAAGGGCCATTTTGTATGGCGCTAACGAATAGAGCTCGCGTTTGATGCGTTACAAGTGTTGTGGCGACTTTTTTAATGTTATATATATATTATATATATATATATATATATATATATATATATATATATATATATATATATATATATATATATATATATATATATATATATATATATATATATATATATATATATATATATATATATATATATATATATATATATATATATATATATATATATATATACATATATATATATATATATATATATATATACATATATAATATATATTTTTATGTATATATATATATATATATATATATATATATATATATATATATATATATATATATGCATGTATGGCTAATAAATTCATTCAAATATAGTTTATAGCTTTTTCTATATATATATATATATATATATATATATAATATATATATATATATTATATATATATATATATATATATATATATATATATATATATATATATATATATATATATATATATATATATATATATATATATATGTAAATGTAATATGTAAAGTAAGCAATAGTTACTAGATATTGGTGATGTTTATAATATTTGGTTTTTGAATAATTGTGGTTGGATAGGTCCTAAACAAGGAGATATTTAAGTCCACAGTGAATCAACTTCTTACATAGCTTCCACATTATCACGATGGCATCAGTGACTGACAGCACAGCCAACAATAACGCAGTGTACAAACCTGGTACCTTCCGTATAAGGTGCTTGAGGATTGTTAAGACACTAAGAGAAGATTTCACAAGCTTCGAACGGGTGCGGAAAAAAATAAATTGTGTAAACGGTCCGGTGAAAAAAAAATAAGTAATAAACAAAAACTTTAAAATATATATATAAAGGAACGTCCTCCATACACAAAACTGCGTACCGCGTTATGGATTCCTTTGTCCAGTGACTTAATAGTCGTTGCACGTAAACATTCGGACGACTCATCTGCGCCTCTTGTTGAATAATGTGGATATACCTTATCGAATATAATATCGATGATTGCTTTTTAATTCACTTTGAAATTAGTTTTATATTAGATACATATTATGTATGTATATAACAAATATAAGGAAATAATACAAAATGTAATTAAAAATGCTGTATAAAATTAGCTTAACAATGTTTTCCAAACGTCAAGTATCAAGACACTTTATTCTCTGCTTTGAGACTGCGTGTTATGTGGTGGAACTCAACTCTCTCTCTCTCTCTCTCTCTCTCTCTATCAGAATCTCTCTATCAGGAGATACCAATACTATACACCACCACCACCATTTCTTGGCAATACCATAAATTAATGGTGATATACAGAGAAATCTAAGTTGATACCTTCCGGGCGCGAACATTCGAATGTAACGACTGTTGTCAATTTAATATGTCATATATAGTGGATGAAACGTTTACTAAGCTTATATTATTGTTAATTCTATTTAATTATGTACTTTATAGTTATGTACATTAAGAAGCTTATCTATGTTGGAAGATCTAATAGTATTTTATACTAATTATATGATCTAAGGCATTATCACATTCGGCCTAGGAAAAAAATATTCGAAAACGGTGAAATTTACCAACTAGTTTCTAGATATTTAAATTTTTATTACTTTATTCTTAAGCTATTACAGTTTTAAATAACTGCATATACAAATATCAGCTAGTGATGTTTGTATTGCACATTGGTTATTGGTTACCCTTCCGGAACGTTTGCCACTTAAAAATTAAAAATAAAAAAAAGTTAAATTAAGTAAGTTGAATAATAAGTTTTTTCAAGATAGTTTTTTATTAATCATAATAATATGTTTTAATATACATATACATTTATATAAAAAAAATATAGTACGTACATATAATAATTTAGCTATCTTGCTGCAATAATCCTAATCGTATCCACATAATAACAACAGTTCAACGTCGAAACACAAAACGTCTAACGTGACGTAGTAGAAAGCATTTCTTGGAAAGTGTTTGAAAATATACGTCATGAGAGAGAGAGTGTCCAGTGAATTAGCTCTCTGCTCTCCTTATCAAGAAACATATCAGATCAAATCTAAAATATACCGACGTTTATTTGAGTTTTTAATTATTTACTAAAATAATGTATATGTATGTGTAATATGTGAAAATAAACACCTTAGTATTCCATGGATTCTCAGTGCAAGAACCCATCACATTGTAAGGGTTAGCTCGAAGCACCTGGCACTTGCCAAACAAGTTTTTGTACAGTATAACAGCGTCTGATTATAAAAGCGAAGTTTATGGAATCGATGTACCTATGATCATAAAAAATATTTTCATTACATTGTGGTGTTGAATTCCGCTAATAAACACATCATATCCCAATTTTTTATAAAAATTAGAGAACGTAGTGTCTGAACACTAATTTCTCCTTTCTCTCCTTGCTATATAAAGGAGATATGTAAAGCTAAAACAAAGACACGTGCTAAAAAAAATGTCACTAGTTCTCACTACTGTATATGAGTAAAACGTACATACAATTTTATTATTCGCGATGCGTACCGACACGGAAAACGCTTGGTTCCGTATACACAATGATACACAATGGGACAGAATAATAAATTTATATAACAACAATTATGCCCTTGAATCAATTTATTATGTTCGGCCATCAATGTTTATATCATCCTAATAAATAAACAAAGAAAAAAAAGAAATATTATTATTTGTATTTGGAAAATTCGGTTGACCTTCAAAATCAACATCCACATTATCAATTATACTGTTTCTCTGCTATACTCGTACGACAAGGATGGACGGAGGACATAGGAGGACCTTCCGCAGGGAGTGTATAAAGAGATAAGTCCTTCCACTATGGATAAGGCAAAAGAGATATGCAGAGGCCGTAGCGTTTGGTGCTCCGGCTAGTGTCAACCCTTGTGGAGATAAAGTGTAAGCCTAAAATTGAATTAAACCTGACTAAATGTTCCTATATACCTCTTGTACCTCTTCCACTGTAACTAAACAAATTTATAAATGCCATATTTTCCTGCATTAATATGAGTTGGGATTGAACCCGAAAGCATCGTGTTTACTGTCAGTCAGTCAGCTATGCCGCTGCCGCTGAGCGCTTAGATCTATAATATAATATAATAGTATATTTAAATTAAGCGTACAGCAGAAAGAATGCGGAAGAAGATAGTGGAAAGAATAAAGAAGGGATCACGGAGTACATTGACAGTGGATTTACAACCAGGCACCAAGTTAGCGTTAACAACGCAACGCAAGGTTGGGGAAACGTTGCGGCGACGAGTTAAGAGTGGGACAATTTAGAATTGGGTAACGGAACGGCTGAGTCCAAAAGTTGATCGATTTCATGGAGAAGGAGGGTCTCTATATGATGAATTCCTTCTTCAGGAAACCTCAACACCGGAAGTGGAACCGGATGAGTCCGGATGGTAATATCAAAAACGAGATAGATTTTATTATGTTGACGAAGAGGCAAATATTCAATTCGCTGGGATCAATAACGTTAAAACAGGGAGCGATCACCGACTTGTTCGAGGCACATTGAATATTAACATTAAGCTCGAAAGGTCTCGAAAATGATAAAGTGTACGCTTCAACTAGTACCCACTCAAATCCAAAACTCCGAGAGCTTTCAACTCGAACTTCAAAACCGCTTTGAAGCCCTTGAGAACAGCATAAATCTGGACAAATTAAACAAGATGGTGGATACAATCCGTACGGTAGGATCGAAGTTTTTCAAAATCAACCGTACCATAATAAAGTAACTCTCAGACGATACACTCTGACTCATGGAACAGAGAGGGGAGATGAAGCTACAGGACAAGAACAGGAAAAATGCCAATCGTTATAGGCAGCTGAATAGGCAGATCTCCAAGTCCTTAACACGCGACCTTCGCTGGCTTAATACATATATTAATTACGGCGTATTAAAGAAGCTATTGAGCGGACCAACTGACAGGCTGAAAACCGATGACGGTAGCATTGTTTCGAGTAAATCTGAAATCTTGAGGGAGATTGTACTCCATCAACTGGTGCTAGAGTTGATATCTTGGCTAAGGATCCCAGATAGCCGACACTACACCAAAAATATCCCGGACGTCAATCTGTCTGAGATTAGTATGGCTCTTAAGCAACTTAAAAATAACAAGGCGCCAGGTAGAGACAAAATCACTACCAAACTACTGAGAGCGGCCGGCAGGCCGATATTTAAAATCCTTCAGAACCAGTTTGATTCCGTAATTTTTGTAAGTAAAATGTCGAGAGAATGGAGCGAAGGTGAGGGTCAAAAAGAGTAATAAAACTCTCTTAAAAAACTATAGACCAATCTCACTTTTGAGCCATGTTTACAAGTTGTTTTCAAGAGTTATCATGAATTGTCTCGCCACAGGTTTATCGACTTCCAACCTCCCGAACAAGCCGGTTTCCGAAATTGCTATAGCACCATAGATCACATTCATACGGCAAATTACACAGAAGTCCGAAGAGTATAACTTGCCACTTTGCTTGGTATTCGTGGACTATGAGAAAGCTTTTGATTCGATCGAGACCTGCAGTCTCTCCAAAGGTGCCAAGTAGACTACAGGTACAGCGAAGTATTAAGCCACGAAGTATAACAAAAACGCCACTATGTTGGTTACAGAACCAGAGCTCTAATCCTATCGAGCTACGGCGCGGTGTGAGTCAGGGAGATGTTATTTCTCCGAAACTGTCCACTGCCGCGTTAAAGGATATTTTTAAACTTTTGGATTGGAAAAGATACGGCATAAACATCAAGACGGCAAGAACCTTACACACCTTCCTACCACCTATTTTGCCGATGAGTAGTCATGGATTATTACTATTATTACGATTATTACTGGCTGAGACCATGGAAGACCTGAACACAATGCTCGAAGATCTCAATCATGTTTTTCAAAGAGTAGGTCTTAAGATTAACATGGAAAAAACTAAAATTATATTAAACTCTCATTCGGAAAACAGCATTCGGAAAGCTACAAAAAATCTTCGTATCCAAATTACCGCAATGTTTCAAGACGAAAGTCTTAGACCAGTGTGTGTGTGTTGCCAGTGATGACCTAAGGAAACGTGACGTGGCCGCTATGATGACGTGGATGAGGGTAGTGTGGGTCCAGCAGTGGGCGGAACAACGGTTGTGATGATGGTGATGATGACCAGGTTAAGTAGGTTCTGATTTGATCTGACGTGACGATTTTTCTGCTACCTGTTAGACATTAAAAGTCTTACTTATAGTAACATATATATTAAATAATGTATACTACTCGTATAATATCAGCTAAGTATATGATTGCTTGATTAGCTTATAAATATGCTCAAGAACGCTTGACTTTTTTTGTATAATTTCAATGAAATTTTAGTTTTGTGACAATAATAATCTAGAAAGCCTTAATTTAGTATCTTAAAGACGTATAAATCAGCCAACTGTCTTGATAATAACTTTTTTTCATAAACAATGTGATATAAATATTTTTATGAAAAAAAAATATCTATTAAAAATATTGCGTATAGTTGAAATTAAAATAGTGAAATAACTTTTAACGAAATTCTATCCACTTTGAAAACTACTTCACATAACTATGTCAAAAAAAATTAAGCATATATTTTCTAAAAGATATTGTCAATTTAAAAAAAAAACCAAAAATATTTAATTTATAGAATTTATATAGATCTCTAAAATAAAAAAAATACCACAATCCCATAGATCCCACGGGAACTCACCATACATGGTGATAGCATACCATTTATCATAATCTTAGTTTCCTTTTAAAGCAGCGACTAACAAAAACAAGCAAAGACATGTTTTAATTAAGGCTGTTCTCTTCCAACGAGTTTCTGCAGAAAATATACATATCTTTTTCTATGTGGAGTGTAAAAAATTTAATCAAGATATATTCAAAGTTATTCTTGTCATATTCTTTTTTGGCCTTTTTGATTCTTACTTTTTTTATACAGTTCTGAGCACATGCCTGAGTAACATTGTGAGTGACTTCAAGTTCAAAGAGATCGTATTGTCTTGAGATATGACATAAGATTTCCTCTGGATACCCAATTATATTCGGGATGTAGCTAAAATATAATATAACGATAATAATATCTTATTATATAATTCTTTTGTAGGTGTGTTTGTCACACATTTTTCTCCTAAACGGCTTTGAATGAAACTTTGTTTGTATATATAAATTAATTCTAAGTAATTTATAATATAATAATTCAACCCGGTACACAAACAGGAAATATTTTTTTTAAATTTATATTTATGTTTATTTACAAGTTGTCAGCTTCACACTGTATGCGTGGACGTGTTCGTAGAAATGTGAAAAAAGCATCACTTAGTGATCCCCCATGATACACCATATACCCAATGTCTAATGTCTACGTACTACTAAAGTAGAGAAAGATTAAAAATACTTCTTCTTCTTCTTCTTTCGTTACTCAATGACTGACTGACAAAGATGCATAGTTGAAACTACTTTAGTAGTACGTGATCTGACGTGATATATACTTATATATATATATATATATATATATATATATATATATATATATATATATATATATATATATATATATATATATATATATATATATATATATATATATATATATATATATATATATATAAGTATATATATATATATATATATATATATATATATATATATATATATATATATATATATATATATATATATATATATAAGTTAAGATTTTTTAGTTGAATATACCTCCATCTACATTAAAACCTGTGACCACCTAACACAATTCCAACATTGGACAACTTCAAGCAATCCACAAAACTGAAGACAGCAAGACTAATTCTATCACCAACTCAATCATATCGCTATGAAACTTGCGACTATGTGATGATCAAAAAACTTTTCTCATTACAGCCTCCTCATCCGCTCATTTGTCGGATTATCTGTCAAGTTTCTGCAAACACGTTTGTGGTTATTCAGAATTTTCAAGAATATTGCTATTTTTACGTCGCTTGATTTTGTAACGGTGTACTTATACTCTTTAAAATATTTTATAATTTCTTGACATGTGTATTAATAATGTTTAAAACCGTCGCCGTTTGTGGTTGTGACCGAGTAACCTAATATACTTTAGAGATTCGGAGGCAACAATGTATAGGAAAGTAAATTTCGCCATCAATAGGGTAAATAATAACTGAATTAATCGACAATGTTCAATTGAAATTACTGTACTCTTTATAGCATAAAAAGAACATATATATATATATATATATATATATATATATATATATATATATATATATATATATATATATATATATATATATATATATATATATATATATATATATCTAATTCTTCGAGTTGCTTTAAAACTAGCGGTTTTAAGTTTAAGTTATGCACGTAGAAATATTTGGTTTTAACAGTTTTATTATATTACAGAAGATAGTACTTAAGTGAAGTTAAGTTTTGTGGCATTAGGAATAATATTTGCTTCCCAAAATAGTCAGTAGAGGCTCTGATAAGTATGAAAACATAAGAGTAGATGTAACATTTAAAAACTCGTCGTTTCCCACATTTCATGTATAATTTGCAACATAAAATTACTTTATCGTCAATAAATTTAATTTTTTTTGTCCGCTTAAATCAATTGTTTTTTTCATTTATATAGATCTTCAACAGTTGTACATAGGTATATATATATATATATATATATATATATATATATATATATATATATATATATATATATATATATATATATATATATATATATATATATATATATATATATATATATATATATATATATATATATATATATATATATATATATATATATATATATATATATATATATATATATTATATATATATATATATATATATATATATATATATATATATATATATATATATATATATATATATATATATATATATATATATATATATATATATATATATATATATATATATATTATAATTTTGTAAAGTTGTACATAGGTATAGAAATATTTATAATTGAAAGTACTAAGGTACTAGGTAAGGTAAGGTTAAGTAACTAGTACTTGAGTACATATACAAAATATAGTTTCATATAATTTGCATAATATTTTTGCTTTACAAAGTAGCCAAATGTATGAAAATTAATATACACGTTGGTGGCTCAGTGCACGTACACACACACACACACACGCACACGCACACGCACACGCGCACGCACACACGCACGCACACACACACACACACACACACACACACACACACACACACACACACACACACACACGCACACACACACACACACCAGTGGTAAAAACTCAAAATTTCTGATATTTTCTCTATTATTAAAATCGTAAAAGTTATTTCTCACAAATCAGAAATTTCCGAGTTAGATGACTGTCACTGACCTTTCGTCATATTTTTCTTAGGTTGCACATCTTTAACAGTCAATCATTATCGTTTTCTCATACAATATCCCTCCGTGTTTTCATAAAACTAGTAAAATTAAGTATATATAAACTGTAAGCACTGGACGTCTGCGTGTTTTAAAGTAACGGGTTTTAATGTGTACGTTGTCTTAACTATGATGCAGATTGTTGGGCAACCATAATATAATTTTACATTATATTTTTAGAGAATATGGTGACAAGTTATTCCGTTCTAGAATTTATATTTAAATGGAGACTTTATGCATTGAGTTACTCAACGTTTCGTTTTGTCTTATTAAAATTTTTAGCACTAGCGACCCACGACTTTGCCCGGTTAAATTACACGTACAGTAATTTAGCTAACTAAACTAAACTAAACTAAAATATACGTATATAAAAGAAAATTATCATATCTATATGATAAGATCTGGTCCTGGACGATTGGATTATGAACATAAAATTCCTTTTTTTCGCGTTCCCGCTGGAATTTCGGTACATTAATATTAATTGGTAAATTATATTGTAGGGGACAATCTTAAACCTACTGCGTAATAAAAGAAAAAAATATTCTTTTACTTTTTATATTGTACATGGTAATTTTTAGTTAGTCCCGACAAATATATTCAATAAGTTCATACTTTTTAATGTTGCCAATGTTAAATAATAAATAGAAATGTAAATAATGTATTTGATAAAATTTGCAATCCCTGTTGTAATTATACTACTAAGCTTGACTTGAAATTAAACGACTAAATTTGAACGCGTCTATTTCTCATTTTTCTATGGAAACTGTATTGAACACATACATTCATCTAATAGTCCAGACGTTAACAAAATTATTGATTTCTATCCTGTATTGTTTCTTGATTGACGCATAAATTAAAAAAAAACACACGGACAGACAGATAAAAATTCTGATAAAAAGTGTTTAGCCTATCTTACCTATAGATTAACTAATTCAATTAATTGGTAATTGTAAAACGTTTTAGTCTGATATCTAAAATGCAATTAAAAAAATTAAATACATTGTGTATGTAGGTTAGGTTAGGTAGTGTCTCAATACAATATTTTCTACGCCTACCTCGTTACACGCGGTAGCATTAGAAAATAAAAAAAATATATTTAAAAATCATATTCACCCTACAAAAAACTGGTTGACTAGCGCTTAAAACGCTCGTAGCGTCTCTACGATTATAATTATGTACATTTAAAGACTTACTTCAAATCTCTATAGGATATGCGTATAGGTTTTTGATTTAAGTATACGTAATCTTGTAATATCTATATTTTAATGCAAAGATATATTTTTTTATGTAACTGATAAATATTGTTTTTAAGAAAAGCTATTTGTGAGGAGGACATTGTGGCGCAGTGAAATCTCCATTCAGGACTGTTGAAACAAACAAAGACAAAGAGCGGCGTTGAGTTCCGCCAATGATGGGCTTCATCTGCCTACAGGATACCCGGATATGCGGGATATAATGTATGAGAATAAAAAACAAAAATTTTATTTAAAAAAGTCTTCTCTAGTCATTCTAATCTATTGTCACATGACAGACTCTCCTGACTATTATCACCTTTAATTTATTTTTATATTACGATAAAGAGTTTTACATATATCGCATTTATAATTAATTTCATGATCGGTGCCAGTAGTATATATATATATATATATATATATATATATATATATATATATATATATATATATATATATATATATATATATATATATATATATATATATATATATATATATATATATATATATATATATATATATATGTATATATATATATATATATATATATATATATATATATATATATATATATATATATATATATATATATATATATATATATATATATATATTATATATATATAATCTAATGTATGAGAATAAAAACAAAAATTTTATTTAAAAAAGTCTTCTCTAGTCATTCTAATCTATTGTCACATGACAGACTCTCCTGACTATTATCACCTTTAATTATTTTTATATTACGATAAAGAGTTTACATATATCGCATTTATAATTAATTTCATGATCGGTGCCAGTAGTAATATATATATATATATATATATATATATATATCTATATATATATATATATATATATATATATATATATATATATATATATATATATGTATATATATATATATATATATATATATAATATATATATATATATATATATATATATATATATATATATATATATATATATATATATATATATATATATATATATATATAATGTATGAGAATACAAAACAAAAATTTTATTTAAAAAAGTCTTCTCTAGTCATTCTAATCTATTGTCACATGACAGACTCTCCTGACTATTATCACCTTTAATTTATTTTTATATTACGATAAAGAGTTTACATATATCGCATTTATAATTAATTTCATGATCGGTGCCAGTAGTATATATATATATATATATATATATATATATATATATATATATATATATATATATATATATATATATATATATATATATATATAATATATATATATATATATATATATATATATATATATATATATATATATATATATATAATATATATATATATATATATATATATATATATATATATATATATATAATATATATATATATATATATATATATATATATATATATATATATATATATATATATATATATATATAATATATATACATTTTCAAAGGCTTAAACCTCCAGGTCATCATAATTTCTAACAAACTTTTATCTTTTTTTCTTTACGGGGACGGAGGATGTCTTCCGTAGATGGAGAAATTTCAAAAATCAATATAAAATTTCTATCACCTCCAATTTTTTTAAGTACTATTTTACTCTCTTGAATTGAAATCAAAAAAAAATTCTAAATATTTTTTCTTGGTGATTACTTACAAAGCACCTATCTACAAAACTCAACTGATTTCTAGGTCCCGAAGTTTGGGCTATACATCTCTATACATCTGGGTCAGTCAATCATCTCACACATGAGTATACAAATATCGCATGCATGTCATCGAATCCTATCATATGATCGACGAGTTCATGATTTCATCGAACATATCTTGAAATAGGCTCATTTCATGATATGCCTAATTATCCGTTGGCCATCATGGGTATACTTGTGACCACGGAGTATAGCAAAAATTTGTTACAAATAAACCTATATTAAATAAATTATATAATAATAGCGTCACAAGCCAAATCAAGGCGAAATCTAGGTTAAGTATATTAAACTAAATCTAGATTCTGTAACAATAGTCATTAAGACCGCTTGAAAGTTGACACAAACCTTTATATAATGCGAACGTAAAATTGCTAATGAGCGGTATTCCTATTCTTGCGTAGAATAAAATCACAGGTTTTTTTTTCACGCATTTGCTCTATATAAGCAGGGAGTCTAGTGCTGAGACACTTTGATCTTTACTTTGGACCGTATTTTAGAAATATTTCTTCCTTATGAGACCCAAAAATCAGCCATCTTTTAGGTCAGTATGTCTCTAGGTTTCTTTAAAAAGTCAAAAATAAAACACTGCCTTTACTTTAAAAAAAACTTTTGATTATTTTCATTATTTAATTAACATTTAACAACATAAATATTTAATTATAAACACCATGTATAAGCTTAGGGAATAGCAACATCTTATCAATATAAAGCCTCATGCACAGCATTAGACTATAAAGCTCAAGTCATTGTGCGGTCGAGGCGAGTAAGATCTTATTAGAGATAGAGTCACCGGCTATCGATCTGCTTGATAAGACTTAGTTATGAACCGAATCCTTGTTATCCAGTGGATAAGAAAGCTAAACATTTTTTATAGCTTTATATATATCTCGCATATAGCAGAATAGTCTACGAGAATTTTCAGTTGAGAATATATATATATATATAACTTCGTACCGCCTAACAGTCAATGATTGTCGTGTTACCTTTTGGCTACATTCTCTCTTACCTGGAACTAATTTAGGCTTTGAGGACCGTTATACATTGATACAAACTAATATTAATATAGATAGAAATATATAAGTATTTTACTATGATGAATGATGATGAATACGTTCAGAATGAGAATAAAAATTAAAAAAATAATAGTAACTAAGTACTTCAAACACATGTCAGAAAAAAATGATTGAATACTATGTTGTGCAGATTGTGATACACTCGGATTAATTATTTAATCGGATTTTCATTCAAGCACCTTGTGGTAAATGACATTATTTGTTTTTTGAATAGTTAAGGATTGGCCCTGTGATTTGGCCCAGGGCCAACCCTGTGATTTGTTGATCGTCATGGCGAAGGCAAAACGAATCGGGAATTGAATTCTTTTAAACTCAAAGAGCATATCCGTTGGGATCATCGGAATCGTTGGAATAAGAACTTCCTTATCTTTAAATTTTCCTTTAAATATCGACGATCACAATGCTCATCAGTTTTCTTATCACCAAACGCGTTCCATTGCACAGTTTTGGTTGGTTTAAATTTCTAAGCTTGATGACTACCGAGCCAACCTTCAGTTGTAAATTGTGCGGTGGTAAACCAGGCACATCCAAGGAGTTTAAAAATTCAGTTGGATAATTAGAGGCTTTTTCTTCGTTTGTTACACAGTCGATAGATTTGAATGAATACAGAGTACCTACGATTCGATTTTGAATTTTAAAATTGAGGTCATATTTATTTTTAGCCGCCAAAATTGCTTGCTCACTTCACCATTTAGTATTTTGTGGTTAGCAATGATATTCGGGAATACTTTGTTGATAAGCTCGTCTTTTGATGAGACGAAATTGCAAAAAATGGAGGAAATGAAAGCAACCGCTCGATTTATCAACAGGATTCATCAGCAATTGCTTCGAGAAATCATCAGCAGATAGATCTTTCAACAATGCAACTCTCATATTTACAGACAGTTGAAGTTTCTTTACATATCGCCACAGATTTGATGCTTTGAGGCAAGCGTTTATTTCGTCGGCAGCAGTAGATCTTGAAATGACTGGTGGTTTTTATCGGAAATCGCCCGATGATAAAATCATTGCACCACCAAAACATCTCGAGTCATTGCGCAGATCTTTTAATGTCTGTCTGTAATGTCGGTCTAGTGCTCTTCCAATGCGCGTTTATGTGCCATTGTGAATTCGTCCTATATGATGATTTTTGATGCTACTAAAAGTTTGACCATTGCGGAGTGTTTCGAAATATTACATGTCGGTTGTTCAGTAGTTTGAAGATTTAATGGCAATTTTAACGCTGATTAAGCCGTACGGCATCCATCTTACAATTGCTACCGCAATTTCGGATCTCGCACGTACAGTGGCCAAAATCAATGACATGAGATATGTGACATGAGACATGAGACATTCCAGTTCCAACGGGGACATTTAAAAAAATAAGCCACCAAAAATATAAACCACCCTCATCAATTGCATCAATTTGGATGATTTGATTCATGTGGATCATATTTACGCTCACGTTCCAATTCTCTATTAAGTGCATCATTTATTCCGCGATGTGGCGCTGGCATTCCTAACCTAGCTAACAAACTGCCGCACACAAACTGCAAGCAAAGCCTGGTTATGCTGTTCTCCTCATTCACCCCAAGATCGGGATTTCTTCAGCTGACATGAATTCGAAGTAAAATGTCTTCTGACATGCTATCTTTATAATTATTCCACAGGTCACGCGGGTTCGATAGGAAGCATGTCGAAATGATGATAGCAAATAAAGTGCGTATCTGACTGGGAGATGCAGAAATAATTGTTGATGATGAACTTGACATGCTGCACGAAATGTGGGGCACAATATACCATTAACAATTCGAAACATTCATCACTCTTCGAATGAACTGTGTAAATACGACCAATAGCATTAGTAGAACATATATCTGTATGATCAGGAACTGCGTCGTCTTGCTTCCGACGTTGAAATTTTTTCGATGTAGCGTTCCAAGTGGCAATAACGTGGCATTTCCGAGTAAAGCAACGTTTGTGCGAACAGATCACTTTGATAAATCGCAAAGAAACTAGTAAGTGTTGTTGCTGGAAGTGTTCCGGCACATTGAGCAGCATTTGAAGCTGTGAAATATATTCTCTGACCGTTCTCTAGATGCACCCCCAACAGTGGGATGACGTTCGTGAATAGAAAATGAGAATATATGCCAAATTGCTCCATTGCAGTTCACATATCTACCAATTTGATAGCGCGTGATTTCATCGTTAATATTGGATGTTTGGATACCAATAACCGCCATTTCGCTCCCTTTCGTGATATATTTGCAAATTGACTGACTTGACCGAATTGCAATACTCAACATTACAAAGTGCCTTGCATGTTTTGGAAAAAAATGGCGAATATGGCACGATCCTACTGTTGTCAACTACAAATCGTTTCCTTTCACTTTAGTTCATACATAGTAGACAATGGCGGCACAGTTTTATTACCCCTATCTACAAAGGAAGGGGCAGTGTTCAAGATTGCGGTAGTTATAGGGCATTAAGATTATGAGTCACACCATGAAGCTCTTCGAGCGCGTGATTGCCCTCAGGCTCCGCCGAGAGTGTACTGTCTCTGAGTGTCAATATGGATTTCAGCCAGGATCAGGCACTACGGACGCCATTTTTGCCCTCAGAATTTTGATGGAGGCACACAGGGAAAAGAGGAGAGCTCTGCATGTGGCATTCTTAGACCTGCAGAAGGCCTTTGACTGTGTGCCACGTCAGTGTATCTGGTGGGCACTGCGATCCAAAGGGATCCCTGAATCCTATGTTGCTATTATCAGAGACATGTACAACGACTCTGTTTCTACAGTTAGGACCGCTGTTGGTGATACCAAACCCTTCCCAATTACAGTAGGGGTTCACCAAGGCTCAGCTCTTAGTCCACTTGTTTAATGTAGTGCTAGATACTGTCACGGCTCACATCCAGGACCAGCCTCCATGGCTGATGATGTATGCCGATGACATAGTACTCATTGACGAGAACCGACTGATGCTGGAGCGTAAAGTGAATGCCTGGAAGGGTGCGCTTGAGAACGGTGGTCTTAAACTGAATGTGTCAAAGACCGAGTACATGGCTTGCGGGAACCCAGACTCGAGCACCATCCACATCGGGCCTGAGCCAGCCGTTAAGTCGGAGAAGTTCAGGTACCTTGGATCCATTATGCACGAGTCCGGAGGCATCGACTACGATGTCCACGCCCGGGTTAGCGCTGCTTGGGCCAAATGGCGGGAGGTCCACTGGTGTGGTCTGCGATCGCAGAATACCGCCCAAACTCAAGGGGCTGATATACAAGAGCATGATCCGACCAGTTCTTCTATACGCAGCGAATGTTGGCCAGCATTATCTCGGCACACTCAGGAGCTTCACGTAACGGAGATAAAGATGCTGAGGTGGATGTGTGGCGTTACTCGGGCTGACCGCATACGCAACACATTCATTCGAGGTAGTCTTGGGTCCGTGACGTAGCGGATAAGCTCCAAGAGCGTCGTCTGAGATGGTATGGCCACGTTTGCGCCGGCCTAAGAACTACGTCGGAAGAAAATGCCTTGATATGTCTGTCCCTGAGTAAGACCCCCCGGACGCCCAAGGAAGCGATGGCTGGACGTCGTGACGCAACGACATGAGAGCCAATGGACTAACCACTGGAGGATGCTCAAGACCGTGCAAAGTGGAGTAGACTAAGTAGGAAAGCAGACCCTGGGCCGGGATAATGCTAAGTGGAAGAAGATAGTAGATAGAATCAGTAGATAGTAGATAGAATATCATCGAATATCATCATCATAGAATATACTCTTCCGAACACTCTTTAGCTTGATCAAACCGAAAGATCTTGGAGAATTGCTCTTTTCGTAGCTGTGATGATCACTTGACGCTGGTCAAGTCGCTCTTCCATATTCCCATGAAATATATTTGCAAGAATTTATGCTGTACATCTTCAATAGGTTGCAATGATACAATGCGATGGTAAATCTAGCCTTGAATCTGTAAGGTGAAAGCCATAGTTACAGTTAGATTTACCAACACTTTTCTTTTTTCAAATGCCATTTTTTTGACACGAATAAAATCAGGAATCTAACAAACTACACTCCAGATATTTTTTACAGTCATAGAAAATAATTTATTTTACGCCCCAAATGAAGTCATTTAGAAACAGACATTATATTTTTGAGTGTTCGTTAGAAAATGTCGTGATTCTAGTGTTTCACCATAAAGCAGGGAACACAATGGCTGGCGGCACCAATAATGGCAATTTCACTCTACCACTAAGGCAGCACAAACCAGGCGTCCACCAGCAAACTTCAATACGCCACAATGCTGACGAACAACGTCCATTGGACTAATACAAACTAAACGATGCAAGCTGTAGTCGACGGTGCAATCATATAGAAACGTTGCTCAATTCAAATCAATACTTGCACTTCGAAGATTATTTCTCTGTTCATCTGTACGATAAGCTCAACAATTTCTCGTTTCTAACCTAGCCATTTCACGGGCTGCCTCTCTTTGCTCTTGTGTTTGAGAAGCACGAATTAAGGCCCTTCTTTGCTCCATACTAACGCGGCGCTCTTCTCGTGCAATTCCTCGTTTTTCATCAGATAATTGACTGATGACATTCTGTTGCCTAATTGCATTACAGCTCCGCTGGGAAAGATTAGATCTTCTAGGACGCAGCATTGTTACTAATAGTAATACTAAATATGCACTTGCACAAAACCAAATAAAACAACCAAATATAACAGCTGTGCCTGAACTTTCGAGACAGACAATAACTTATCAAGAAAAATCATAGACAATCTATAAAAAAGAAATTTACACTTTTGTTAACCTGTAGAATAAATCTTAGGTATTATTTTCGGGAATAAAAATTATATATTTAATAAATAGTTTACACATGTACTTATTTCCAAAATTATTTACACAATGTCTAAAACAATCAATATAACAGTACCCGAATAAAACGTAGTGCTGATTCTGTAGTCCACTTTTGGTCCAAATTTGAGACGCTACGACTGGACATAGTGACATATTCAACGCTATATAGCGCTATACTTTCAGAGGAGCGTCGTTGAAATTCAATGACGCTAAGCATCTTGCTCATTTGTTTTGTTCCTTTTGTGGATCCAATTTAGCCCCTTTTGAAGTATTTGTGATTTAAATCGTAATAGTTAAAGAGTTACCACACTTACTGTTTTTTGGCACTACGTATAATGTGCGCGGCGTTGGATTCCACTGCTCAACGGAGAGCTTTGACACTAGGGAGTGCCTTGACACTAGATTTTATCCTATCCTGCTATATACGTTTATGCTATTTAAAATTTTATGGCTTTACACTACTTTTACTACGTGAAAGAAGGAAAAATGTTAGCCTTCACTGTGGCGAGATATAACCCCTAAATACAAAGAAATTGTTATTTCCACAAGAATATTACAAAAACTTTATTATCACAATTTCTACAATATTTCAAAATGCTTTTCATATCTTATTATTATATTTTGCCCGGAGTTCATTTGTTTTGTATAATACATAATATATGTGTGTATATTTAACAAAATCCAAGTAAATCCCCATTCTTGTTACATTAACCGACAGCACTTCATTTCTAAAACTTTTTCAATTTTCCTAAAGCGCTGTAAACTCAAACAGAGTGAACACACGTACATAATTGAACAAAATATGTGTGTGTTCTGTATTATTTCAAGATTCTATGTTTTTGGTAAACATATCGTTTCAGTGTGAAACATTCAAAGTGGTTCTAGAAATCTCTTTAGAAATAAGTTAAAAGTAATAAGTTCAGATTTCGCTTTATCATGGTGTTAGGAGAGAATTAAAATAAATATAAATTAGTTGGGTCATTAATCTGTTTAGTATCAGGTCCTTACTTACCTTAGTTAGTTTATTAGTTCGCGACATGTTCCAGAACTCTAGACAGGGATCCTCAAGAAAAACGAAAGCGAGGGCGCCCTGAGCAAAACTGGTGGCGGACCATTGTTCCAAAGGTGAAAACCGACCGGGCTGACGATACACTGTGGATTTCACTTCTTCTGTGGACTTCAGGTCTTAAGTAAAGACGTTTTACTAAGAGTTATTATAAATAACGTAGAATTTTGTATATCATTTTCTATATTCACCGGAATTGAACCTCTTAGAACTGGATGTTAGCTACCCTGCAGTGGAACAGATCCTGATTGCCTTAGTTGTGATATAAGTATGTGCTTGATCCTAACTCAAGGGAAAATAACACATTTAAATAATTTTCATTTTCTCGATCTGAGGGGACACCGCATTGGACTCCGGTCATGGACATGCGAAACCTCAAAACAGAATGTCTTACAAAATACAAAAAGCTGTATTGTCTCTCACAAATGATATGTTTACATGAGTTGTGATCTTATGTCATGTCTAATGGTTTTATGGTCTATGATCCATACATTAAATTCCTAAAAACCCTGTAAATATGAGATATTATATACCTTGTATTTTAGGTCTTCTAGGTCTCACCTCTTAGATTGCGCTGGATTTCTTCAGTTATATACTATAAATATTAAAAAAATAAAAAACAAACAAAAACAGAAACGCAAAGTAAATTAAACATATACCTAGAAAGATCTGAGTCGTACTTTTATTTGTTGCTCGTTTATTCTTATTTTTAACTTAAATTTTATTTAACACTAGGTTTCCTGTCTATCCTGCTATATGCGGAAAATCTATGAAGCAATCTATTAACACCATTATAACACCATATCTAGTAAATGCCAAAATTAATATTTAAACAAATCTCTTATGGAACACATAAAAAACGAAAATCCTCAAATCGAATCTCATTCCAATGAATCAAATAAATATAAGAATATCTGAAGAACAGATCGTAAAGTCCTCCCTCTGGTCATAAAACGCCCATACGCTATATCCCCTTGTAATATATGGAATGGTTACAACGCACGGACAGACTTTGCTAGTTTTAACACAATTTGGCGGGTATTCCCCGAATTTAGTGATGTCATATGTTGTATTGTAATATTTTATGAATATGAAATTTATTTTAAAATATTTTTGTTTTGTATACAGAAATATATGGCTCGATAATGACGTATTTTAATAATTTAGTTTCAAATATATAATGAAAACAATATTCAGTTACAAGTTATTACAAAAACTTGAAACTTATAATAATGACGTTTATTTTTAGTGATCTTAAATAAATTGGCATCCATCAGTCGTGGCGCAGTGGGACAGTGGGCTCAGTCAAAGAGAGAATGTCTCGAATTTGCGAAGAAAACGGAGAATGAAGTGTTTCAACACTTCACAGTACGTTCTCTGGTGATCTATATGCGAGATAAAAACATAAAATATACAGCTTACATTATCCGTTAGATGACATTTTATTCATCACAGGCCAAAAAGCTCAATAGATAATTACAATACTAATAATCCAAATTGCTAGAACACGAGATAACCCATCCATACAATTGTACTATCAATTAATTTAATTTCGCTTTTTGTTCAGTCCATTGTCTATTTCGATATCTTAGAGCAAAGTTCTAGCTGAGTTAAATTAAAATGTATATCTAACGGCAAAGTTCTAACGTCTCGAGTCTAACAGGATTAATTACTGCATTGTGGTACCATGCGGGTTTTATCCTGATGGACTTATTTTGGTACATACTAGTATTGTTTTGTAGGATATACTTGGGTTTTTTCTTTTTATAGTGTTAACTTATCCATATTCGGGATCAGTTCGTTTGTCTGTTCATTTGTTATGGCCCCTTTCTTTGGAATTCTTGAAGTTATTTAGCTAAGTTTTATATCAAAAGTCTGGGTCTGGGTCTAGGTCTGAAATCGATTGTATTACAAATCATTTTGGACCTAGACCAGATCCAGACCTAGGAAAACACTATCTATGTAATTTTCGAAATTAAATAATACGACCGGTGAGTATATAGATAAATTATAGTCAATATATACATGTACATTGAGTAATTGACAGAAAACGCACAGCCGTCATTGCGTATCGTAGAAACCTAAAATTTCATAATCATGTGAGGATTTCCCGAAATTTCAACGGAGTCCACGTAAATGGCAAATTGCGAAAAGTATAAAGTACTACTGATTAAGCTACGAGTATATAACAGCTGTCATGATGTTCACAAAGTTTCGTCTCAAAACCTATAGCAAAGAATAATTTTGTGGAAGAGGGCTTTTCATTTAATTGTATAAACTTTGCAGACTGATATTAAGTATATTGTGAAATCCCGAAAAAAGTATTGTTCTGGACATATAACTGTCTTTTTTAAAGCTCCATCTATATTCCACATATAGCAGGGTAGGAAGAGGTAACCTAGTATCAATGTCAAAACCCTCCGTTCTCCACATCTCTGGCAAAGCTCTACTCTCTGTCAGATAAAATTATTTATATTTGTATCGAGGAAAAATACTTTTTATATGACTGCTTTAATTTGGCAAGTTTAAAAAAGTTCAAAGACGTCACGTACTTAAAATTTTAAAAGATACACTTTGCATTTGCAGTTGCATGAGTAACTTTTCACTTGAATATTTTAAATTTTATCATATAATTTGTAGATTTTATTCAGTTTTTTTTTCTATTTTAGAAAATAGGAACGGGAATTTTATGTATCCTATATGGACACATATATATATATATATATATATATATATATATATATATATATATATATATTATATATATATATATATATATATATATATATATATATATATATATATATATATATATATATATAGATATATATATATATATATATATATTTGTGTTGACTATGAAAATTGCCTTTTATCTCGTTACCAAAGGAAGATTTTTCATTTTTCTCTCTCTCTCTCTTAGGGACTCTATGTTTTTTTTACTGGTGTCACCTGTATGTAATCTGTTATCATTAACTTTTTTATTGTAAGTGGAAGAAGATAATTTGGAATAGTTTTATACACATATTATATTGACTTATCGTGAGACTTGGATCACGTAGAAATTTTAAAAAATATACGCTTATAACGATGATTATAAGATGCTAGCTTTGAACCGCTTGGGTCACAATTTTGGCTGTAAATTGTATCGTGATATTAAGCAACTTGACAGAAGGAACCCAGTGTCAAAACACTCCGTTTTCCAACTTCCACTCGAAATCGAAATATTGTGTATATTGATCAATGGCTGCTTATCGTTACATACTTGTCTTGTTCAAGTTTCTTGAACAAGACAGGAAAAAGTTTCTGTATTTTCCGGTGACGATAAAAGTTTCAGGAGCCCAATCTAAAAAGCTTCCCTTTCAATCGCTAAGCTAACCAGTATTAATAATAAACTATTCAATTATATATATTTTTAAAGATTTTACTATACATAGTAAAATCTCTACATATGCCAACCATACTATATCCTTGCATACTTATAGCAATTAAAGCAGTTTTTAAATGACTTTCAGAGTCCGTCGTGGTGCAGTGGATCAGCGTCCTTCTGTAAAAGCGATAGTTACAGGTTCGATTGCCACTCGAGAGAACGAATTATTTATTTTCCTCCATCTGGTAAGAGAAATTGCGGCGTTGGACGCCTCCAATCAACACGCAATGCCTCGCAAATTAGGTGGAGGGTGAATATATCGGAGTGTCTTAAAGTGTTAAGACACTCCGATAAGATAAGATTAAGGCTCCCTCTATTTATGCGAGAAAAAGCGTGAAGGTAAAGAAGTAAATTACATTCTGAAAAGAATCGTGAGATTTAATAAGATCTAAAATGTAGAGCCTTACTCCATTACTGCCGGGCGATTTGCAGAGAAGTGCAGAAATAAAACTTTCCGATCTCCTTTACCTTGCAAACTAAAACAATAACGGTAAATCGCAGTATCCAGAATAAGGCCGCGGGCGCTTATCAACTTCTTATCAGTTCACCTTTGTGCCAAGTTCCGTTTATCACTAGCCTCGGTCTCGGACAGTGCCTCAATAATATTTCTTCTAAAATTTCTATTCAATTGTTATGAATCGTTAGGGAATTGAGATTGGGCTGTTTAAGTAAGAAGTCAAGTTACCGATAACTTACTGAAAAACCGTCAATATTGCGTATTTCCTTTGTTTTTAATTAAAAAAAAAGACTACGTTGGAGCGTTATTACTTACATATTTGAAATATCTAGCAATAACTTAGATATCAACTTTAAAATATATATAATTGTCGTCTTATTTGCGTGACAGGCTTAGAGAACTTTATAGATTATTTTACTATTTGACATGATTATTTGACATATTGATTGTGTGACGTGACCAAAGTAGTAAGACAGGGCTACAAAGTAGGAATAACAGGGCTCATCGCTACGTTTTAAAAACATGTAATAGTAAATATTATTCAAATTTCTCTAATGGAATCGAACCAACTACCATGTGTACAGAAAAAATCTACCTAACTACACCGAGACAGTTACATTTTCTTTTTTTTTTACTTCACATTGTATCGTTCTATAGTATAAGCAGAGGGGACAAAGTGTAAGACTCTCCATTCCAGATTTTCCGCCCAATTATCGATAATTTGCCTTGTTGACTTACGGAACTCGAATTTCTTGTCTTCTAAGGAAAATAAAAACATCCCCATGATTCTTGATTAATGAATTCCCCCGAATAGGAATCGAACACACGACTGTCGCGTTTTTAGTCATACGTTGTGTCACTAGGACAGCTAGCTTCAACATTTTTCTTGTAAACATGTAAAAGTTCGTTGAAGTCCAATTAAGTAGATAACAAAAATTAAATTAAGAGCTTCAAAGTTTAGTCTAGACCGGACGAAGCAAAAAGCTTCTTGAACTGAGTGAGTCATGCTCTGTTGATACCCTTTAATTAGTGCTTTAGTTCCGAAAGCTTTTACTTAATACTTCTTCGGTTTTTCTTATTACTTGGAAAGATATAATATCAATGTATGTATATATTATGTATGTTAATATGTTTGATTATGTATTTACAAATATGGCTGTTAAGGTATTGCTGCCTTGAGAAGAACTGCCTTCAAATCCTTGGTAGCCATATACTCATTTTACGATTCAAAAGTGCTTGTAAAAGAGCTTTTTGTGTAAGTAATGTATTCACTTGGAATTTTAGTTAACGTTAAAATCAGATATCTTTTAAATATCTATGAAGCAATAAAAAAGTCGGTCTGCCATTTTATCTACTTATTTTGCCTTCTGAAATAAAATAAATAATATTTGTGATTACTTTACAAATTGCAAAAAATTTCAACAAGCAATGCAAACAAACGAAAACTTAGATTTTTTCTTGTGCAGCGTTGCGTTCCGCTAGACTACACGTAATATATTTAAACAGGCAGAAAATGGAGAATGGGGAGGTAAAATATCTCAGGGTGCCTCTCAAATTGAAAAGTAGAATTGGAGGTAAAAATTAGTGACAATCCTATATTTCACATATAAATAAAAAAAAATAGAGTCCATCATGGAAAGCCTCGACTGTATACGCGTCGGTTGGGTCTGGCCTTGCCGTGGCAAGAAAAGTATCAAGAGTTTCAAGTCTAAAAAAAACCAAACTAGGGTATCTATTCCTAACCTACGTTGCAGGATAAAGCGATAAAAATATTTAAAAAAGAAATTCTACAACACATCCCTAAGTCTACAAAGAAAATTAAAAAAGTAGTTTTGTAGGTAAATATAAATTATAAATATTTTTTAAACATAAAAACGTATTTGATCTAACATTTCATCGATAGTACTTGTCTGTATAAAGTCAAATATATTATATAAGACGTGCAAATGGCTTCAATCGTCTCGCTCTTGAAATGGAGAATACGTTTCATTTAAATTTTTATTTGAAAATCAATAGTGCAGGTTCGATTATTTGAAGGAATGAACGGTTTTTTGTATATAAAGTATAATTTTTAAAGCTTATTTTCTAAATATAGAGTCAGTTATTTATACATAATTTCTCAATTTAAAAGATGTTAGGCGTTACTGGAAACCGCAGACTCTCTTCCAGGACAAGGACATTACGTCATCGTAGTGACGAAACATCGTCTGAATATACTCGAATGTTCTTTTTTCTTAATCGAATTTGATATCGATAAAACCTTGTAATATTATATTTCAATAGAAATTTTCAATATTTTCAAATTTCAGTATTATTTGAGAAATTTTTGATACTTATATATATATATATATATATATATATATATATATATATATATATATATATATATATATATATATATATATATATATATATATATATATATATATATATATATATATATATATATATATATAATATCTTTATCGTAATATCAAATAAATTATATTGTCATTATAGTTCAATTTAACGTGAGTCAACTTCCTGAGTGATGTCCGTCGCGCGCAGTTGACTCGCTGAGTAATTACTATAAAGTTTCGAGCCAATTCTCGCTTTAATATTCGAGTAAAAAATTCAGTTACAACACTAGCTTTTACATATTATAGCTTAATTTGTTTATTATGACACTATAGCAGTGGATTTAGTGTAGAGTGTGATTGACATATAAATGTAAAATGATACTTAACATATAATAGCTTAGTGGTTAGAGCGCTTGGACGATTTCCATGAAGCGCGGGTTCAAATCCCGCTCCGATCAAAATTTTTATATATTTTCTTTAAGTATTTTTTCTATCCTTAGTGTGGATTAACACTTTAAAAATCAATAAAATATTTGAAGGTTTGTTAAAATCTATAACTCCATATTATTACGGAGCTGAAGTGCTTAATTTGCTTAACTTAATTGCTTAATGTGCTTAATTTGAGCTAATCCCAGGAACTTCGGATCTGAATATATTTAGATGTAGTAAATAATTTGTCATAACATGTGTTTCACATATATATATATATATATATATATATATATATATATATATATATATATATATATATATATATATATATATATATATAGGTAGGTAGGTGAAAGGTAATTTATCGTAATATTCTCAAGAACATGTAAAATAATGTTTTCCTTTTTCTTTAGTAGTCAGTTAACACTGCAGCTTCCTGCGATTATTTTGATTAAAATAACTTAATGTTCCTTCATTTAAAGACATTGTTATTTTAATTAATAAATAATAGATTTTTAAGAGCATTCGTATTTTTAAGGAGAGGCCGTCTGACTGACTGACTATGGCAGTAGTACACCTCATAGTACCTCCTCCCTCCCACACCCATACGAGGTTTATTGTGAATACAATACGCTCAAACCACAATATCAATTAATCCTGTAATGAAGACAATAAGAAACCTGGCACAGTGAGTCTAAGTTCGATATTTCCTACAAACTCCTGTATAGATGTCCGTCTCGGGCAGTTAGCCCGTTGAGTAATTGCGATTAACTTTCAAGTACAGCTCAGGTTTTAGTTGTTGCCATATTCAATGAAGAAACGCTAGCGATTTTATTTTTTAAAAAGGTGTTGCCAAGTTTTCTATTTTTGACTTTTGATAGTTTATAAGATTCCTGTATGGGATATGATAATAAGTATATCATATTCTCTCCATCCCAGTCGATACTTTTCTCCTTTTTTTTTAAACATGGTAGTTTGTTTAGTTTACTTGGAGCGTCTCGTGGTTACTTCACCTAGCCCGTAATGACTGACGGGCGGAGAGTATTAAATCACAAAATCAGTCAAGTGCGAGTCACACTCGAGTACCGAGAGTTCCGTATCAATTATTAATTATTGTATGTCATCAAGAAGGACAACTTTATAAGATTTGAATGATCTTAAATATGGAATACAAATTTGTGTTATGTATAGACAGTAAAAAAAAACTGTATGAGTTTTATACTATGTATGTATGTACAAAACAAATTTTTGAGTATTTATCTTTCATTATATGTACTGTAAGTGTGTCTCTCTCTTCTCTTTTCACCAAATTTCATGATGAAACCGTTTTAGTGTGATTAAGGTCCGAGGACCATCGTGGCGCAGAGGTACAGCCTCTGCGTGTAAACGTGACAGCTTGTGGGTTCGATTCCGACTCGGGGAGAATGAAATAATTTCATTTTCTTCACTCTGGCAACGATGCAAAAGCGCGGCGTTAAGTTCCGCCACTCAACACGCAATGCCTCGAAAGCGGAAAACCTTCCCCCTACCTACCCTGCCATATGCGGGATACAGCGTGAAACTAATAATAATAACTTTCTAATATATGGAGCACAAACCATCATCTATGAGATTGCATTGTATTGCAACTTCAATACTTTCTCCATTCCAAGGAACTCTAGAATCAGTTCTTCTCTCAGTTTAATATTAATTTATAACTTGACACCTCAAACGACAACTGAACAACAAGGAAATGCAATAGGGTTTCATTTCTTTAAATTTTTAGATGCGGAACCCTAAAATCTACCTATACATACACTTTCATATGTAACTACACAAATCGTTGTGGTACCGAAGCCTTGTGTTTTGTTTCGTTATCAGATTCACATTTTCACATTTGATTATCATTTATATTGTTAATTGAATAATGTCTCGACAAAAAAGAGTGTATCGCTCACTCCATTCATATGTTCACGCTAGATCTATAGCTAGCGACGTTGTCTATGGTTAAGTAGTTTTAAACAAGAAACTATTTGCAATTGACTGTACTGTACTGTACTGTACACGCCACGTACAGTAATTGTGGGTTCGATTCCCACTCGGGGAGAAGGAATTATTTCCATTTCCTCGCTCTGGTAAGAAGACAAATCTCGGCGTTAATCTCCGCCACATAATACGCAATGTCTTGAAAATTGAACGGAATGCGGGGAACGAAGTTAAGTATATATTTATTTTTAGACCATCATGGCTAACGGATAGTGTCTGAATCTAAACGTATATTGTCGTAGGTTCGAGTCCCGTTTGGGGATTTACAGTTCTCAAGTAAAAATCGTGTGGAATTGAGTTTGTTATTCAATTTACAATGTCTCGAATTCAGCATTTCGGCGACGTCTTGGCACTAGATCAACGCTTTGCCGGAAAAAGTGTTCAGACAAAGTGTCATATTGTTAATTAAATATCTGTTAAAAAGATGAATGCTAAATTCATCATGAGTAAATTATAATTCTTAGAAAAATGTAAATGAATGTATGAATTAATTACATAATTGACGTAATTTTCATTTACATAACAATAATTACTTTATTTTATGTAACAGATGCTTTAAAAGTGTAATTCGTTTTTGAAGATCGTGTCAGCCACATACTTAGTAACCGTTCAAAGAGTAATCTCTTAATAATAAGTTCCGACGTCAGAGCAGTGTGTTTTCATATTTTTAAATGTACTTTATTTTTTATTTTAATTTACATTTAAAAATTTACCATTTCTTATACAAATAAAAGTGTTTGCTGGAGAATTAGAATGGCATCAGTCTAATCGTAACATCACGCAAAGGTCATAGGTTCGATTGTCACTTGTGGGAACTTCTTGTTCTGGTAAATGGTAAATAAAGAAGGTGTTTTTTTTTCTATATCGCTTAGTTTTAGATTCATTTTTTTAACAAATTTTATATAATGAAAAAAATACAGAGACAGCGTCTAAATATCGATCGAGATTAGTTCAAACAAAAAATCTCGTCAGCGTCATAATTTATATCGACATGTATGTATATGTAAATGTATGTAAATCCTTATTTAATCCTCTTAACAGTCCATCTCATTAGATGGCCGCTTCAAATGAGTCAGTGAGGAGGGTACGTTGATCGTTTGATCTGGGAAGTTTTAATCATATAGAAATTAGTTTTACTTGAAATTTTTATGGTGAATTTTGTATATTAGATAATGACAAAATTATATATATATATATATATATATATATATATATATATATATATATATATATATATATATATATATATATATATATATATATATATATATATATTATATATATATATATATATATATATATATATAAATGAAAATTACGTGACACACAACCAGACACCAAGCTATTCTTTAGTTTTCTTTTAGGATAATAATAAAATTTAAATCGTTTAACTTAAACTCTTCAATAAAGTCTTGGGGAGATTGGGATTCGAACCTAAGAAGCCATTGATAAATATATTTTATCATGTATGTATATTCTTTATTTAGATTCACGCTGTATCCCGCACACAGCAGGGTAGGCAGAAGGAACCGTACGTTGAAGGAACCTAGTGTTAAGACACTCCGTTCCCCACTTTCCGCCATTCGAGGCATGTTGAGCGACGGAACTCAACGCCGCGCCTAGCCATGTTGCCAGAGTTAAGAAAATAAGAATAATTAATTCTCACCGAGTGGGAATCGAACCCACAATCCGTCGCATTTACAGTCAGATGCCGTGCCTCTGCGCCACGACGGTCCTCAAATCAATATTGTTATCATATAAACCAAATTACAACGTATTTTAGTAATTCATTACAATTTTATGGACTTTAGGTCTATTATCATATCATATCAACATGGATACAAGATGACGGGATCTGACTGTAAGCTGTGGGTTTTTCCCCCACTGAGGTTAACAAGTAATTTTATATTGAAGTAATTTTAATTTCTCTGCACTGGTAGTCTCCAGCACCGTTGAGCTCTGCTAGCTTGAAAATTGGGAACGGAGTGTCTTCTCACTAACTTCCCTCTGCCTGTGTTGATATGCTCAAACAAGCGCGAAGCTTCTTTTTTAATAAAATCTTCAAATCCCTCCAATTAATTGTGATAGAGACATAGAGAGTTTTAAATATATTGCACAATTTTCATTTAATCTCATCGTATATCTAAGTCAACAGGTCTTAGTTTTGATTCATTGCCTCAAACAGGATCCGAACCCGTTAACATGTGAAACTGTACAATAATTGTGTGTTACGTCTCTACATGTGTGTTATCATCACACACATCTAATTACAGGGTTCGTTAATGATTTATTACAATAATATAGGCTAATTACTCGCGGCCGGCGCAGATTTCTGTTGATACCGGCTTGAGTGACAGCCGCTGGTCATATAACATGTAGCGTGTTTATTATGATAAATAGCACTGGGATTGATAAGAAAAAACAATGGAAGTACAGTTGGCAATGCGGTTGCTGGTTCGATTCCCGTTTGTTTAGATTTAAATCATGTTAGATTCGTTAGTGTCTAAATCTTAGAACGTTAAGGACTAGATTTACATACAGTTTATATATTTTTTGTATTTTGTGTAATCAAATGGCCCTAATAGAGTTAAGGATTGTCAAAAAAAAAAAAAAAAAATATATATATATATATATATATATATATATATATATATATATATATATATATATATATATATATATATATATATATATATAATATATATATATATATATATATATATATATATGTATATATTCTTCTTAGGTCATGTTATTAAAGTCAAGTAGTCAACTAATAAGAATAACTTGACAATAGAGTAGAGTCATCATACAGTCATCACATCAGTCAATAGAGTCATGCGAGTCTAACTTTTATGTAATGTCTGAAACAACATTCTAATAAATTAATTTAAAAAAAAACACAAATTTTAATCTAATATAGGTACAGATTATAACTATGTATATATTTCTTACTGTGAGAAATGAGAAATGGTAATTTTTTATTACATATTAAAACACTATGGCACAGTACTGAAGTTGCTGGATGCGTGTAAGTTATAGGTTCAAAAATATGTTTAATAGCAGCATTGTTCTTTAAGTGAACATTTTAGACATATTTAAACTAGCCACAGCGTGAAGCTAACTAGCTACCCACGACTTCCCCTTGTCTTTGCCTTGACTTTGCATCACAACGTGAAGTCTATATATAGTTCAAGTTAATCTATATATAGACTTCTCATAATCTGTATATAGGCTATAAATTATATATCTCACCAGATGGACTATCCAATACAAAAGACTGCGCTCGTTTAACTGGCCTTTGAATTTGAACCGCTGCTATAAAGACAGTTAAGTATGGAACAAGATCTCGTATCACTGAATAAGTAATTTGTCTTCAAAGATAAGATCTGTAAAAGCTCACTCCGTCGCCGGACTCTGAACTTTGCAACTTTCAAACTAATTAAGTTCAGCCAAAATGTAAGTCGAAGTTAACATCTGATTTTAATATAAAATTTTTGATATGAATTTTAGTAGTTATTGGAATTTGTATAGTATGGAGATAGCTTCTTTTCGGCTTCACGTTTTATCTTATATAGCATATAGGCTTCCATCCAGTTTTTTTTTTATTTGATGTAAATGAAAATTTTTTTTCGTTGTTAATATAATATTATTAATTATAATAATTCTCAGTAACTACGTCTTGATATTATATTTATTAATAATCCATTTATTGATTTCTTAAAACTTAGATGGTATAGTAAGGTGGCCATGATTGTGGAATGGTAAATTACAATAAATAAAAAATAAATAAATAAAAAAAAATTACAATAATTTAAAAAATCAAGTCAGGTCAGATTAAAATAAGTGAAATCAAATAATCGTATATATATATATATATATATATATATATATATATATATATATATATATATATATATATATATATATAGCTAAGCTTGATAAATACTATGGGGGCTCTGTACCATCGATATCAATCGTAAAAAAGTGGTTTAATGAATTTCGTTGTGGCCGTACAAATACTGAAGATGCCCAACGTCCTTGAACCCCAGTTGAGGTCTCTATACGATATGGTGTTGGCCGAACGAAGTTTAAAAGTGTGAGAGATTGTGGAAGGCGTAGGGATCTCACATGGCTCAGTGGTTTCAATTTTGAATGATCACTTGGGCATGAGAAAGCTTTCCGCGAGATGGGTGCCGCGTTTGCTCACAGTCGACCACAAACGCAATCGTGAAACAACTTCACAGGAAGGTTTGGCGTTGTTTAATCGCAATATGGAGGAGATTTTGCGCCGTTTTGTAAGCGTGGACGAAACATGGATCCATCACAACACACCAGAGACCAAACAACAGTCAAAACAATGGGTTTCTAAAGAAGTAAATCGGCGCCAAAGAAGGCCACGATGGGTTTGCCAGCCAATAAAGTTATGGCGACTGTTTTTTGGGATGCACGCGGGATAATCCACATTGACTACCTTCAAAAGGGGAACTATCAATGAGAATTATTCCAACTCTTATTCCATCAAACTATTATTCCAACTTATTGGACCGATTCAACGACGATTTGAAAAACAGACCGACCTCAATTGTCCAAGAAAAAAGTTCTTTTCCACCAAGACAATGCAAGGGTTGTCAAAAAAGTGCATTGCCAAAAATCCATGATTTGGGCTATAAATTGCTCTCCCATCCGCCCTATTCTATCCTTTAATTCCATAAGTCCGGACTTATTGACACTCCCTCGTATATATATATATATATATATATATATATTATATATATATATATATATATATATATATATATATATATATATATATATATATATATATATATATATATTTGTGACGTTAAATTACTAATTTAAAAAGCGAAACGCCTACATTGGCCAGTCAAGACATATTTGAATAAAGCTTTTTATTTTCATTTTCCTCACTCTGGCAAGGCAAAAGCACGACGTTGAGTTCCGCCACTCAATACGCCTGTCTCCAAAGACGAAAAATGGGGAACGCAGTGTCTTAACACACCTAGAGTTAGTGTCTCTAGAGCTAGTGTGTCCTCTGCCTACTCTGCTATATGCTGTATCCCGCATTAAGGCAAAAAACATGACCAATAGATATTAAGATGATTCTTTACTGTGTTGAAATTACTATTTAATAATAGATGAATATATAACACTATTATCTAAAGCACAAAAGGCATATTTCTTTAACAAAACAAACGGCCAGTACAAGATTACGGTCCATCGTGAAGATTGCGCCGTGTTTGCCGCAAACAACTAACTGGCTATATTACTTCAATTTCTTCAAGTTCTTATCGTGGAATATTTGTACGGACATACGGATGGTATGTTAGTATTTATATAGATATATAAACTAACATAATATGACATATTTTATATAATTATTTGATTTGAATTGACTTAGCTTGACTTGACTTTTTTAAATTTTAGCAAATTTGTATTGGGATCTACCATTCAACAGTAACGCCTGCCACCTTACTATACCATCTAACTTCTAATTAATACTAAAATAAAAAAAATCCTTTTCCTTTTTCTCTTTCTTCCTTTATTACACAATTTTGTATTTTACCTAAACGCCCTGCTTCGTAAAAAAAATATAATATAAAATAAACTTAATTTTTATTGAACCCAATGTAGTATTTGAAGGACGAAAAGGTAAGTACTATCCGTTTGACTGACTGACTGACTGACTGACTGAGTCTATCCATGACCACCTGCTGCAGAATGTTAGAAACGTCAGATTTCCAAAAATAATGTCAAAATAAGCATACGCGACTAATTCCTTCGATTTGTTATATTTAAAATGTACAAAAATCACGAATAGCATAGATTTTATTATAAGGTCTTAGTCTTAAGTACTTGGTCCTTCTTACATGAACTGTTATTATTATTTTTTTTATAATTTTTTTTTTCATTTCCTTTTGTTTGTGAATTCTTCTTAAGGAATCAATATATTAAGAATTTATTGTATGGTGTTCTAAGTAATATGTGTAATATTGTCATTTATCTGTTTTTGTAGATATATAGGTTTGTATAAATAGTTACATATCTATCTCTATTTTTGCATGCGGTATTCACCTTAAAAGGTAATGCATTTAGTTTTAGAACAACTCAGGTGAATCTAAATAAATAAATAAATAAAATACATCGGAAAGGAGCTCGGAACCGTACCTGGGCCTGGGTCCAGCTCATCTCCTTCACCTCCTCCTCAGTATACGTCACATTGGCAATAAAGCGTCAATTCCTACAACAAATTGACAAATGCCAAAACGGCCTCAAACAGCCTAAAGCTATTCAATGTTTTAAATTAACCATAATATATAATACAAAATTTAAAAGCCGCCCGTCCAAACAATAACCACTAATATTAAATAATTATTACAAATGATTGCTTTAGTTAATGTTATTAAATAATTAATTATTTGCGTACGTCACGCATGAGAGCTTAAACGAACTCAATTTACATAAATATTATATATATATATATATATATATATATATATATATATATATATATATATATATATATATATATATATATATATATATATATATATTATATATATATATATATAATATATATATATATATATATATATATATATATATATTATATATATATATATATATATATATATATATATATATATATATATATATATATTATATATTATATATATATATATATATATATATATATATATATATATATATATATATATATATATATATATATATATAAATATATATATATATATATATATATAGACGTATTTCAGTACAGCGCTTTAGATTTCCTATAGAGGAAGGTGGTATGTAAATGTGACGGTCCCCCGTCACATTTTACGCTCTATTCTCTCCTCTTACTACGCCGCTAGGGACAAGGCGTAAAGCTATGATATGTGTGTATGTATGTATGTATGTATGTATGTTATGTATGTATATATGTATGTGTGTGTATATTATATATGTATGTATGTATGTATGTATGTATGTATGTATGTATGTATGTATGTATGTATGTATGTATGTATGTATGTATGTATGTATGAAATGAAAATATCATTTACCTACTCTTCACAAAGCGTGGCGTTGAATTCTATCAATTAACAGGTAGCGCCTCAATTTTCGAAACTGGAGATTTTTTTTGCACTTGTTTCTCTTATCGTGTAATAAGCGATTATCAGTGTGAAGTTAAAAAACATATTTGTAGAGTCGTAATATACTGTTGTTTAGAATTTAAATTTAACTGTACTGTATGTTATATTAAAAATCCAAAAATACTTAAAAAGTGTCGCCCACATAATATATTTATATATATATAACAAACAATCTACCCGTCCGTGTGTCACGCACAAGGCAATCTGGGTAAAGGGATTGATCCACTACACACTGCCCAGGGGACGCGATCAGCCCAACCAGTAGATTAGCTGTATGCCCCATTCCTGTAAATGACGGTCATGTATGCACACCAGATAAATATATATATATATATATATATATATATATATATATATATATATATATATATATATATATATATATATATATATATATATATATATATATATATATATATATATATATATATATATTAGCACAAAAAGATAGATAAAAAAAGATTTTTAGCCGAGTAAAAAAATAAGATCAATTTCAGGTCATACTGGAGCCGTGGGCTATTTCCATTCTTTGTAGAACAAAGCGCGGCGTTGAGTTCCGCCACTCTACATGCTCTACCTCTTATATAAGCGAAAAAAGAGTGAAACTAAATATTCACAAATATTGTCAAAGAAATTTACGAAAGTTGTACCATACAATAGATATGTATTTAATTTAGAAATATGATTTTTTTTTTCTTATGATATGTGGTGATGGTGTACGTGTCGTCGCCAACGTCCATACCACGTTGAACACACCGGTTCTCGTCCGATCACCGAAGTTAAGCAACGTCGGGCGCGTTCAGTACTTGGATGGGTGACCGCCTGAGAACACCGTGTGGCGTTGGCATCTCAGAGGGTGTCCAGCCAATTATCTGTCCGATATTTGGTTTCCGGCATACGGGTACGCGACCCCGGGACCTCGAGCCACCACTTTCATAACCCGATCCAATCCATGTAAGTGGTGTCCCTCCCCTATATTCCAAGTCTTTCTGCCTCTTATTCCCTTTCCTTTCTTGGTTTCTCCCAGTAATGGGTTTGGAGGTCAGATGGCAATCGCTCCACAAAAAACCACTTCGCCACTCATATGGACCGATTGGTCTTAGTCGGAAGGCAGACCCTGGCAAAAAGCCGGGACTAATGCCAGGAAGAAGAAGAAGGTGTACGTGTCGACGCCATCTTATCAAGCAAACAATATAAATATATATATATATATATATATATATATATATATATATATATATATATATATATATATATATATATATATATGTAGTAGTATTGTTTGCTTGATAAGATGGCGTCGACACGTACACCATCAAGGGTACAGCGTGATTAATGAAAAAAAAATTTAAAAAATTTCATAAATAGGTTGTGGTAAACGTATAAGAATTTCTAAAGATGATGAATCTCTTGTAAGCTAGATGAGACCGTATATTCAATTCTTGCAACTTTCAAGTTTTTATATTTTTTCTTTCTATTATGTTAGTGTAGACTTTAAAAATAATAAAATATATGCATTATTATAAGCCAATATAGTGATTTTTTTAGTTATCCCAAATATAGTAGTTTAAGGATATAAAATAGAGTTAAAACACTATACTCCGCTTTCTAATCGAAGATATTGTAGGCGGAACTCAAGAACGCCGCGCTTCGGCTCGGGATGTCAATATAATAGTATTCCCAATTGGGGATTGAATCCAGAATCCTCGTTTATCATTGGATGGTGTACCACTACACCGAGATGGCGTATTACATAATCTTATTTAATTTTCTTTCTTAACTTTTATCCAGTGAGGCCTTTGTGGTGTAAGGTATTTTTTTTTTGATCCTTTGGTAAGGCTCTGCCTTTACAGCAATAAGCGAGATAAATGTGAAACTAGACCAACTCTACCAGCTCTACAGCAAAACACTAAACAAATTATATTAATAAATGACTTTTACCCAAATTAGAACTCGTAACCCTTTTCTCTTATAGTCACCAATACCGTCAGCTACAGCTTTTTAGTAATCAGATAAATGGAAAAACGGCTCGCACATCTAGAATTACACTCGAAGTACAAAATACATTTAAGTAATTGATTATTTTATTACTCAATAAGTCGTATTCTCGGAGCGAAACAAAATGTAGTACAAGACATGAATATTGTGGTAACAGCCTTAGGGAAGCCTTCCTTTCAGTGGGAGTATTGGAATTAAATTATATATATATATATATATATATATATATATATATATATATATATATATATATATATATATATATATAATATATATATATATATATATATATATATATATATATATAATATATATATATATATATATATATATATATATATATATATATATATATATATATATATATATATATATATATATATATATATATATATATATATATTTAGCTTATATACCAGCCAGTTCTCGTACAGCAAAGTGGTTAAAGTGGTCTATTTACTTACTTTTACATATAATATATATATGGTTTGTGGATTTAAATTTAATTTTTACACATAAGATATTAAACGAGCTTCAATTATTCGCAGTCACGAGTGGTTCTCACGTTACAACGATAATAAAAATGGCTAAAATATACACGAATAATATTAACATTTGAACAAGAAAAGTATGCTTTGTATATTTTTAAAGATAAAATAACATATATATGTTACTTTATCACATATATATGTGTATTTAATTTATATACGTACATACGTATGTACTTTTATTATAATAAAATAAATAGTAAGGTATACGTCGCATAAAATAAATATTTGTCAACGTTAGATGCTCCTGATTGGTGATGAGATTCACCATTGAGGTATCTACAGGTACGGGTGGGTATTCTCTTCATCATGTGGTCTATTGTGCCATTGGAAAAATTTATTATTAAATCTGACAAGGCACATACTAGCGAGGATGTCACAGTAAGAATAATGAATAATGCTCTTCTGCTGCAGATGAGCATGTTATTCTGTTATGCTGAGAGTCAGAGAAAATCTGGTAAAAATTATATATGAAGCAAAGGTAAGAGAGGTAGGGTGACAAAACTTCGAGAACATAGTGTTGAAGACACTCAGAAAGGTCACGTAAAAAGCATGAGGTCCTGGAGGTCATGTATATGGTTAATGAGAGTGGACGAGGCGAAAGAGGTATACTGGACGTTTGAGGCCCCGTCCTTTCTGGATACTCCGTTTGGAATAAAACTTAAAGCTATTAGTATAATAAATCGCAATATTTAGAATCATTCACATTTGAACATTCTTCGGAAGTACAGATATACAATAATTTAACAACATTTCAATATGACAACTTCGTGGTAAAAATAAAAAAAAAAATATTTTTCTTTGACTATTCTGATGTCCTTCTAAAGCAGCTTTACATTTTATTCCTCATATAGCAGAAAGATGATGTCAAAACTCTCTATTCTCCACACTCAGTCAAAATTGGACATTTTCGACTTCCACAAGTTTCCTCTCATTCTAAATGAAATCTCCGCTACCTCCACCCCGTGTTAGCCAAAAACTACTTCCACACGGGCAACAGCGCAAGTTATTAACATAAGCAAACGAGGCGGTGATACAATCGGATTTGTTTGAGGGTATTTTGGCAAAACAATTTGCTGACGTCATATTACGAGCGAATAACTGTAGATTGGATCCCGTACTATATGTTCTGCTATGTAAAGTAGTAGCTAGAAAAGACATTTTTTTTTTAATATATTAAATATAGCTCTGGTGGGCATAGTGCGGGGTTGAGTTCCGCTACTCAATGTGTTAGTCAGTAAGTAAGTCACTATTATTATATGAGACAAAAATTCAAATGATTGTCAATTTTATTTACAATGAGATCAAATTTTCACTTCCTTTCAACATTTTTAAAGCTTTCAAAATTAAGCTCTGTAAAACATAAAAGTTCCGCTCATCAAATATTTTTTTAAAAAGCCTTCTGAATGATTATTCTCTCTACTTTCCTTTTAATATTTGAATATATTTCTCCTTACAACGATAGTGTACCCGTAGTAAGGACCCGAGATCCTTTCATCAGTATTTGAAACTGTACGTCTCACAGAACTTACACGATCGCACGGTTAGCTTCATTTGTAATTTGTAGTTTGGTAATATGATTTTGGTAAGAGCTTTCCAATTTTAATCATTTAATATATTAAAAAGAACTTTGGGAAATGAATACTCTCGTGTAGAGACTTTCTTTTTAAATTTTCACGCTGTAACCCGCATGTAGCAGGTTAGGCAGAAGGATACAAGTGTTAAGACACTCCGCCTTACGAGAAATTTTATATTGAATGACGGAACGCAACGTTTCTTATCTTGTAAGTGAGAGTAAAGAAAATTACAATAACTTCTCCCTGAGTGGGAATCGAAGTCACAATCGTTGCGCTTGCGGTCAAACACTTTGCCACTGCGCCACGACGGCTATCCTATTTAGAAATTAATAGAATATTTAAGGAAAAATCACTTAGATATTTTACTATATAATTTTTCCAATCTACCAACAAATGCGTAAATGTTTTAAATACACGTCGTAGTGCAGTGAAACAGGGTCTCACCGAAAACGCGGTAGTAGTAAGTACAAATTTATTAAAATTATTGAAATTTTCTCGCTCTGGTATGAAAAAAGCGCTAGAACACGCATTATTTGAATTTATACGAAAGTTGCCGGACATAATATTTTAACACTAGGTTCACTCTGCCTAACCATTTATGTAGGAATAGGGGAGTACGGAACGTCCGTGCCCACCCCATAATCGTCTGGAGCCCACCCTAGAATTTGTCTCATGAGTATAAGAACCTTTCCATAAAAATATACTTTGGAAGGCAACAAACTATATCTATTAAACCACACAGGACCAGACCCCTCTTGTAAAACAACTAGTTATGCGGGATTCGAACTCACTTGATTCGAACTAACTTGTTGCATTTATTTAATGTAGAAAAGATTAATTTCTTGATTTATTAACATAGTAAGGTGTAGTGTCTTCTACTTAAATGTAAACAGTACGTACGACGAACTAAGCCACCTTGTTTAATACTTAATTTCACAAAGCACCTGTCGAAAAAGAATCCTTCTCCATATATAAGTTTGATCAAATTAGCGTGACCAAACACTATTTTTGTTAGTCGCTACCTAACTAATTTTAATACTTCCGTTGACTGCAGCCCGAGTTAATTTAAACAAAATGGTACCCTCTATTTGCATGCTAGTTCCACTACTGGACTTTATTTAGTTCGTGGCAAAAAGTTCAAAAGAGAAAGCTTTTATTTGCTAGAAACAAAAGAAGTGTTGTTGAAATCGCCGTATTTATGTTCTGTTAATGTATGTTTCCGTTTTATATGTTTTTTTGTCGATATGTTTGTGTAAATATTTACTATTGCAATGCTTGGACGTAGTGTGACATATAGTGACACTTACGGTGAAATTAAAGTAATTACTTACCTTCTACAGGGTAGGTTAGTAGAGAGTTTTTCGTTAATCACTCCGCTCTTTACATTTGAATAAGTCGAAAGGAGACTTTGGCGGTGAAATTTTTGTCTTACTAATGCCTACATTCAGCCAACATCTTTATTTTAATAAAAAAAAAATATATAATTTATAAATAAATTTTCTTTTTTTTTCTTACGTCAAAAAAAAGTGTAGCAGATACTAAAAAAATTACCAATAAACCCCTGGTCTAACCAGAAACTTCACTACTTCAGCCAGATCAGTAATCTAAAACAAAATAATGATGGCATATATACTCATATATATGTATATATCCAAATACATTCACATGGGAAAGTTAGTGCAGGTGGACTTCAAGTTGGAGAGTCTAAAACATCAATTACATAGTTTTAAAAATAAACTTTAAAACTCGGTCTCGGGGGGTGTGATTGGGACCATGGATACGGGATACGGTGGAATTGGCCGAAACTAGACTGAATTCGTAGTTCTATATGTTGCTGACTGCTCGATATATCATTTGTGGTGTAAAATGTGAGATGTAGCGATTTCATTAGCATTTAATATTAACTCACCACTGGAGTTGTTTTGTTTGTTTTTCAGTCTTAATAAAATACTTGTAATAATATAGAAGAATAAATTTGACAGTTTATACAGTCTTGGCTGTGACCCTAAGATGGCGTAATTCACTTGAGACGTAAAGTGTAAAATTTATTTGTATGTAAAAAATTATTGTTAAGGATGAGTCTCTCTACCTGTTTTATAGTGGATTTTGTGACGTCATTTTTTAGTCAAGTTGTAATCCTGCTGCGTCAATTTCCATGTATATATATAATCTTATTAAACATATTTTCCAAATATTCCCTTTGCGTCCATTTCTAAAGTTCAATGTTATAAATATTTTTTCTCAATTTTTAATTCTATGAAGAATAATCCACAGGTATAATAAAATAGTATTTATTATCGCTACATGTCGCTACAAACACCAAACACTAAAGAATTAGCGAACAATAGAGCGTGCTCGTCGGAAAGTTGCCGGCTATAATAATGTATTTATAATGTCACAGCGAGCGCTCCCGCACAATTGATGCCGTTTAAAATTACACGTTATATCGATTAGGTTTACTCGATTTATTTAATTATGTATATTATAAAATTATATCACAATATTTTCAGTTTCACTGTACCTGATGAATGTTAAGAGGTTGTTTGTTTTTTTTTTATGACGTAAGACAAAGACTGGCGTTGATCTTAGCCATTAATCCAAGCGCAAGTTTTTTTTTTAATTCGAAATGATGTTTAGCATAAATTAATAAATAAGAGACAGACTAGATAAATATAAACATAATAATAAAAACAATACATAAGGAAGCAAGAAAGCTCATTCTAAGTTATGCTCAAGATATTTTCACAGATAATAATTACCTCCTATAATTTGCAGCTTATGTGCACTTAAGGTAGCTGCAAATTGGACCAAAATGTGCACCGATTATATGAACTCTATTATTATAGGGGTCCATGACGAACTGTGACTATGGACGGGGACTTTTCCATTCATACAATAACTTCACATTGTATCTGATATATAGGTTGCATAACATGCAACGAGTGAGTGAATGAAATTAAAGAGTCAGGACACTCCGGTCTTTTAATCCGAATCCACGTACTCGCATTTACAGCCTTACAAGTGCAGGAAGATGAAATTAGTTCAATGACCCCAAGTAGGTACTAATCCCTTAACCGGTGACCCCATACGTTTACAATCAACGAGATCCTCACCATGACGTCATGGTTAATTATTTTAATAATTATTACTAATATATAAACACTTTCTATATACAGCCTATTTTCTATTCCGGAAAAAACAAAAAACTCCCATGAGATAGATTAATATTTTGTAAAATGACTGCCAAGACACCGCCATGGCCTGAGCGGGGCGAGGGCGGGCCGAGTATGAAACAAAGTCAACGGCAATTATCTTAATGAGACGAGCTCATTTAAAATACAGCTAGCTTCTAATGAATCATCATAAAATATGCAGCGTTTGTTTTAAACCCGAGCGATATCGTCGTGGAGATCCTAATGGGTTATATTTTAGGTCATTCAAATATATTTGACCTGGATCTGGATCTAGAATACAATAGTTGTTATCGAAGCACGTGGAGGCGTGGTGAAGCGGCACAGCGTCTGGCTGTAAACACAACACTTGCGGGTTCGATTCCCACGCGTGGGAATGAATTTTTTTATTTCCTCACCCTGGTATGAAGACAAACCTGCTATATTTGGGAAAAAGTAGAAGGATATGTGTGACATTTAAGGATTAACATTAGGCAATATTTTAATCTACTCCAATGTAATTGAACAATATTTTAATAATCATAGGACCATTTGAAAAAAGTCGGAAAATTCAATAATAAATAAGAACAATTACTTTAATCAGTAAAACCATGTGTTATGTGGCGTATATAAATAAACGTATTTGTATTTGTAAGTGGCTGTCGTTCGATTCCCGCTTGTCGCAATAATTACAATTAAATTATATTGATTTCTCTACTGTGGTAGACAAAAAACGGCGTTAAGTTCCGTCACTCGACATGCAATATTTTGAGAATTGAGCAGAAAGAGTCTTCTGTCTTACATTGTCTTTTGTCTTTGTGCGTTGTCAGGTTTCTTCTGCCTACAATGTTACGTGAAAAAAAAGCCGCTTCTAATGTAGAGATAGAAATTCAAGTTTTGCTGGTTAGTTTTAAAGCGATATTGAGCTTTTAACTTACCATAGACCAACGTCTATGTGTTGGAGCCAAGGTTAAAACTGGTCTTACTTGGCCGGGGAAACTTAAACATTTTCAAGACGCTTATATTAACTTCGCTTAATCTATCTATCAATCAATCAATGTAAGAAAATTTGCCGCCAACTTCATATCATCTATTATTCGATGACAATGGTATAAGTACTTTTTGTGGCATGAACCTAATGTACCATCACATATTATTATTTATTGGATGGATTACAAAAGGTGTTTTTAAGCGAATTTTTAATCTCGTATATAGCGAGGTAAAAAGAATTTAGTGTCAAGACACTCCGCTCTCCGCCCAAATTTGAGATACTTTTTAGTTAAGTGGCGTATCTCAACACCGATCTTTGTCTTAGCAAAGTTATTAAATTTTATAATTCATTCGCCGTAGTAATCTACAGCCGTCGCGTTTCAGAGCCTGCCCAATAATAATAAAAATAACATTTAAATATACATCAAACGGGAACAAAACCTATTCACGTCTATATCGTCAGATATTCCCAAACTGCGCCGCGTGCGTTTGCATTTGCAATATAGAATGATTATGATATAGGTCAGTAGACCTATCACAGTCAGTATCCACCGATCCGCGAACAACCCATCACATTTATAGATGTTATATAAAAAATGTACATACGACTACATATATTGGTACTGCATTCATTTTATTTCTATAAATGTCAAGGGATCAAATAATATTATTCGTTATTTTGAAATATCGATGTTTTTAATATAATTATTTTTTTTTCACGCTATATCCCGCATATGGCAGGCTAGGGAGAGGGAACCTAGTGCAAGGCCTACTCGTTGCCCAATTCTCAAAATATTGCGTGTTTAATGTCGAAACTCAACGCTGCTCTTTGCCTTGTTACCAGAGCGAAAAAATTTTAATAATACATTCCCACACAGTAATCGAATGAAATACTGTCTTTACAGTCAAATTCTGTACCACTGCGCCACAACGGCTTCAATATATTTAATATATATGTATTTACTTATTTATGTAACTGGTTACTTAGCTAACGATAATAAAAATTCAAATTCATATTAAAAACGTGTCAAATACAAGCTACAAGTTTTACAAAATAAAAAAAAACAAAAACATTTATTAACATGACGATATTTAAGCTTTTAAATTCTCTATTACTTTAAAAGCTGGGTTATTTCATAGTCTGTAGGGACGACATAGTTAATAAAAAATGTCCTACATTTAGTTCTAAATATTTGTACTTAGTAAGAATATTTAAAGTCAAAAATGTATGTATGACTTTGAAATTTAGAAAAAAAAGTAGAGTGTAATGTCTTAGCACTTGGTTATTAACATCTATGTGTCTCATAATATACCTACAATAGAAATACATGAGAGATGCGGTTCATCCGAATTCCCGTTTAATGGGTATCTTTTTGAAGATTTCCTATACTAATAAAACCAAGTAATCACAAAGAATGTGCGACAATATTTAAGGTTAAAAAAGATGTATGACTTTGAAATTAAGAAAAAATTTAGAGTATATATATATATATATATATATATATATAATATATATATATATATATATATATATATATATATATATATATATATATATATATATATATATATATTTTAGCTCTACACTCCATCATTAGCGGTATAGTCAGATATAAAGAAACGCCAAACGCTTTGATCTCGACATACCTCTTTCACCTCTTCCAATATCCAACCTCTTCATATATACCTACTTTCCAAGGACCTTCAAAATTTTATGGTGCATTTACAAGCTTGGCAAGTCTCTGTAAATGTCCACAAATACAAGTATTTGAGCGGGGTGTTTCGCTTGGCTTACGAAAGCTTGCCAGGTGAGCTTGCGGCAAACGTTTGCGACGAATTTTCACGTTGGCGTTTGGAGCTTGTGTGGACTTGCCGAGTATTTTCAAGGTTAATGTACCTCGAAGTAATGTCATTTTTTATATAAATACTTATAAAATATAAGAACTTATTGAAGGTCTCTAAGGAAGAGCAAGCATACAAAAAATTAGAGCACATTTAGAGTAAGTGCTTTAAGTACTAAACTAACAACAATTAGCTCTCGTTCCGGTCTAGAGGGTGTCATTAGACGCCTCTCTGGAAACTAGATTGTGAATTTTGGTTAACACTAATATGGTTAAGAGGTGAAGTTTTTTACTCGATTTACTAAAAAATATGTATTTTTGTATACATTTAATTCAATTTTTACTTCTTATTTATTGAGTAGTTAGTAAGAAAGTATAGTGATGTCGATGATGTAGAAGATATTGTATGTATAATGTTTATTAAAAGATTTAGTAATATAAATTTTACACTTGACAAAGTGACATAGAAAGCTAAGTGAGTTGACGTTGTGTGGGTACGATTCCCGCTTGGAGGAATTAATCATTTTTTCACTTTGGTAACAACACTTGCGCTACCTTGGGCTCCACTGGTCACCTCGCAACGTCTAGTAAACTAAGATACTAGATTCTCTCTGATCCTGCTATGTGCGGGATACAGTGTGAACCTAATTAATTAAAAAAAACACGTATAAATTCAAGAGAAAGTTAAGCTTGTTCTATCAAACAACTACTACCACCACTCTAAGAAAAGAAAATATATTTTTAGAGTATATATAAAAATTGTACATAACAAGATTCGAACCCGCACCTCTTAGAAACCGCCCAAGAGGCCCACAGTCTCAAATGTAAAACAATGCAATGCTTATATAATATATAATAGCATATCTTGATAAAAGAACAAAGTGTTACGTACTAAGAGCTAACAGTGATGTAACTATTAGATTATTTTTCTAGAATTAAATACGAGCTGGTTATGGTTATTACATACATTTGTATGTATAATTAAGTTTAATTATGACATAGTAAGGTAAAAGATAGCATTTAAAAATGTAGAACATTAGATATTTAACAATTGTTTTGTTAGACAATTTGTATTACATAAAGGCTAAAGGCTTCAAGACATGGTGTGCTAAGTGGCGGGAACTTTAAGCGCTTTGTCCATTAGAGAAAAAAAATTTTTTTTTTCATCCGTTCTCGAATTTCGAACCCCGAACTAGAGTTTACAATAAGTCAATTCAACAGTGTGATAGCAAACTAGCTTTTAAAGAATCCAAGATTGAATCAGTTTTGGATATAACACCTTCTGTGTCATAAAATTTTAGTTAACTTCTTCTGAATGATAAAGCTAGAATATATGAACATGTAGAGTAAGTAGTTCTTGCTAAAATGTTGCAAAATCAATATATAAAAAATTAAATTGACTTGTACCAAATATATAACATATTTTTTTTTAATAAAATATAAATAGAAAAGTCTCTACTCACCACTCTCCCTCTATAACAACTCCATACGAAATGTCAATGCCATTTGCGGCACAAATACAGATAAAACAGCGAAAGAGCAGTAAATATCAAACTTGTTAATATGTAAACTTTAATTACATCGAACCAAGCTCGACAAGTTCGCTGTAATGAGACCATTACTTTTGAAGATCGATTACTTAGAGTTGGGGGTCCGTTCTTTGAACGCTATTATCGACTCTACTGTTTTATTTACTTACTTTATATACTGTTATTTTTCTATATGAACTGGTTTGCTTGGTGAATTTCAATGTACTTAGGTAGCATGTGGTATATTGATTCGGTCTGGTAATGTTTTTTTTTTTTTTATAGTGCATACCAGGCGCAACTGTCCTGGTCCGTTTTCTTTTTTTATAACTTCATGCTGTATCCCGCACATGCCAGGGTAGGCAGAGGGAACCATTGCAACCGTAAGAACCTAGTGTTAAGACACTCCATTCCCCGCTTACCGTCTTTTGAGGCATTGCGTATTGAGTAGCGGAGCTCAACGCCGCACTTTACCTTGACACCAGAGTGAAGAAAATGAAAATTGTTCATTCTCCCCGAGTGGAAATCGAACCCACAAGCCATCGCGTTTACAGGCAGAAGCTGTGCCTCTGCGCCACGACGGTCATCGTTCGTTATTTTCCTATCAATAATTTGAATAAAATCGTGAAATCGATAGGTATATCAGATTTGATACTGTTTTGTTAGTGAAATAAAAAAAAACAGAAGCCACTGCTTTCGCATTCTAGGAGAAAACACTACACCAGGTCTTAAGGGTCAGTCAACAAAAAGTCAACGTATACTGTTGATGAGATAATCTAATTAAAGATTATGATACTATAATTTGAAGGGTAGTGGAACTAACATCCAATACTTGACATTTGATACGCTTCACGCTTTTTAGCCGAGGATACCTTTTTCGCCTCATCCACTGTCATACACGTTCTTATTTATTTTCACCTCCACGATGTATCCCGCTGTAAGCTCAAAATAATCTAATATAGTTAAATTTTTCCTTTACTTGGACAGTGGATTCAAGCACCTAAAATTTTTAATTATATTCAAAAAAAAACTTTATATATACCTATTTCAATATTCCCAATATTGAAATAAGTATATTTAAAGTTTTTTTTTTTTTTATTAAAAGAATCTATTTTCTCCACCGCACTAAAATATATAAGGTAATAGTCACTTACTTATTAACAATACCTGTTGGAACCGTCTATCATAAATCTGGAGCCCCAGTGACGAGAGAAGCAAACAGTTGGGCGCGTGACCTATCAGCATTAGATCGACCTTCGTCACCCACAGGATAAGATCAATACAAATAAACTGACGAAATTGGTAATGGAACTTGGATAAATTGAAGTGCAATTTTTTTATAGATAAGAGGCGGTATTTAATTAGTTAGTTTTAAGCTTTTTATTTTATGAATACTAAGTAGAAAATAGTGCCATCATTTTATGGTAATTTTGTTCGTTTTAGGCTGAATCAAGCTTTAAATTGGGTGAAGGTTGGGCTGAATTACCATAGAAACGGACTGTTTTTTCCATGAATTAGTAACAATTGTACATTTTCCCATAAAATATCGTGAGTTCGATTCGACTACCAACTGTAACTAAGTGATGTATTTTACAAAATAGTACATCACTGTCTTTAATTTTATTTGTATTTTTAAAACTTTACTTGATAGTTGGCAGTACTTAGTTCCATTCCTTCCATTCCTATTATCTTACGAGGAATTAAATATATTTAAAAAAAATTAAGTTTCACGTATATTGAGAGGGATAATCTGGATGAATGGAACAACAAACGCTACCGTTCCAGCATACCTCCTCCTATCGCCCACTGTCATGAACTCTACCTGCCCTTCAAGTGGTCCTCATCCTTTTTACGTGACCTTCTTCCTATATCACTACCTATCTTACTGTCCATCAGCCTTTTCATATCGACTGGACTAGACATAGACCTCCCCTAATGTTGGCAACTCTGTCCGGCCCTATCTAACTCAGCCCACAAAATAAACACTTTACACACTTACTCTGAAATTGTGAAAGATTATATACTGTTTTACTGTCTTACGGTAGACGGAACGCAAAACTTTTTTTCACTTTCAAACAGATGTTAGCCTGAATTTAGTACTGAAAACACGAAGTTCGGGGCCTATTCTTGAAAAAACATTCGTATAAGAAACACGTTCTGTGAGTGGAATAGAGCCTTTGTGATGTTTATTATCACGCCGCTTTCCCTACTGAGTAATCACATAGCTTTTACGCAGCTTGCTCAAATATTATTGTTCAATTATTCTTAATGTATATGAATCTCTTCCGTAATTTAGTGACTGACTGACAGATACTAAAAGACGATTTCTCGATATTTCTACGAGATTTTACAATAGTCCATGTTAATAAACTCACGGGCAACTTGTAGGCTGTTTTTTTTATTAAATACAAATATGTATATGTATTTCTAAATCCATTATACAACCTGCTTGAAAATAAACTTTCATAATAGAGCTTTAGCTCTTGTATATCATTTTGTAACTTTACATAATACTTAGTGTATTCTACCCGCGGTTGAAACATTGCGGCCTAACCAAATAAAAATATTATCTTTAAATATAGTATCTTTGGGGAATATATTAAATACATCACATAAAGAAGAAATATTTATCCTTTATTATGAAAATTTTATATTGTTTTTTCGGTGAAATTCCATTTCGAGTCCACGACTAAAACGCCGAACTACCAACTGAACCAATAATAATTAAAAATCTAATAATTTTATATTTTCGTCTACACTGTACACTGTTGGTTTTAAAAACGATCACCAATCGAAAAATAAGAATAATAAGCTTTTTTAATATTTTTAAAGTGTCATTTATAATAATGTCATTACTGCTATTGATGTAGAGCGTTGCTTTCTGATCTCTTTCTTGGTCTCTATATCACGTTCTATCTCGTATATAGCATGGTAGACATAGAGGCCTTCAAAGACATCGAATCTCACTTACCACCCAAATCCGTCGAAACTGTCAATATCAAAGTCTCCAAAGAAGAATGGGTTCAATTCCAGCTTTGTCCCAAATTTCTATATAAAACTAATTAAAACGACATGGCTGGTGCACATTATTGGATGTGGCGTTAGTAATAAGTACGAAGAGGGTGTAGTAAGCAGCTTTAGATAGCGCAAATGACGCGTCACTCTCCCGACGTAATATATTTTTATTTTTGCAACAAAACTAACGGAAATTTTTACTTTGGCGAGTGTATGTGAATGTTCGAGTTAACTTTACGTTCTGTTTGTATTTTGTTCATGTTAAATTGTATGGAAATTAAAATTTTACGTATAAAAGTACACGTATTAAGAACATTATGTCCCAGTATGATAGAGCCTGACTATAAGCGCGTTAGTTGGGAGATCGATTCCCGTGGTAGTTAATTATATTTATTTCACCACACAGGTACACAATAAAAAGCTTACCGTAGAGCTACGTCACTCTCCCCTACATCAATATCTAGAACTAGGGCAAAAAGTGTAAAACAAACACCAGAGATCAGATGACCCCAGATTCTCTCTGCCTATATATTATATAGATCGTAACATTGAAAAATCACAAGCGTATCGTAAATTATTTAAGGAACGCAACATACTGGAAAATCTCTCTTTTTTCCACCTTCTCCTTCACATGATTGTAAGCTTTTAGTAATATTAATTGATATAATATATAAAACAAATGCAAGTGCCACTCGTGTCACGAAGTGAAATACAACTTATAATATTTGAGTAAAATTTGTAATTTCATTTTTATCTGTGACAGATAGACAGATGTACTTTTATAGGTATACATTACTTATTTTCCGTTATTCAAAATTTCATAATTCTAGGTCAACAAAAAGTAACACCCTATAGGTTTTTTGATTACGCGACAAATTTCCTACACAATGCGGCAAAGTTAAGCTTAAACATCTTTTGATTGCGTTGACTTAAAAGTATGATTTTTACTAAAAAAAAAAAAAAATAAAAGGACGAAGAAAGGAGGTATAGATATAGACATCTTAATACCGCCACCAGATCTTGAAAACGTCACGAGGAAAGTCGAGTTGACAGACAGATGGACAGACAAAAACAGAGAAATGCTAAGTTCAGTGTTTTCCCTTATTTATAGGAGGATAGATGCAAAAAAGCTCAAGACTGTCAAGACACTCTACAGTTTCCGCCTATGTTTTGGACATTTTGTGTCCAGTGGCTGCACTCAATGCCACATTTTGTTTTACCCGAGAGATGATATAACCTTCAAATACCATCTGTCATGGAACAGAATGGCTTGAATATACTGTCAACTATTATAAATGACTACGTCGTAACCTACGGCCATTAGGTTCAAACAAGTAAAGAACAAAGTGAACCAAGCGCTCCACTATTATTAAGAGTTTCCAAGCAAATGCTCATTTCAACTATTTTAATCAAAGGAATCAAGCTGCAATTAACATTTTTTAACTTCACGATTTATCCCTAGCGGAGTGGGCAGAGAGAACGGAGCGCCAAACGCTACGGTCCCTGCGTGCCTCTTTCGCCTCGTCCTCTGTCCTCACACCTTCATACATGTACTTCGGAGGGCCCCTCATGCTTCACACGTGACCTTCCTCAGGTATCCTGGATATTGAAAGAAATTAATGGAAACTTATATTTCTTAGTTATATAAACTGAACGTACCCTCAGTCTTGGTTATATTGATGTAAAAAAAATAACGTCGTAGCTCTATTGCTACAAGACTCGAAGAGGGTGTAGTAAGCAGAATCGATTATTCTACATTCATACTTATTTAATTTAATGAATAACTAAGTATCGTAGTCTACCTGGCTTGGGCTGGACAGCTCCAGCGGGTTGAATGCCACAATGAAGTATGCATACATTTAGAAGGAATCGATTAAGAAGGAAAGTAAAGACCGGAATGGCTTGTAAAATAAATAATTTAGTTTTAGCTTTACACTCTTTTTGAGAGGCGGAACTCAACGCCGCGCTTTGTACTGTTAGAGCAAGTAAAAATATTAATTCTCCCGCGTGTACATTTAGACCTTGGCTTGGTGCGCGTATTTTTTTTATATAATATATTTAACTTTTCTAGTGAAAATCATAGACACGCTTGTTTTTTTTTTGTGTACCAAACAAATAGCGGAAGCTGAAAAAGCTAAGACTAAACGGACGAACGTTCTCATAAAACTATTTATAAAAATAACTTAATAAACTTTTCTAGTGGGGGTGAGCCCGATTCTTTCTAAAAGGATTTTCAATGTGGCCGTTGATATTTGCAAACTTCTTTAATGGGATTTGATGGGAAAGTAGCCCCTAAGCTTATGGGGTTAGAGTCCAACTCGAGTGTGGGGTTAATTTTGTTGAGGAGCTTCGTAAATTATTCGGTTCAAAGCGCTTTGTAGTATTGGAAACGGTCGGCAGGCGGCGTGTACGTCTTTTGTAGGGTGCATATAGGTTGTTTAATATATAAGGACATTATTTAATATTAATTTCTCGCTCAACTCAGACTTTTGGGTGGATTTTGTTAGATTTAATCTTGTTTATTGTTGGTATTGCTTGCTATAAGATTCTGGAGCTTTAGTGGAGCTTTTCGTAGAATAAAGTGTAATGTTTCTTTACTTGTAGAACGTGGAATAATAGTGTACAGCATGAAGCATTATAATCTTTTTTTTTTAAATACATAAAATATATATATATATATATATATATATAGATATATATATATATATATATATATATATATATATATATATATATATATATATATATATATATATATATATATATATATATATATATATTATACTTTTTCTTAATAGACATCTTAAAGTTAATATTAAGACTATTTTTATCGGGAAATGGAGAAAATGACATAAAAAAACTGGATGAAATGGATACTTATAATACGTTGTCAAATTTAATTGTAAAATACAAAAAATTCTATCCGCCATTACAAAACAAACATACCGCCCCTATCCTTTAGGTATTTTATGAAGCCAGGCATTGGAATTTTCTTGGATTTCAAAGGACTAAAATCGAATCGTATCCAATCGATAGACGGCACTTCTTTAAGTTTTCAGATTTTATAATTTCCTATGATTTTAATTTACGCTGTTTATTTGTTTATATGACGTAATATGATATGTTTGATGAATAGTCATGAGTTGCGGGTCTTAATTCTACTTAGAGCAAGGTTTGCTTTTTGTTATATAAATAATATATTTTTAAAAAATAACTTATATTTGAATCTGCACCTCATAGAAATCTCTAACGTATGGTTTCCCATAAGCGCGTATTCAAATCCCGGCACGTCAGATTTTATAAGTTTTCCAAGTTTAAAGTGAATTTCGTTAAAAATTTTATCCTCGGTGTGGAATAACACTTTCAAAATAATAAAAATGTTTGTTTTTGTTGTGTACATATTTAAGAACATTGTTGTAAAAATATTTATTTATTTATTTAGATTCACGCTGTATCCCGCACATAGCTGGGTAGGCAGAGGGAACCGTAGGTTGAAAGAACCTAGTGTTAAGACACTCCGTTCCCAACTTTCCGCCATTCGAGACATTCCGCGTTGAGTGACGGAACTCAATATAGCGCTTTGTCTTGTTGCCAGAGCGAAGAAAAATAAAAATAATTCATTCTCCCCGAGTGGGAATCGAACCTATAATCCGGCACGTGTACAGACAGACTCTGTACCTCTGCGCCACGACTGTCCTTTATTAAAATATTATGTTTTGGTATTTGATGTCTGACTCCTTTGTGACTGACTGATTTTGTCTGCCAAAGTTTCAGCTATCTGAGTGGCCTTTAGTTGCACTTCAAATGATTTACTGTTAAGTATGAGATCCTTCATATTCGACTTCTATTCGACTCTGTATATAATCTATGAGCATGTATCGACATTTGAAGGCGAAGGGAATATCCTTAAAATCTTACTTACGAACTCCTAAGCCTTAGGGTTTGCTAAACGATCTCGATCTTTCTAGAACCAATTCATTTATAGAACATATTTCGAAGGTGGCGTTTTTTGATTAGTTAAAGAGAGGAGCTGGACAGTAGAGGTGAGCGTTAATGCGCATCTTAAAGGGTCTCCTTAAACCTACACCTGGGTCGCAAGTTCCAGGCACTGCTCTAAGCTCCTACCTCTACAACAAAATGCAACTATAATTAGTTTTGTTTCTTTGTAGCGTTAAAGAAATATTAGTTTTTTATTGTTGTAAGCTACAAGTTTGTGTAGATGTTAGGTATTGAACTAGAGACGTCAAGTTCACGTGCACCTCCTCGTAGTCTTGCCAATGAAGTGATCTAGAAATTGTTTGTTTGACAATAGCACAATAGTATTGTTTCTCGAGTGCTTTATTTATACACTAGCGATTTGAGTAAACTGAAATGCGTTCGTTTCGATATGTTATATGAAATCACATTGTACATTGGCATGCTTGTATTTACTTAAATATATATTTTTTTCTAAAATAAAATTAGCCTAAATTACTCTTTATTACATCAGCTCCCTGTCAGTGAAAGTTCGTCAAAATTGGTCCACCTGTTTCAGAGATTAGCCGGAACAATCAGACAGACAGACAGACTACACTTGTAAGAATTGTTGTGATGTACACTTGTAATTTTTGTATAGTACCGTATATATATATATATATATATATATATATATATATATATATATATATATATATATATATATATATATATATATATATATATATATATATATATGTATATATATATATATATATATATATATATATATATATATATATATATATATGTGTATATATATATATATATATATATATATATATATATATATATATATATATATATATATATATATATGTGTATATAGTAAACGCGGTTATCTTAATATTACAAACAGACACTCCTCATTTTATTAATTAGTTTAGATTATGACACCACAAACATTTGGTACTACCCTTAGCACCGTGACCTTTTTATCTAATAATTATTTTATTTATTTATCATCGACATTAATTATATATTTCTCGATTTCTCGAGGCATTGAGTGTTTTTTCCCGACAATTTTCTCGAAAATTCATGAGACGAGAAACGCTAGTAGTAAAAAAAACTATACATTGAAACGGACACTATATTATGCTTAAATTTTTTTTAGCAAATTCCTATTCAAAAGTTGTTTTATCTTCATCTGGCAGCAAGCTTGAACCAGATAAGCCAATCAGCGCTGATATGTTGGTCCAGGTGTTCGAATCCACTTTGGTCATCAATTCCATTTCTAAATGTGACGCTTGAACTACAATCATAATAAAAATATATTCTAAATTTAAAATATATATATATATATATATATATATATATATATATATATATATATATATATATATATATATATATTTGATCTCTATTTAACACATATCATATATATCAAACATCACTAAGTTCTACGTTTTTTTAACTATATAGAGAATTATTTAAAAATAACTAGAGACAATATTTTTCCTTAGTGGAAATACGTCACTATCTCTCTTTTTATTAGAACTTCACTAGTGTACGTAGAGTATGATCTCTATCCATTTGTCGCGGTTAGTGGCTTGGTGGATTGCCACGTCACTATTGCATTAAATTATTATTCTGTCTCTAAATTAAATAGAATAAATAAATTCTTGAAGCCAAGAACTTTTTTATTAAGAGCAGTTACTTAGTAATAATATTTGCGTTAAAATTTCGTACCATTTGAAAAGTAATTTCAAAGAAAACAAAAATTCTAAAAAACTTAAATATTTTAGCTGAGCTTCTTAATAGATTAAGTTTTAGTAGAAATTTAAGCGCCGTTCTTGACATATTGTGACCACTGTCTGATTTACCAGCAGAAAGCTAGCTATAAAAGCTTACTCAACCTTCTTCTTCTTAGGACGATGAACTTACGATCTATTCCCACTATATAGAAATAAAACGCTTCGACTATGAATATACCTTTGAATATGTGCAAAGACGATAAAAATATACATATTTTGTGTAAAGTGAAGTAATTTATATATAGCATTTAAATTTAAACATGCAGCTTAATATAATCTATTACTTACATATAATATAAATTCTATACCAGCTGAGTAAATTCAATTTGCTACCGCTACGCTTCTGACGCCCTACATCCATACACATACATACATACATACGTACGTACATATATATATATACACACACGTACGTACGTACGTAAGTACTTGCGAATAACAGAATTCATTACACAAGTACAATAGACCAAAGTAACAAGTTATTCTGCCACGTAATGCTTATTCAAAGATTAAATTTCAATCTAACATCTATTTCTTGGATAACATTATATATTCAGATTTCCTAATGAATTAATTATTACTTGGGTGTTGCTATTAGTTATTATTTTATGTTATTTGTGGCATAGAATGTTCAAGCTTATGCCTTGTACGATTGATCGATGGATTTAAAAAGTTTGTTTATTTGGTTAAAATTTATTAATTTATGTTTCACATTTTTAGTGTTGTAACATTAATTTGTTTTTTTATCTGTGTCATAAATATTTAAATTATTTTTATTTAGATTTTATATTTATATTATTATCTGTTTAATGACAACCGACATAAATTTCGGCCCTTTGCCATATTAAAAGATATTTCAAATTTAAACATTCCAAGTGGAATAATTTACGTATATATGGCAAAGAGTAGTTTTATAAAAGTAATATTATTTTTACTATTTTTATAAACGTAAGCCAGCGTCCAATTAAAACATAAAAAAAAAATAATTATTCAATTAGGATAATATAAAATTGAGCTTAGTTTCCGAATATTATTTACTGAGCAATATTTTAAGGCTTGTACTAAAAGTATTCAAAAGTGGTATTTTACCGAGACAATTATTTACTAGCATTTTTCTATTCATCCAAGTTTGTAAGGATTTTCAAAAGATAAACCGATGGGATTTGTTTTATATGGACACTTCACCACTGATATACATAAATCTCATCATCGCTATGCGAAATTTAACTTAAAACTATTTTTAAATAAAAAATACTCGTAAATCTACATTAATTGTTATTTTTTTTTAAACTCGGTGCTAAGTTCCACCAATTAGTATGTATTGCGTCTAAAAAGGAACAGAAACGAGAATGGAGTATAATTTAGTATTCACTTATTTATGGCCAAGTCTTTTGACGTTTAGTTCGATAACCCCCTCTCTTTACCGTTTGTCTTCCACAATTTGTGAAGAAAAAATATATTTAATTTATATAATATATATACACATGTATGTTTGTTAGTATAAAGATTGTATTTATATCGCAATAATAACAGTACTCCTTTGATTCTGTAATTTTTTTGTATAGATATAGCTTTTGCATAAATATAATTAATCTGTGTAAAGAAACTTGTATGTATTATTATTATATTTAATTAAATTTTTATATTGCAAGTTTTATATACAAATGGAAATTTACCTCGCATTTCGTTCATGTGATCGACAATCTTCTTTAATTGGGATATTTGTTTCTCTATCGAATACTTCTTCATTTCAAAATATTCCATATTTTCTATATATCCAGACAAATTGTTCACTTTGTTTATTAGTAGATACTTTTATCGATATACTTTTTAAAACAAAAAAATATCTTTTGAATGACATACAAATAATTAAACCTGTTTAATTCCCTCTTCCTCTTGTGTCAAAATATCCCGCGGTTTTATTATTAAAGATGTCGCAACAAGACAATAGGCTATACAGCCCAAACTTGTTGAAAATAATTATGGTAAAAAATTAGGTCAATTCTTAAAACAGTGCACTTATGAAAATGAACGTTTTTATTTATTCCATTTTATGTATCAATAATTTTCATTCAAAACCGGCTTATTTGGAGATTTTATGAATGTATGCTAAGTCATCGACCTTTTGAGTGCAACTGCGTAGGTATTAAATACGAAAAACGGTACAATAACGAGCAAATCGATAGTTCGTGTATGCCAATCATTATGTCGACTAAATCTGTTTTTGGATGAGTTTTGGTATGTCGCGTCACTGAATGTCATTGGATTTATAAATACGATCAGCTCCAGAAATAGGTGGCTTTCCAGGCGTACCGACTAAAATAAAGTAGCCTGGATTCGGTTAACAATATTATTGTTCGCGCGTTCGCAGTCATTGTAAGTCTATCAAACGGTATATACGATGGATGACGATGATGCCCAGCAATTCTCTCTGCGCTGGCACAATCACCAGGTAGGTGAGTAATGTTTTTTTATGAGAACACACACATATTGTTGTTTATTTTAACCTAAAGTGACTAAAATGTGTTATTTGTCTTTTTTTTTTTGGTATATTAAAAATTATTTCTTAATAATTTTGCAGATACACTGAGGACCGTGTTATCTGAAGCTACACTTTCTTATATTGGACACAACACAAATGGTACTAGCGACTGCAGCGCCATCTTTTTTTATTGTTTTTTTCTAAGCTTCCATAGATACTTAGAATTTTGCTTTTGGCTAAACGCTTTTGGATTTTTTTTATCTGACACTCATACACATAATCTTAATTTTAAATAAAAATTTATATACAATAATGAAATAACTTGAAAATAAACAAATGTTGTAATTTTTTCTGGTAAAATATAATAAAACAAAATCTCAAACGATTTGAGATTCGTTTCGATCGGCAATAACCAAAATGGCTTACCTATACTCTGCCTTAACAATTATATAAACTGAAATAAAAAAAATACTGTTAACGCGTTGTATTCATAATTAAAAAGAAAACAAACGTCACAATAATCCTTACGTATATTAATAAATATACTTTGAATATTAATAAATATTATTTCAACAAAATTATAAATTGCATCATAATATTTAAAATAAATATTGATATGTAGGGCTGAAATTCCGCTGCGCCTAATTTTTTAAAGCTACATTTAAATTCAAATAGTTGAATTAATTAAAAAATAATAAACAAAAAGTTTAAAGTGTAAATATAATAGATATAAAAATTACATTACTAGATGGGCTGGCCCGTTATGCATTCTTATCTAAATATAACTATACTTTAATCCACGTCTATTTAATCGTCGTTTAATTGAGACGCCATCTGTTGACGATTGAAACAATACAGCAGTTACTTATATAATATACTAGCGACCTGCTCGCGGCTTCGGTCGCTTGATCTATGTTTATAATTGTTTTTATATTTTTTACTTTCAAATCACTTTGTGTATATAACATTTTATATGCAACATGCGATAAGTAATCGCGCGCGTTTTCGTAACCGGTAAAAAATCGTTTTCTCGCAGTAATCTCGATCCTCTTATTTATTCTAGTGAAAGTTCTGTAGCCTGAACAAACAGAAAGACAGACAGACAAACAAAACACTTTTAAAATGTGTTTCATGTTTTAGTAACGTGTAAATAACTATGTGCAACTTGAAAAATCATAGTTATTTTGAAATATTATATATATATATATATATATATATATATATATATATATATATATATATATATATATATATATATATATATATATATATATATATATATATATATATATATATATATGTATATATATATATATATATATATATATATATATATATATATATATATATATATATATATATATATATATATATATGTGTATAAATGTAGATATATAGATAATATTATTTAGTTGATGCTGAGGAACACTTGTAAAATGTCAGTGAATGATGTATAGGATATAGCTGTGCTCCGTATGTCAACACCACCGTCAAGATGTCATCATCTTATATTAAACGTTATAATAATCTTAGTATTAAAGATGATCTATATATATATATATATATATATATATATATATATATATATATATATATATATATATATATATATATATATATATATATATATATATATATATATATATATATATATATATATATATATATATATATATATATATATATATATATATATATATATATATATTAGCTAGAAACACATACAAAGACTAACTTATTATTAAATTTATATTATTTTAAATTTTTTAATAAATTTTTATTATTTAATTTTCTGACATTCTTTCAAAGGTCTCTTTAAATGGCTTTCTAAAACAAACTTAGTAGTACTATTTTTACAAGTAATACACATAGTATTATTTCAATTTCCGTATAAATCTATCGTATTTCGCAGAAGAGGTAGAACAAATCCGTCCAATCCATTTCTATTTCCGATTCGACGCCGCTCTTCAACATTTTTCAAATATGGAAATAAAAAATAAATATAAATATAAATAAAAAATCGTAAGCGATTCCTAATAATCTATGTTATTGTACATATCTGAACAGTGTTACAATGATATCTAAAATGAAATTTATAGTTAACCTTTAATTATATTTAGCGAATGTAGATTAAAAAATATTTAAAACAAATTAAATATTTATTAAATAAAAAATAATTTACTAATTTACAATATATTATTTTATGTATATAAATACAATTTTTGTTCTATGCTTGCGTTAGCTACTACAAATGTTACACAGAGTTGGCGCCAATTTTGCTGTCATTATCCAACTTGACATATTTTAAATAATACATTTTTAATCTGCATTATTCTTGTTTTTTTTTAGACAAGCGTGATCGGTGCTTTGGGAAGGATGTTGAATACTGGTGCGTTAAGTGACGTCACGTTGAGTGCAAGCGGTGCCTTGCTTAAAGCGCATCGTATTGTGCTGGCTGCATGTAGTCAGTACTTTGCCCAGATATTCAAAGTAAGCTGTAGTAAACGTTTCTTTTTTTAATATATTTACTTCATGAAATTAAAGATTATTATGAGGACATTGGAGAGAGGGAGAAATGTCTTTAATCTCTGCTCTGGAAAAATAAAGCTCAACGTTGGGTTTCATCACTTATAAAACTGTTATTTCTCAATACGGAGAGTGGAGTATAGCACTAAGTTGCTTCAGCTCACTTTTGTAAGTGAAGCAAAAAGTGAGGCGAAAAAAACAAAAACACAAATTAAATCTATTTTAATTTAATAGTAAAATTTTCATTAACAAAATGATTAGGCACATATAAAGAATAAATTGTAATGATTTATTCATACTTTGTAAATAGGAATTAGAAACAGAAAACAACACTCTAGTCGTAGTGTTGGGATGCGAGGCGGCCGAGCTGCGCCTGCTCCTCACATTCATGTACACGGGTGAAGTGACCGCGTCCAGGAAATGTTTGCCGTCGTTGCTGCGTTTGGCTCACACGCTGCAAGTGTCCGGGCTCACTGATGCTGATAATGTAAGTACTTGCAGTTCACACTGTACCACATATGACAGGGTAGGACAGGGTAGATACAGGAGATCTGGTGTGAAGGCCAAAGAATATTTTCGTCTGTAGTTTGTTAGTACACGTCTCACACGTAATGTCTTCAAAATGTGCAAATGACAAAGAGAGTGACTTCACAGTATGTTCTCTCTCTCTGCCTAAATTTACTAGTGTATACCAAACGTGCATATATAATAAGTGTTTTAATATGTTATATGTTCATAACATATATTTTAAATAAATAGCATAATATAAACACTATTTAGTTCTTAAACCTATATTTTACATATAGCAAATGTGGCGATAGTGACGCTGAGTAACTATATGTGACTAAACGCGACCATCCTGGATTCCATGATCCATCCCCAATCGGGGGAAGAAATGTTTTTTTTTTTAAATTATTCTAATTGCCCCCGCTGGGATGAAAAAAAGACATGTTTCAGTCACATATTTATTCATGTAATTTGTAACAAAGAAGCGCCATATAAACTCTTCTCATTTTTGAACGATTTCTAATTTTTAAGAATCAAAGCCTGCCGCAACCCATTCCCGAACCAATCACACAGACCTCGCCCATTGACTTGGATCCGTTACCAGACTTCCCACCAACGTTGGAACCGGAACAGAGAATAGAGAAAATGACACCAAAACATGGAGAATCGGGCACAAGTGAGAAGGACAAACTAAGTAAATTGGACCAAATCGTTCAGAATTTGTATAGCACTCATCGTATAGGAAGTTTCTTGCCGAATATAGCACCGCCTTTGCCTATTTTGGGAGGTTAGTATAAGTGCAAATACAAATACAAGTATGCTTTATTTGCATAACAGAAATATATATATATATATATATATATATATATATATATATATATATATATATATATATATATATATATATATATATATATATATATATATAAAGAACAGAAGTACAGTAAGGCGGCCTAATCGCTTAAGCGATCTCCGAACCTTTGGATGTGTGGATATATAAATAACATGGGCTCATTTCCCATATGGCTCAATGTCGTACTTTCAAAGAAATCTCATTTTTGCTCTATGTGCTAAGAAAAATACATCTAACACCTAATGCCTTTAAAATGTGCAAAGCGAAGAAAGGAGAGACTGAAGAGTGAGCTCTCTCTACTGTACTACTCTAAATATGCATAGATGATTCAAAACGGTGTGTTTGTTTTATGTAAATACATGTTGTTTTATGTAAATACATGTAGCTTTAGATTGTATCCCGCTTATAGCAGGGTAGGGAGAGAGAACCTAGTGTTTAAACTCTCCATTCCCCATTTTGTGCTCAGCCTTCAAGAATTACGTATCGAGTGGCAGAACTAAGTTACCAGAGCGAGAAAATGCAAATAATTCATGTACCGAGTGGGAATCGATTCTACAATCGTCAGACGCTGTGCCTCCTATAAATATAAATATATCAATTACGATTCCCGCAGACACGGACCCAGACCGCAAGTACACACACACACGCAGCGCGTCAACATGCACCGTGTGCAACAAGCGGCTCAGCAACCAGTACAACCTGCGCGTGCACATGGAGACGCACGCCGGGCGCCGCCACGCGTGCCGCGCGTGCGCGCACGTGTCGCGCTCGCGGGACGCGCTGCGCAAGCACGTCGCCTACAGGCACGGGGCCGCGGCTGCCTCGCGGGACCGGCGCGACCGGCGGGGCTCCTCTTAATGTCCTCCGTTTGTTCTTGTTCTATTGTTTATTTTAATATGTATGTATGTGTTTGAGAAAGCGGTGGACATTTTGATGTCTACCCTCTAATAAGCGATAGTTGTATTAAAATTATATAGAAATATATATCTATATGATATATTTCCTCCGTTCCGTACCAATGTCACTATTGTATGTCAATTGTCAAGGGAAAAATCAATTTATAAGTTGACAAACTTAAATTTGCGATCGTATTCACTCATTTTGTATGAAATTAATTACATGTGTAAGTTTGTAATTATTATTTTCTATTATATATCCGTAAATTCTAAGTAAATTATTAGTAAATTCAGGTACAAAACCTTAAAAATGAATATATTCAATATAAATATATAGAAAATATGGTTTCACGCTGTACTTTGCATATAGTAGGTACAGGGAACGTAGTGATAAGACACTCCGTTTCGCACTTTCCGCCCAATTTTCAAGAACTAACTTAGCATAAACCAACCGCCGCATTTTGTCTTGTCACCGGAGCAAGGAAATTCCCCCCAGTCGGAAGTTAACCCACAACCGTCGTCGTCGTTTAGAGTCAGACGCTGTGACCACTGCGCCGCGACGGGCTCGTAAAAATATATAGATAACTAATATTATGAGAGTACTTTATTACTTTTTTTTATTTCATATATTATTTTACAAATAATAACTTGTGTATTGGAAAATGATTTTATGAAGCGTACATGAACATTTTATAATACCTTTTTGTTTGCTGGTTTACAAAGTTAGGATGGTGCGGGTTCAAACACCGCTACGTTCAAATATGGAGGTATTTTAAAAATATTTTGTTTTTGTTATCTTTACTTAATGTGGAATAATATTAAAATAATAGAAATGTTCTCTATTAGAATTTATATATATATATATATATATATATATATATATATATATATATATATATATATTATATATATATATATATATATATATATATATATATATATATATATATATATATATATATATAAATGTATAATTTAATATATCTTATTTATTATTAATAAGCAACTAATCTAGTCATTTCTTTACATTAAGCGTTTAAAAAGACATTTTGTATTAAAATATATTTATAATAAAATAATAAAAATAGTTTTTTTTCTTGAAGTTCTTTCAGCTGTTTATAGCAAAGTAGTAAAGTTTACACACAAAGTACATTCTTTTGTGAAATTATATATTACTATGTTAATGAAAAATCTTCGGACTTCAACAAATTTCTTCTGTAAACATAGTATGAAATATAGTAAAGAAGTGCACAAAGTCAATACATTATTAAATAATTTAATAGAAAGTTTAAATTAATAAAATAAATTTACTATATACTGTATGTTAAACAATATCCACTTCTGTATAAAGTGGCATACACGTTGCCATGGCAACGAGTACTCCACGCGCCCTCTTCCAATCCTTATAAACTAGTACAAAAGCAATACCACAAATAAAACACCCTGTACAAGTGTACACAATTTATTATCACTTACATTAAATTACTAAGTTTTATTTAGTACAAAAAAAATCGAGAAAATACATAGAAGAAAAATTTGACGTAGTATAAAAATACTGTATACTTTTAATCTTACTAAAGTTACATAGGACAAGCTTGAAAACAGTATTAACTCAATCTGACTGTAGGCGCGACGGTCGTGGGTTCGCTTCCTTATCAAAAATTATCAGTTCATATATTAGTTTTCCATTCATTAGGAAAAGTGCATCTTTTCTCTGCACATGACAATGTTAGCACATATCCTTATTTAATTTTTTATGTATAGAATATATTATGACACTTATAAAATAATCAATTCATAAATGTAGAATATATTAAGCATAAAAAAGTTACACCTTTGCATATTTTTGTTTTAATGAAAAAAAGCTTTTTTATAAAAAAAAAAAAAAGAAAATCTCTTCATAAAAGTGTCACAAATAGAATAATATGATTATTTTTCTCTTCTATAAAATAACACATGAATGATTGAAAATATTATCAAGCTTAACCTAAAACCATTAGGTTAGGCCGCGACAGACAAACATACATGCTGTTTCTAAAGAGTTATAGAAAACATAAACATATTATTCCACTTAGTACAAAAAAATATTAAAAAAACCTTTGTATATATAAGAATATTTTTTGTTAATGAAAAATGCTAAAAGATATATTAATGTAAATTTTAAAAATGTACTAAATATTCCTTTTAGCATTTACAAATTATTTCAAGATATACCAGAAAGGAATTATTCTAAAAAAAACATCAATACTATATATAAAAAAAAAATATAACATAAAAAAAATTTGAGCTGTTGCTACATTTTAATTTAATTTTGCCCTCCATTCATTTCTTTGGGCGAGTTAATAAAAAAAAAAACGAAAAAATCATGTTTGACATAACAGTATTGTTTTTGCAACAAAATCCCTTGAACTGCTTGAGATCTGTGTGTAAAATGAGTATGCTTTAAAAAAAATAAAGTAAAAAAAAAGGTAGCAAAAAAAATGCATTTCACGCTCGTTAGTGAATTAATTACTTAAAAGGTAAATAAATATGTTAGTACGTAGGCTATTCATTTATGTGCACTTATTTATATTACACATACGTCTATATGACAATTAGTACAGGTTCGAATTTACAGTCACAACGAAACTCGCTTTTCACATACTCTTTGAGAGAAATGATAGACGTTTATTTAACAAGAAAATAATTACAACATTGATAATTAAAAAAAAATAAAGATTGAAATAATTCAATATGTGTTTTTTTATCTAGGAATAAATTTCATATCATATATTTTTTGCTTTATCTGTGGTCAATATGTAATAAAACAGTTCTTAATAAATTATCTAGGCAATATAAATAAGCTATTGCACACTGTAAAAAAAATATGAAACTAAAAAAAAAAATTATGAAATATTATTGAAAAATATATTAAGTATATGTATAATTTAATATTATCAAAATATGAAATTGTTTAATTTATCGCCATATATATGTATGTGTAACACAAATATGTGTATAAAATAGATATTTTAAGCGAGAGGCAGGTTCCAGATGCGCGTGTTGGCGTCCTGTCCCACGGAGGCCAGCGTCTCCTCGTCGATCCACGCCAGGCCCGTTATCTGACTCTGGGGGTGCGCGTCTGCGGGGGGAGGGGGATTGTTTTAATACACAGATAACATATAATAAATATATTCATAAAACATAAAGAAAACTTTTTCTTATTTTCACGCTTATAGCCGGGTAGACAGAGGGATTCTAGTGTTAAGACATTCCGTTCTCCGCTTTTCCGTCTTTCGAGAAATTGTCTGTTGAGAGGCGGAACTGAACGCTGCGCTTTGTCATGTTTCCAGAGCAAAGAAAATAATTTTATATCTCCGAGTGCGAATCAAACCCTCTCTGTACTAGTACGTATTTTCAATATTTTTTGTTATATTATTAATAGTACTAAATAAGATTAAAAAATAATAGACCAAACAAAATCCTTATTATGAAAATGATTCGACTTGATTTTACTTGATTTCGGAATGTTGCTAGTTAATACACGTTAGATATTTAAATAATGTAACTTTAAAAGTACAAAATTCACTATGTATTTACTGTATAAAATACATTATTATGTATATAAAAAATTAAAAAATATACAACACATATTAAATATTCATATTCTCCATATTAAAGTATTTAACATATTCTACTGCTAGAATAATTTGCTCATAATTATAATGATGTTACTTGATTTAAACAACATATATAGATGGCGTTGGTGAATACAGTATTGTTATTTGACTTTAATAGTTCGTATTTATGAATATAGATGGCGCTGCGTCTTTTCCAGTTGAATATGAGGAAAGTCTGTCACTGGAGTGTTGTCATTATATCGACTTTGACTGATAGGGCAAATAAAGAGAAGCCCCTAACTCTTGATGATGAGGTGCTTGGCGGGCTGCAGCACGCTCCACACGATGATGCTGGTGTCGAGGGAGCCCGAGGCCGCGCGCTGCCCGCTGGGGCTGAAGGCGGCGCAGTTGACGCGCGCCGTGTGGAAGCCCCACTCCTTGTTGTGCGCCAGCTGGGGGATTAACGGTTGTGCATTACTTTTGTTTTTATAGATTACTATTGTATTTTATAGATTTTAAATAAGAAGAAGGTTCTATATTCAAAAATTACAAAAAAAAAAGTTAAACATTGATAAATTATTTTTGAGTACTTTATTTCTGTATTGTACTTGTGTTTGATTTTGTGCACTTAATTGTGTAATTGTGTATTTTGCACTCATTATAACCTTTTTTTATTTCTATATCCATCCCTTAAGCCTATTTACGTCGTTGGCATCTCTGTAGTAGTCGCCTCACCTCGTAGGTGTCCGCGTCGTACAGCACCAGCTTGCGGTGCGCGTCGCCGGCCAGCAGGCGGTCGCCCGCCGCGCTGTAGCGCGCGCACGTCACTGCGCCCAGGTGCGGCAGCGCGCGCCTCCCCCCCTCCGCCCCCGCCGCCCCGCGCCCCGCCCCCTCCGCCAGCGCCGCGCCGCGCAGCGTGTACAGGTGCAGCTTGCTGTCCGCGCCTGGGGATGTAGGCATTTAGCGGCGTATTCATTGAAGTGTTAAATTTAACTGTATTTATTTACATTGTTTTATAAAATCACATAAACATATTATCATCTTCATATTAAATACCTCCAACGGCCACATGCTTTGTTTTAGGATTGATAGTGACACAAGTCGGCTCGTAGTCCAGCGGGAGACTGAACTGCTTCTCGCTGCCTATTAGCACCACCAGCTGGAATACAAAATGGATGTATTTAGTATAGGACCCTTGGGAGTGTAGGGAAGCACACCTCTGGGATTGTACCTGTTATAGTCCACAAATATGAAATAGAGGATTATAATAAGAAAGGAATGCTTGTTAATTTTTATTATTGAAACTGTACCTCTTTAACAGTAGCAACTATAGTAAGGTCCTCGTCAGGCAGGTGATCCAAAGCACGGGGCTGCGACCCCAGAGCGGTGGCACCCTCCACATATTCTGGGATTTCACCTGGAGAAGAAATTGTGAAAATTACACTTATGTACTGCTGCAATAACAAACTAACTATGCAATAAACGCGGGTTCTTTGTTTGTTTTGTAGCTTCACGCTGTATCCCACATATTCAGAGTGGACAGAAAAATCATCGTTCTCCACAAACTTTTTGTTATTTAGTATGGAATAACATTTTTTATTTAAATACAAAAGCCTCCTCCGTACCTTCGCTCGCGGGCACCGCGCGGCGCAGCGTGTCGTCGATCCCGCAGGACAGCAGGGCTCCGCCGGCGCCCACCACCATGCCGTTGAGCTGGTTGCCGTGCCCGCGACCCGACACCTGGCGGGCTTCACCTGGAAACGAAGCAAACGAGGAAAGTTACTTATAATATATCTTCTACCTAGCGTAATCCCGGCCTAGTTGCCAGGGTTTGCACTCATAGTATAGATAGACAACAGGTCACCGTTGGCCACGTCCCAGGCGGTGACGGCGCCGTCGTGGCTGGCGGTGTAGAGGCGGGCGCCGTGCAGCGCCAGGCAGGTGACGGGCCTGCAGTGCCCGGTGAGCAGGCGGCGCGGGCGGGCGGGGCGCGCCGCGTCCAGGTAGGCCACGTCCCCCGACAGCGACACCGACAGCAGGTGCGGGCCTTGCCACAGGCAGGACACCTGCCCCCAGTGTTAGTTACAGATGGTCACATAGTGGACAAGTAATTATGTTTTTTTTATTGTTACTTAAGTATGACATTACATACATTTAGTTCATACCCTTTTTCAACGTACTATATTTTATCATCAATATTATTAAATATATAGATAAATATTATATAGATATACATTTTTTAGCAATTACTTTATATATTATGATATCTTTTCCATACATTAAATATTTCCACCTTGTCATCCAAATAATTTAAATTGATTTAAATTATATTTTGTTTAAGTACATACCTGTTGATTCTCAACAGCGGTCCCCATGTTGAAAGTGACACTCTTCTCCATAGTCTCTATATCCCATATCGCGCAGGTTTTGTCCCCGGAGCAGGATAACAACTGTTTCCCATCCGGAGACCAGGATATACCGTAGACACCGCCTTTGTGTGCTGGGGAGCCGAACTGGAATTATGAATAAATATTAGTATAAGAAGAACATAACACAAAAAATTGTTTTTTTTTAAGTCGGCGTATCTCCATTATATTGAATGTCAGACAGCCACTTGGCGCTCCATATCTCGGGGTGGCCTCTGCCTACCCCGCTATGTGGACGCTCCACTCACCTCCCCCTTCAGCTCGGAGGTGGCTCCGTCGTACAGGAATATCTTCCCGTCGAAGCCGGCGGACGCGAACAGGCTGCCGTCGGGGCTGTAGCGGACCGCCTGCGCGAAGCGGGTGTGCTCCTGAGGGGAACAATTTAAACCAATCTAAATTGCAATACCGAAAAGCCGGCGAGGAACTCAACGTCGAGTTCAGCTACGTTTAAAGGACAGAAAGTGGAGACAGAGTACGTGGGACGTGGATCTATGAGAAAATGTTGGAACAGTATATTTAAGATACTTTAGCAAGTTTAATTTAATATATTAAAAAAGCATTTAAAATTCACTCGACTATATAAACATAAACGAACTACAGGTTACAAACACTAGATTCTTCCTCATGAAATCCGTAAGAAGACTTTTTATAAGCCTTTTAAATAATAAGAAACTCCTTGGGACTATAAATCGTCACCTGTTTAGTGCACTTGAATTTGAACGGGGGTCCCTCGAACACAGCGATCGTGTTATCCTCGGACGCGGTCACGACGCGGAAGGGCCGCGCGGGCCGGAAGTCCACCGAATTGATCGGCTTGGACTGACCGCTTATTTCGCCCACTGATGTTCCCGTCTCCGCCATGAACACGTGGCCGAATCTGATGGAGAAATATATGTGCAAAATTTTAAGGCAGGAATATATATTAATACATTCTTTTAGCAGTTTACTCTTCAGTTCTGTTTTGGTTAGTTAGTCTGGTTACTATTCTAAAATCCTTGGATTTCGGATTTTATACACCATGTATAAGGGACCAGTCAATCAGTCAGTCTACTAAGTACTGGTTGTCAGAATTTTGCAAGCCACTGACTGACGGGCAGTGACAGTAAATGTAACTTAAAAGCCGAAAGAGTCGACGAAAGCTTTGTGAGCTTTTTCAAACGTAGATACAGATCGCCGAAGGATCGTCGGATAGAAAACTTTTTTGTACTTCTTAATTATTTTGCTAGCTATCATTTTACATACTAACGACATTAACGAGCTATAATTATCTCTACTCTCATTCCTAATACAAAACGACTAGATCCTCCCCTCCCTCCCTGGTGAAGAATACAGAGGCATGGTGGTACCATGTACCTTTCGATTCTTCTAGCATCCATAATTTTATCACATACGTTCTTCTTCATTCCCAATGAAAGACGGAGGAACTAATTAATTCTTACCTCTCCCGTCCCTCCCCCACGACCACCATCCTCTGGCTGTCCGCACTCCATGCTATATCCTTGATCGGGCCGCCGATGGGCTGGAACTCATTCTTTAGGATATGCTCCTTGTTCACTGTATCCCAGATACGCACTTTGCCTGATACATCTGTTGATAAAAAATAAATATTTCATTAATTTTAAAGGGTATTATATATAAATAGTGTCGCCGTATAAGGCCGCCTTTTCACATTCTTCAGTTGTACAAAATTTTCTGTTAGATGTAATTTGCAATTTTATTAAAGACTTTTTATGTTATGTTATATATTTAAAACAACCTCTCTACTATTTTTTTTTACAAAATCTTAACCAAAATAATATAAAAACAATCCTTTTTCTATAATACAAATTAATAGTAACATATCGACTCAATATAGCATCATATATTATTTATTATACACGATAGGTCAGCTATCACATTATCAGTTTCTATGCCATTCTAAATATATAGTGAGGGTAGAATGTATGTATGTATGTATGTATGTATGTATGTATGTATGTATGTATGTATGTATGTATGTATGTATATATATAAATTCGTTCCATTCAAATCTAGGACGTAATATATACGTAATTTTGTGACATATGATTACAATGTTGCCAACTTATATACATAATAACAAAATATAGTAAACTTTTTCGACTTGCTCATTGTATTTTATATTATACTATTGAGTTTATGTTTAAAATGTCGCTGAAATTATCGTAAATAAAATACTTTATCAACGCTATAAGTGTGGGTTTACATCCTATTTGAAACAATTTTCAAGAAGATTCCTTTATATACTTAATTTTTAACATAGTTCAAAAATAATTAGTTGTATGAAGACATGTTACGAAGTCTTAAAGAGCGTAGTTTTGTTGTGGTCTCATTACAACCATATGACCATTTGACATTAATGAAAATTGAGCGGAAAGTGGAGAACGGAGTGTATTAACACACCGTACCCTCTGTTTACCCTGCTATTATTTTGTATTATTACTAGCTGCAGCCACGATTCCTCTGCATGGAACAGGCACTATTAATAAGCCATCATAGACTGGAATTTCGTGAAAACACAGCCCGCGTTTATCTTACTTCTTTTATAACATAAAAATTCCTATCACTTCAAACACTTGAAACCATATATCAAGGGAAGGTTGCCAAAACACAACGAAAACCGAACTTAAATAGATTGAGCCGTTTCCGAGATTAGTGTGCACAGACGCACAGAAAAACTGACGAAAAAATTAAAAAATCATCGCCTCACATTGGTTCGATCACATTGATAAATATCCCCAATGATAGACCTTCTCGTGTACCTTCCATGGACAGACAACGATCTGTTACATTTTTATTATATGCAGGTATAGATTAAACAGTGAACTTTTTGGTCAATAATGCCATAGACTTGCAATACATAGAAGACTCAACTCGACTCAAAAAGCATAGAGTAACGTAGAACCAACAAACGTAGAATGAATAAGGAAACTAAAAATCGTATAAAGGGTTACATTTATTAAGACATGATTATAAAAATAGATTTAATGAGGAAAATATTTACAATAATATAATTAAAGTCTCAAACGGTCAAGCTAATTAGCTGCTATTAATAAGTACGTAGGCAGAGTGAACCTAGTGTCAAACACTCCATTCTTTACTTATTAAATATATATATATATACATATACATATATATATATATATATATATATATATATATATATATATATATATATATATATATATATATATATATATATATATATATATATATATATATATATATATATATATATATATAATTCATTCAATATTGTCGAAAATACTTCCTATTATATTATATTTAGCTTCACGCTATATCCCGCGCATAGCAGAGTAGGCAGAGGGAACCGTAGTTTGAAGGAACCCAGTGTTAAGACACTCCGTTCCCCACTTTCCACCATTCGAGGCGGAACTCCATGCCGCGCTTTGCCTTGTTACCAGAATAAAGAAAATAGAAATAATTCATTCATGGGAATCGAACCCACAAACCGTCGCGACGATGTGCCTCTACGCCACGACAGTCATCTTAATAATACTTTAATTTTTTCGTTAAAATCTGTTTACAACATCAAAATCTCCATTGGACAATTTAAAATAAAGCTAAAGCACAGACAAACCCTCGCACAGGCGCTAGTCAAACACAAAAATACATGTTAATATGTGAACAATCTTCGGCCACGATCTAAACATAGCTTGATCCAAGATAGGTTCCAGTTGGCTTTGCTCCAAAGCCACTATTTTGATTATACTGAATGACACTCAGATTTCCATAGTTTCGCCTGTTACTAAACAGTTAAAATTTTAATAGTCTCCGACAGTGGCACTCAGAGATATTAATTAGCGTTTAATGGCGTTTAACAGGTACAATCCGATAATAAGTCTTCGATTTTTTTATTTCTATATTATTATTGGCATACCGTTGTGGAACCTTAGGTCTTAGCTTTGTCAAACAAAACAAAGAAAATTTTCAACCAAAATTTTTCTCAGGCTAACGACACTAGACACGCTGCTCGAATTCTAGATATTGCGAGTTGTGTGGCGGAACTCAACTTCATTTTTAAATTAAATATATCATTAGGTAGGTACCCTAAGTGGGGATCGAACCCGGGACCGTCAACTTTACTGTCAAACGTTGTCACATTGCGGTTTGCGCTCCAATAGAGTGTACTCATGTCGATATCAAATATGAAAGATTAACAACATACGCATTGAATTGTTTATAACATTACATACTCTTTACTTGCCAAAGAAAATTTAAAAAAGATAGAGGTTTTTTTTTATTTATTGACAAGTATTTTTTTTAAATAAACTGTCATTGTTAAGTCATTTTATGATCAAATATGTAATCACCATCGTATGCCCATAGAATGTGACATAAGCGACGTGAATAGCACGATAGGTACACCATAAGCCAAACGATTTGAAATTAAGAAATATGCCCATATACTAGAAAGAACTAGAACTTATCGCAAAGAAAAAGAACACTCTGCTCTCTATTTTTCCTCGTAACGTATAGCAAAGCTGTATTTTCAGTGCAACATTAGCCTTGCGCTAGATTCGAACGCGCTACCACAGCGTGTATCACATACAAATCACAACAGCATCGTAAAGATAAATGAACCCGTTAGTTACAACGGTACCCCGCGGAACATAAAACGTATAATAAATGTATATTTTAAACAAAATTATAAATTTTATGAATATTTTTAGTTGTTTTTCATCGAGACTATCGTATTACTTTAGTAGTGTCTAACAGGGTACGATATGATTCTGGGTTCGATTTTCCCGCTCGGGTGGGATAAATCACGGTGTTGAATTTCGCCACTGAACACGCCATATCTCAAAATTTAACATAAAGCGGAGAGAATAAATAGTTTCTTAATGTCTAGATGTAATGTCTTAATGTAATAAATGTGTGTATTATAAAAATATCGTTATAGTCCAGTGAGTCCGTAAATAGAAATACCAACTCGAAAGGTCGCGAGTTCGATGCTCACAAAGCAATTGTATGTGTAGGCTGTACAAATTGTAGTCATGGTCTGGCAAAAACTAACAACGTGAAGCGTGAAACTATAAAAAAAAATGGATTCGTTCGGAAATAAACTGAAACTCCCACGGTATAACGTTTGAAAAAATATATACAGAACATATGAGCGGTGCATATCTATTAACAAATCGTACTAATATTATAAATGTGAAAGTGTGTGAGGATGGATGTTTATTCCAGTTACATGCAAAAGCTACTGAACGGCTTAAGACCAAACTTTGCAGTAATATAGCTTATATATCATAATATATATAAGCTACAATTTATGATAAATTTAATTTTAAATAAATAATATTATAGCAAAAACGAGCAACGCCGCGGACAGGTCGCTAGTAAAATATAAATCTAAATTCGTTCTCAGAACATAAAAACACATATAATTTTTATTTATTCGGTCATATATGACACAGATCTAAAACAAATTCGCTCATATAGAGGGATGCCACCTTTTCCTGTCTATTAAAGTATATTTTAAACTAGCTTTCACCTGCAGCTTCACCCCCATATCAAATTGAAATATGCAATAGTTGTATGCACATGACAAATTTCTAGTACCCTTAGTTAAGTTAATTCTGAACTGGAACTACTGGAACTAAATGGACTTTTCAAATGAAAAAAGAATTTGTGCTTTCGAATATGGACTTCAGCTATTAAATATTAGTATAGCGTATAGATAAAAACAAAACTAAATCACCATATTTCTGTGTTAATTTCTTTCATAAATCGATTACATATCCGAAATAAAAATAAGTTTAAAAAAAAAATTTTCTTCACAGACTGCACAATAATAAACATTAGACAATATTTACAAAAAAAAAAGTAAAAAAAAATACTTGATATTTTGCCAATTGTTAAGTGAAACACGCCAAAATATAATTAAAAAGTTACACAACGTGTAGTGTCATCGACCTACGGCGTCTGTTCGTTTTTGCATCAAACTGTTTAATTACAGGCTAGTTGCTGTCTTTTGCATATAGCAATTTACGGAAATTGCGCGGACCGAGCAAGTGGAGTATTAGAATATTGGAGAAGTGCAGACGGCTAATATTTTTCAATAATAATGCTTATAAAGTACATTAAATCAATAAATAAAACATTACACACACTACCATATGTTTAACAATATACGCTCTTGCATAAAGTGACATACACGTTGCTATGGCAACGCGTATTTCACGCTTCAACGGGTCCTCTCGTTATAAATCAAAATGCGCGTCCCTTTATATTAGTCAAATCCTATAGTACCATGAACTACGCGTTATTAAAAAAAAAAGTCTACACGGTGATAAAAATATATTACATATGTATGAGGACTGTTGTGGCGAAGAGTCACAGCGTCTGACTGTGAACGCGACGGTTAGTGGGTTCGATTCCCACTTGGGGAGAACGAATTATTTTCATTTTCTTCGCTCCGGTAACCAGACAAAGCGCGGCGTTGTGGCCACTCAACACTGGATATATCTCGAAGAGCGGTGCGCGGGGAACGAAGTGTCTTAACACTAGGTTCCCTCTGTCTACCCTGCTATATGCGGGAAAGCTTCACGCTAAGCTTACTATTTATTAATCTATATATTTATATATGTTATATGTCACATTACGCGAAGATACATAACATATATATGTTACTACTTTTGTTTTGTTATAATTTACTTTCTAGGCAGAGTACAGTATCGGTACACTTTCGCCCGGATGGCAGATCACATTTCAACACATACCCATACGTTTTCTCAATACGATATCATATCAAATACATTATTAATATTATATATATATATATATATATATATATATATATATATATATATATATATATATATATATATATATATATATATATATATATATATATATATATACCCCTTATATTATCATATCCCATTTACCATTTGACTGACAGCTAGCTACTAGAAAGACTAGATAGCTACTAGAATTTATATTGAATAGCATCGGCCAATCTATTTATAGGTAACTTCTTGACCAAGATGCATATTAAAGATCCCATCAATAAATCGAACCTACATATTTGTATGTAGAAGCCGGTTAAATTGAGAACTTCCTTTTTTGGTGTACAGTTAATTTTATGAGAATATATTATAAAATAAATGCTGTCGCAGTGCATTTAGGATATGATGAAATTTAAGCGATGGTAACAACTTCAAATCTTAATTGTAGACATATCAAGAGTACTGCTTGAAGTTTATCAGGGACAGAGTATGTGCCTTCTCACCAGGTGTTACTATGTATGAGTAATCAATATAATCCACAGGAATTAACGTTATAACTAAACAAAACTCAGCATGGCTGAATATCGATGATTTTTTATGTACACACATACATGAGGACCGTCGTGGCGCAGAGGCACACCGACGGTTTGTCGGTTCGATTCCCATGAGGGGAGAATGAATTATTTACATTTGTCTTCCCTCTGGCAACAAGGCAAAGCGCAGTGTTGAGTTCTGCCACTCAACACGCAATGCCTCAACTAGCGGAGTGGGGAACAGAGTGCCTTAACACTAGGTTCCTTCTGCTACGGCTTCCCTCTGCCTACCCTGCTATGTGCGGGATACAGCGTGAAGCTAAATAATTAAATACTATACATTAGACGATAAAAGTAACTTTCTCATATATTAAATTCAGAGATTTTACGTTGCATCGTAACTTAACACCGCACTTAACCGCGAATGGTCTTACCAGCGACACCGGGCAGGCGTCTTATTTAGTTACGCTTTTCTCAATCTCAATTTAAATCTCCATGCAAAAGTTTGCTCCAATACATTTAGTAAAATAAGTTCAGTAAACAACCGTTAGAAACATGGCGTGAAAAGGATATATAATTGACAATATCGATACAGATCTTGAGTGAATCGATACGGCATTTACAGATTACTTTACAATTTGCGGTCAAAACGAGCCGTAACCGAGGAGTAATTTATATATATCTAAATATAGTTTTAGTTTTAATTTTTCTTATGAGTTTCAGTTGCTTTTTTAAAAATAATTGAATAAGATTATGAAGAATAATCTTATCTCGCTTATTGCAGGGCCGAAAATGGTACTCTTGTTTTTAGACAGTCCGTTCGCCACTTTGAGTCCAATTACTCGTGTGTGGTTTTTCCCCGATTATCCCGATCCAGCGGGAAATCTGGGATGTAAAAAGCGTATATGTAGCCCCACAACCTTTCGGTATAACACAAAAAATCGATTTACTTGTTTACGAGATTAAGCCGGACAAACAGAAAGACAGAGAGACATAAATTGTTTCATAAGAGCCTTCTCAACCCGACCCGTGTGATGATTAAGAAACAAATCAATGTTTACAGTAAAACCATTACAAAGTTATATCTGCAGTTAATTTCATTCAAAATTAGTACATTTGTTTGATAAATTTGAGTATGTCAATTTTTATAAGATGTAAATGATAAATATTTGTACTTGATCAATTATTTTTATTAATACAGTAATCCAATCGAAGTGAATTTAGCGAATCCCTATGGGGTTGGTGAGCGAATTGAGCACGAGGGTGAGGTTTTTGTAGAAGATTTTTATATAAGGAATGGTATATTTACAGTACATATATACCAGCTTCATTTAATAAAACCAACAAGCCCGCAACCATATTGTATCACAAATACATATTTTAAGCCTATGTATATGTAATATTGTAAATTATTATTCAATTACACTTAAAGGACTACAGTATTAAAGATAACATGTCAGATAGTAGAGAGATATGATAAGATTATTAATTTAACATTAAATTTATGTGTAAACAAACCATACAGAGTTTTTAACAAATTTCAAGCTTAACAATGTTAAACTAAGTAAGTCAATAAGTCAAGTCAAAGTAAGTAACTTAAGTCAATGTTAAACTAAGATGAATACAAAGAATGAAATGACTACAAACTTTAAGTCTTGTGAGTTGTCTTACTAAGCAGGCTTTTCCCTTATAACAGATAAAAAGAATCAATGTGAATGACAAAATGGAAAGTATCATAAATTGTAAAATTTAGCCACATATAGATTTAATATTTCAACATTAAGTAATTTTTGCCTATCATAATATATGGAGGGAATATTTAACTTAAAAAATATTACACTATCAGACAAGAGACAGAGTAAAGTCATAGCTTATTGAATAAAATGTAAAGGAGTATAATATTGAATAAAGTTCATAAAATATATCAAATTATGTGCTTTTACTGGCGTACATTTATATATGTATTATATTTATGTGTGACCCTTAAAACCTTTCGGTTAACAGTTTTAGTTAACTGAAAGGTTCAGTTCAGTTCAGTTTTAGTTAACAGTTTCAGTTAAATAATGAAAATAAACAATAAAAATGGCAGCACAAACAAATATGGTAATATCTTCCCAAGACAGTGTTATTACTCAGTGTGTACTTTTAAGGTAATATTGATAATGTGATAAAAACTGACTCATATACACACCTATATATTCATATATGGCATAAATGTGTGCTATATATATATAAATATGAACTGATAGTTAAATTTGGTAAATTATTCTAAAAAGTATTTAATAAAAAAAATGATATTCAAAATATTTTTTATTTATTTTTGCAATTTTTTTTTGTCTAAATTATTGTTATAAGCAAAACAGGTTTTAAATAAACTGTAGTGTTATGTATCTGGCACAAGGTTAACTGCAATTTTGAAAAGTATAGATTGTAAATTATCAATTTATATGACAATAACCTACATCTATATTTTCACTTGTAGTAGTCAATAGTTAGGAAATTAGTACATATAAAATCTACTTGTGTATTTTAATGTGTTTATAATTATTTGAGTTGAAGTTTGAGGTTTTTTTTTATAACAACTAAAAGACAACTAAAACTTGAAGAGTAATCAAATGTATTTTAATAATGCTTAAAGTTGGGTAGAGAATATAAAATATTAAAAATATAATACACAAAAAAATATGAAAAAAATATAAACTCAATAATTTTTTAGAAAATCAACAATAATAAATAGATACTAGATATATAATTTCATAAAAAAATTGATTTAAAAAAAATATAATATCTTACCTCCAGATGCAATATAAAATCCGCTCGGCGAATACTTTGCCACATTCACTTGACAAGAATGTTCAGTGTACACATCAGAAATCTCTGGATTTTCTATATCTCTTATAATAACTGAATTCCCGTTGGTGTATAAGAAATTCTTGCCCTTAGGATCACCTCCCAAAACTAACGGGGTACCCCTTTGGGTCCTCGGTAACGCAGCAAACGTATACTCTGCGGAAATAAATATTAATTCACTTATGATTCACCAAACCGACGAAAATTATCAATTGAAAAATAGTTTCGGTTCACCGCACCATGCCACCGATTTAATAGAATAAAAATCACTTACTGTTCGAATAAGACATTATATTAATATATCTACAACTATTAGATATAAATATATTCCTATAAATAAGTTATAAACAGTACTTTTTAGATTAAATAGAAAAACAAAATCAGCCGCTACTTTCCATAGCCTCCCAAAAAATGACGTGACGTTAGAAGCAGTGATGTGCCAAATAGCTCTCGAAACAAAAATCGAATGAGTCATAAATATATATGTCGACTAGAACTCAAAAACTTTTATAGACTAAATATATAACCTTTAAAAATTAAGTATCCATTAAATAATTTAAATAATATATTATTTAAATGCGTATTATTATAATATTTCAATCAGTCAGTTCTTCCATCTTACTATAACAAATATAAAAACTTACATTGTGAGGTCTTTTATAAATTCATGTAAGTACAGTGAAAAATATTTTATTGTTATCACGACAGATATGGGTTCAACTCAAACTCATATCTGGGAAACAAAAGAAATTAGCTACTAATGTTTCCTTTCTTGGAAAGTTAAAACTAGACCTGATTTTTTTTTCTTTTTTATTTTCGGTTTTGTCTGTAATGTGGAAGAAAATGTGTCGTTAAAATAACAATTATCATTATTATCTAATATAAATATACCATTTTAATCGATAATAATATTTGTCAACATATATTTTTCCAATGAACATCTTTATTGTATCGTAATATACAAATATCGATTCATTTCCGTTATACGAACTATTACTGACAGCTCTATTGACAATAAAATCATATGTCCATATACGGACATACTAGTCATTTCAGTCTTGCCATTTCATTATTACACTGGAAAAAATAAAAATAAAGAAATGCATTTTCTTTTAATATGTCTATTAAGTATTATATAAAAAAGATATCGGCGCACAGTGTGATAGCGTGTGACTGTAACCGAGATAGTTATGGGTATAACCACTCTAGTAAGATAAAGTGATAAATGTTGAATGTTTTGACACTAGAAAAATATTAAGTATATATTTTTAGCTAATACCTTTACCTAATAATCAACAAATTACTAAGGTATTTTTATATTTTAATTAAATTTGGCGCTTAATTTTATTTTACCATAATACATTTTTTTGTAGTATAAAAGTAAGCATGGATAAGTTTCCGAACGTACTTACGCCATAATTCTTTTAATATAACTGACGTAATGTCATTGTCAAATTCATTAGGAATTCTTACGCTGTTAGGAATGCGTCACGTTCCCCTTGCAGTGTCTAGAATGTCTCGCTAATCGCAACATGACTGTTTTAGAAGCTCGCCCATATGTTACATGTGCTTTTGAGTACTGTAGCATTATGCTGCATAAAGAAAATTAAAGAAACTATCCTCTCTCTTCGGCCAAGCTGTGATATTTTATATTTAACTTGACGTTTGTTTCCACGTGGTGAATGTCATATATGGTATACGTGTTACGAATCTTTTTGTGTAATTGAACTTTTATCAGTTGCATTTAGAAGATGGAATCCTTGAACATGTCTAAGCTTAATCTATCCAGCGTGCGAAATACCGTGCCTGGTGAAAATGCGGTCAAACAAGATGTTACAGAGCCGAAGTATGAATCGAATGTAAGTTTGACAAAACGATTTATGAATTACATGCTTATTATTTTATTGAAAACATTTATTTTATGTTTTGTATTAACGTTATTATATTTGTTTTATAATATTGTAATTACCACGCGGAAGAATGGACAAAGTGTTTGAGCGTAGATAATTGTTACATTGTCCAGATTGTGCATTATTAACCTTGAATAGTGCTCGAGTTTTTATAGATGATAAAAAAAATTCAAACAAAGTTTGTTTTTATATATTAAAATGAATAAATTGTTATTAATAACTTAAAAGTAATTCATTTTGGCATTGATATTCTTTATCTTTAAATTTATCTATACCAAGTGATTATAATGCTACTTAAATGCTTACTTGTATTCATATGTATATTATTCGAGATAAATAATATTTACATGTAAAAGTAATAAAGAGATTATTTTTCTAATATTATTACTGTCTAGACAAAATTCATTACAAAGTAATGATAATATTTGTTTTATTTTCATTATTGAAATATTTTACATTAATAATAAATATATTGAAAACTTTACTTCAAACTAATTTAATATACTTTCTAGCCCTTCACTGACCCTGACAATGAATACCACTGTGAATATCGTGAGGACATATGGAAGAGTCTGTTGGAACAAGAAGCTGAAAAACCCATCATCCATCTACAATCACCACAGGTAATTAATTATTTTGTTTCTAAGATATTATCTGTATATAAATATATGTTAAGTATAAATTGATGTTAATCAAAATATAATTATCTAAGCAAATTCTGAAAATATAAAAAATATATATTTTCTTTGTGTAATTTCATGTAATGTTTTGCAAGAGGTGCATTATGTTACAACATTTTTTTGGATGATACAATTCAACAAAAAAAATGTTTTAAAAATTAATATTATAGTTTTTAAAAATGAAAAAGAACCTGTAACTACCTAGCTATATACATAATAATACACCTGAATGAAGAATCGGCTATATAATGTTATTTATAATTTAAAATACTAATCAAAATTTTAGCTTTAAAGTATATTTTAGATGTTTTATCTCTCTTATATATAGATTATCTAGTCAAAGAAAAACAGTTTCATGCTTTTCTCGCATCACAGGATAGGTCATAAGGAGCACAGTGTTAAGACCCTCGTTTTTATCCAATTCGAGAGATTATGTGGCAACTTAACCCTGTGTCTACATAATAAAAATATTATTATCTAATGAAATTCTGAAAATATAAACAAAATATATTTTCTTTGTGTAATTACATGTAATGTTTTGCAATAGGTGCATTATGTTACAACATTTTTTAGGATGATGCAATTCAACAAAAGAAATGTTTTAAAAAATAATATTATAGTTTTTCTAATACAAATAAATTATATTTTATAATAATAGAAATATTATGAGCCATTTGTTGTGTACATATATACCAGAGCATATTATTTTTATATTAAGATAAGTATCTATCTTCTCTTAATACATTATAATAACATTTAATTTTTTTTTTGTATATTAAGAATACACTGGCTGTAAAGAAAGGACAAATAGTTTCCTTACATAATCTATGTCATGTTGAGATATGAGACATGTAAACTGGCCTATGTATTTGTCAATGCCAACTCAGATTAATATAGCCTTAGAATCAAAATATCAATTTTGTTATAAGTTATAAGTTACTAATTCCATTCTATAAATTACACAATTAATAAATAAATATTTGAAATACAAATAAAAACTGAAGAACCAAGTAGTTTCCCTTGTAGTAGTAGGGTAGGCAGAGGGAATCCAGTGTAACAAAAGCTCCATTACACACTTTCTGTCCAATTTTCGTTACATTGCATATTAAGTGGCAGAACATTATGCCACATTTCTGAAAAATAAATAATTAGTAACCATTATCCCATATGAAATTTAAACTAATGACCATTTTATTCAGTTAACTACTTTACCACTGCACTAATGGCATGATTTCAAGTAATTGCCATTTCACCAATCATTATGAAATTCTGATGCAACTTGTATCAAACATTAAGACAACCTGTAATATTGCATCACTAATGTTCAATATTACAAAAATGTACATTATCAATATTTTGGTACTTAGTTGATTTTGAGTATATTAAAATCTTCATATATATATATATATATATATATATATATATATATATATATATATATATATATATATATATATATATATATATATATATATATATATATATATATATATATATATATATATAAGTTGCCATACAATCTCTCGAAATGGATAAAAACAATGTAAACAATATGAAATAATAACAAATTGTTAAATTATTATTTTTAGCTTTAGAAATAAGATAATCACAATTTATTAATCACATTAACTAGTCATATATTAAATAGCATTAAACCTTTCACAGGGTTTTTGATTTAAGAATAGCCTGAATATATACAATTTATGTCAATTTAATTTGATCTCCACTTGGATTAATACTTTTAGAACAGTATACCTTAACCCTAACACTGGATTCTGTTCCAACAGTTGGAGTTCCGTGGTTCCCTGGTCCAGCAACTTCGAGACGTGGCCAAGAAAATGGGGCTGACCATAGCGACTCTTCACACGGCGGTCCACCAGTTGGACCTGTTTATGGATGCCCATAGACTAAGAGCGGACAGGTTGACGCATGTTGCCTTGGCTTGTCTTAGTTTGGCTGGTAAATGATTTTTTATGTTTTTATTGTCTTTTTTGCAGATCAGTTGTCTGTTGCTAGTTGTTTTTTTAAAGATATCTATGAAAATGACGCATCAAGAGCAAAAAAATATGTTCAGATTTCTTTTATTTGATTTTTATATACAATTCATACAAATTACACTTACACATTTTAACACTAAATTATAACATTCCAGCAAAAAGCGAAGAAAAGTTAAGCCGAGCCCCAACCCTAAAGACGTTATCCAAGATATCCGGAGTACAACTTTGTGGGAAAACGTTTAGACAGTTAGAATGGATGGTCGGTCAGCATGTGAGGTGGCGACTTTTGACACCAACCCCAGTGACGTTTGCGGCGTTATTGGCACAATACGTAGTGACCGATAGTGATCTGACAACTAGACACCCGAAATTTGTGAGGAGGTTCAAGAGAGACGGTGCTAAACTTTTGGAATCTTACTTGGACTTGACTTTGTCTGGTGAGTTGTTTGTATTGCATGTGTTTTTTTTGTGTATAGAATTTTTTTAATGATATATTACAAAATATATATATTTTACCTAGTATTTGTGGATTCTATTCATAGCTCATTTGGTTTACAAATAATGTGAAAAAAAAAATTGAAATTTAATTTTATCTGTGCTGAATCATGAGGAAATGTCAAAAAGTAAAAAGTTAAATATTTCTGACATTTGGAAACTAAGGGCCGGTTTCACCACTTGCTTATAAAGTCACAGATAGTATATATATCCTTGTTTGACAGATAAAGAACAAATTTTGGTTTTATAGGTCTCAGATAAAAATATCTAGCAGATAAAGACCTGTTTAAAGTATCAGCTTTTATCTGGTAGAAACTGGCCCTAAAAATTTGAGTTTGAGAGTAAAATACAAAATTAAATTTCAGTATATTTTTGTATGAATTGATGGCTTAATAGTAATCGAGGTGTAGAAGTGTATCTCTCATAAACTTCCACACCTTTACATTGTACACAGTTTTAAATTTTTTATTAAATTTTTCATCTGGACTGAACATACCTATTTTGTTATACATATTTTAACAATTTTTAAAAAAATTATCACATTTGGAAAGGAAATATGTTTGTAGAAAACGTATAAAATTTTGATAGTAGCGGGGTTTTGAAATCGCGTCTCTTGGAAACTGTTCAATCATGTCTCCCTTCCCAGAGATTCTTACAATATATATTAGTTGTGCATAAGAATTTCAACGTAGCTCGTTGAGGATATATGGCTCAGTAGTCAGAGGCTGGAGCGGTTCTCGAGAGGCGCTGGTTCAAATCCTTGTAAAAGACATTTTCTAAAGAAAATAGCATTTCTCATATAAAATATAGTTGGGTAATGACCGGGGTCGTGTCCGTACAGACGTGCGCCTGAAGGTGATCGACAGCGCGGAGGTGGGGTGCGCCTGCGTGGCGTGCGCGCGCGCCGAGCTGGGGCTGGCGGCGTGGCCGGCGTGGCTGGCCGCCGCCGCGGCGCGCCAGCCCGGCGCCGTGGCGCCCGTCGCGCGCCTGCTCATGAGGTGAGGCAGTATACGATATTTCGTATTTTTAAATAGACTTATGTCGCTTTCAAAATAAAAAAAAATATGAATTAAATAATAAATCAATAGCTTATCGCTGTATCCCGTATATAGCAGGTAGGCAGAAGGAATCAAAAGTAGTGTTGTGACACTTTGTTCCCCACGTGAAGCCTTATTTTTGAGCTATTCACCATCCACCACCACCACCATTTTGTTACCAAAGTGATGTACTAAATTTACTTTTCCGAATGGAAATCGAACCCACAACGAACGTGCTATAGAACTATTTTCTTGCTACTTATGAAAGAGAGCATCATATGTATTAAGAAAGAATATTATTAACAGAATACAAATATAGCATAAAACACAATTATGATGAAAAAAAGGCCGAAAAGTCGGAAAGTTGATTTCCTGCAAGGTCGAGATCCTTCCTCTATGGTTATAATAAAGAAGCGAATACTGAACTGACACACACACACAGAAAAGCCTGAAACACACAAATAAACCTACTAAAATGATTTATTTTTGACAGAATGATGCAAATCCTGAAGTCTCGTGATTCTGAGCCGGAAGCGGATCAAGGTTACAGTAGCGCCAGGACTTCCCCCACAACCACACTCGGGAATTCCCCCGCCTACGACACTTGTCGTCAAGACTTGTCCTGTCGTCCCCGTCCCGCCACCGAATCGTATCCGGCAAGGTCAGAGTTCACGATCAATTTCGACGAAAACATCCTAAACCAATATATTCCAGGTCAAAGGCAATATTGCAAGTCGACGAGGTTAATCGAAGCTATGAACTCCGTACCATCCACTAGTATGGCTGTGAAACGACCGGTGGATAGTAACGTAGAATTAGATAGAAAGAGGTATCGGCTAACCAACCAAATGTCGCAGGTTGTTCTTTGATTATTTTTAATAAAAATCGATTTTACGTAATACGAATCGATTTTGTGTGTATCGATGTTTCGCAATAATTCGGTTTGTTTGACGAGATTGTTATGTCGTACGTGTTTGGATACAGGTTATAAATGGTTTGGACATTAAATTATACTCGCTACTTTTACTCAATAAGTGCATATTGTATGTAGATAATTTATAGTATATACATATTTAATAAAATATAAAGCTTAACATTCCATTTATTTAAAAATCAATAAAAACTAAAGATTTCATTTATACAGAGTGGTTTCAGTTTAATAATAATGCCCATATATTCAAAAATACAGGTTGAAATGAAAGAAATAGTACAAAGTCATATAAAAATATATATATATTTTTCATACTAAAAATTAAAAAAAATAAAAGCTGAATTATTGCAAATATCACAAGATACTCTACAGCTTAGTTTCACTATAGTTATAAATAAAAGACTTATTATTGGTCCTTTTCATTACATTTTATACGTATTTAATTTAAATTAGTGTTAGATAGTAACAAATTGATGTTGGGTTTGACAACCTTTTTTTAGTTTTGAAAAAAAAAACATCAAAAGATGATTTTTTTTTATTTTCAATATTACTTTTTTCTCATGTTTCCTTTTTCAAATTTATTCCTTTTTTTTTTAATATTTTACATGAAAAAGAGGTTGTAAATCCAATATAAGAATAACATCGAGGAATGAACACCAATTTTGAGAGCTTTAAAATGCCCAGTTACGGTAATGTTATATAAATGTGTATATAAAAAGAACGTGTTGTTGGTGTCCTTTCGTCGTTGTTGTGCACCCGTTTATATTATTACGTACTGAGATTTAAATAAAATAATAATTTCTCGTTTTTTTTTTGTAAAACAATTATTATTTCAGCCAGTGCTTCTAAAATTTATAATACTTATACTTTAGAAATGATTGAATAGAAGTGCTAGTACAAAATTTATATCTATTTTTTTTTCATATGCATAATATATTTAGGATATAACTTACATTTTATTACTGAACTAAACCAAAAATTAATTATCTTTAATATAAATTCTCAAGGTCAGGTGACAAATAAAACAAATCTAAGAAATCGATACGTCGCAATGTAAACGGGTATTTTTTTTAACCTATCTATCTGTTGTAATGTATGTATGTATGTATGCATTATCACAGTTATTCGAATTTAAACTGTCCCGACACGATACTGCCCTTTAATTATAGATTTAAAATGCTGTAAATTTTCAATCAGTTATCTGTCTATGACGCTTCCTATGAAAAGTCTTGTGTTTTTAAAAAAATATATCTCATAGTGGCTTATATTACTATATATTCTCTTCATTAATAAGACTTGATTATATGTAAACTGGACTTTTGAAAACTATTTTTTTTCTGTTTTTTATTTTTTTTTATTCAGGTGTAGAATTAATTCTGACGAAATAAGACTATATAAATTCAAGCCACTTGTACACGTTCTAACTTTAACCGGATTAACTGCGTGTAACTAACATACGATTCGTAATTTTTTTTTTTAAATCGAATTTTGCGCAAAGTTCCCCCTTCTACCTATATGTTGAAATCATTTCGGATTAATACACAATTAACACCAAATGTGAAAATAATACGAAATTTTAATAGATTTACAATAAAATATCCTTTATAAGAAGTTAATTTGATTTAATAAAGTTGTTTCTACTGAATTTAAGCTTGAAATTTTACAATTTATCGAACAAAAAGAACTGATTAAACATTTGCAACATAATATAGTCCTAATAATAACATGTAGTAAAGCATTTAGTTGTTTGAAGTGTACTTACGTATTTATAACATAAGATGCGTACATAAAATATATAGTGCTTAAACATAGGCCCAAATAGCTGTAATAGATTAAAAATATAATTATATCGATTTCGTTTGACACTCATAATGGTGATTCGATTAGTTCTCGATTTTTTTATATCGATAACGTTAAGTTTCCGAGAGATAAATCATAGTCCTTAGGGAGGAGTAGTGACAGTATCTAAGCGAATATAGCCTAGAATATAACCAAGACGATTGGGAAATTATATAATAACTGCTCTCCTTTTATATTGATAATTGAATATTTTTAAGTATATATATATTATCAGCCATTTTGTGTCTTCGATATTTAAAAAAAAAATCTAACATTTACTTTCTATTATTATATATTTTGAAATTTCCCGCTTATAACGTCTGGCAGGTTTGTGTAAATTATTTATAGTTGTCTTATTTTTGTCAACTCATTTTCAAATTATGAGTGTCAGTAATCGATACTAAATAATCAGACGAGTTTTACCATATTGTTATGTCAGGTTGTTCGATGGTAAAGTATAGAGGATTGCCAAAGCAATATCTTTTTCTCCATTCTCTTCTTATCTTATGTCAAATAGAAAATTATATGTTCTAGAATATTCTAGAATACTCTCTTATGCTAAGGTGATTTTTTGTTCGGGATTTATTTGATTAATTATTAGAAAATAATTAATTGACTCCATTATTTTTAAAACAGATTGTTTTAAAAGTCACCTTAGCTGCCGCTTAGTTTTATTTTTATTAATTGTAAGTATCACGCTAAAAGGATGCACTGTTGCCATTTTACATTAAGAAAAGACTAGAATACTTCGTTATATATAAATTAAATGATTTTTTGGCAAAAATGGCAACATTTAGTCCTATTAGGGTGGCACAAGGTTTAGCTAATTGTATTGTAAAATACACACACATTTTATTTATTTTTCTAAGGGTTTTGATTGCGAGGAGGTTGTGAAGAGTTTGTTTTTTTTTATTTATTTTTTTCACACAGCAGATGACGATTGAAAATATTTTTGTTATAACGCATTTATCATTTCAATAGATTTATATTTAACGAATTGTTACTCTGTAGTTATAATATTTACCGCAAAATGGATGAATAATTTGATGTATTGTACTTTTTTTAACGTTAAAGTTACCATTGTTAAAATTCTTGTAAATATTGATCTGCGTTTTCTACTATCTGTATTCACTATTTTACGGTCGTTCTTATGTAGAGTCAACAAAATTAAATCTCAAGCTGTATATAATTTTCGAATAGTATTTTTATACGTAAATAAATGTTTAATTAAAAGCTGTTTTTTTGTTGACTGTACGTAGTTGTGTGAAACAGTGCTTCCGAGGTTGATTGTAATTACTAAAATAGCAAAAAACATGTATTCTCTAACAATATTTCTCTACATACAAGTAAAGATGAGACGTTTCCTTTATATATTATTTAGTTTTATTTTTTTTCTTTGGCAACCTTTAATTCGGAATGTTGAAATTAACTGGCAATTCTGCTTATAACCTGGTTTTTCATTTGTCTTTTGGCGTTGTATATTGACAGTGAAATATTTTTTTAGAAGATAGTAAATCTGACAATTATTACATTTTTTTTTTAAATATTTATGTTACAGATGTTGTAAATATCTATTTCCTTTATGTCAAATGTTGAATATTTAAAGGAAAATAACTGTTTTTTACATGAAAAGAAAAGTCTCTTTAAAGTTGGTTTTTATGTTTACTTATTTTACTCATTTTTTTTTTTAATTTTCTTGTCTCTGATGGCTTAAAACGTAGCATGAAGACTGAAGGTTAGTATATAGCGAGGTGCGTTATACATAGATGGTTAATAGAGCATACTTTTATACTTACTCAGAATAAAATAATAAAATATTGATTGAATATGATTGTTTTTATTTATTTACTAAATCTAATTTTTTCCTATCCAAGTGTTTTAAACGTAGAAAATTCAAGTTTTCTACTTGCTTGGTTTTGCTTGCTTCACTAATCGTATACGATACAACTTGTATCGCATTCGATTAGTAAAGGAAGCGAATATGCCACTAGACAATAAGAGAATTTCATATTTGGTTATAGAATTCATTTCCACTGAGGACGATGTTTATTTTTTTAATTATATATTTCCTAAATACAGTTATATAAAGTTTTAGTTTTTTTTTTTTTTTCGTTAATCAAGACCGAAAATAATTGGATTCTATCATGCAATACAACTTAAGGATTTTCATTGTAAGTAACTCACCGCAATTGGCAGATTAATTTGACATTTTGTTTGAAAAATTTAGATGACAACAAATTCTTTTTGTAGCATGACTATTAAAGCAAATATAATTGATGAACTACCCTTATGTACACTAATTTCGACATAAACTATGTAAATTCTTCGTGAATTTTGTATTTTGGGGTCATTGGTTCAAAATTTTTGAAGGGAAAAATATACTTCGTAAACAGTTAGCTATACCCGTCATATAGTGACCAAAGTTTTTGATTACATACAAGATTTTGATAACATACGTTTTTGGAATGTTTTGCCTTTTTTTTCTAAAGCTGGAACGTATCTCCGACTTTGTCCGTGTTTCGAAGCAAAATCGTGGTTCACTTTGTGTCGTTTCGATTTGCGTCGCTTTTTTTAGGAACGAATTAGCGACGCAAATTCAGGTTTAGGTGTATATGTATATATTATGTTTGGTAAATGTTGTGTTCCGCCCAGAGCCATCTTGAGGGCCCTATGCCCTTTTAAGGTCAGGGGCCTCGTGTACCATCCATATGGTAAATATGGGCAGAAATATCTTAATACAAGATTTGCTTTATCTGTCCTGTACCCCGACGCGTAAAAATACTAAAGCAGTTGTACCAAAAAAGCGTCTAGACAAAACCGGGGCGAGACATTAGCATGTGAGTGAAGCTTTAACCAAATGCAGTCAAGGCCTAACTGTACGAAAGCCGAGGAATGGATAATTTTCAAATATATCCATTGTGTATTGTTCATGTTTTGACGTCTTTATGCTGAAGAGAACCAAGAGAAAATATATACTCAATTTACGAGACAATTTGTTTTCTTCGCTTATTATATATATATATAAAAATATCAAAGTAGCGGGATTTGAACACGCATCTCTTATGAGGTTGTTAGAATATAATTATAATAAGTATATAAGAATTTCGACGTATGTAGCTTGATGAGGCTCTGCGAGGCGCGGGTTCATGTCCCTCTATGTTCAAAATGTGTGACTTCTAACTTATCCGTAACAAGGGAGATGGGTAGAACTTTTTCGTTTAAATTAAAACGGCTTGGTTGAATTCTGCATAATTTCGACCTATTGTGAAAGCGATTTCGTTACAAAAGAAATTGTGTGAAGGCCAGCTGCTACATTCTCTCGTTTTTATTATCACAAGAGCCTACTTTCAATATTCAAGACGAACTCGATGACAATGAAAATTTTAATTTAACTTCAAAGAAATCAAGATTTTTGAATAAAATATTCTACGTACCTCTATCAATATAATCTAAAGTATATAGATATAATAATATGTATAATAATAGGTATAATCTAAAGTATATATATGTATATGTATGTCATAAATTATTTATGCCTAAAAAGTACCTAAGTTAAATAATGATTTATCAATCAATAGATAGATAGTCATTATTGTTTATAAAAAAAGTAGCTACACGCGTAAAATATTTACTGACAAAGCAAGGTAGACAGATGGAAGCAAGACGCTCTGTTCTCCAGTTTCCGCTCAATTCGGAGATATTGCGTGTTAAGTGGCTGAAATGAACGCCGCGCTTAGTCTTGTTACTAGAGCGATTAATTCTCCCCAAGTGGGAATCGAACCCGCAACCGTCGTCGCTTACAGTCAGTCAGTCGGTTGCTGCTGAGCCACAACGGTCTTAATAATAATAATAGTCAATAAATCGCCATATATATTTAAAAACAGTATTGGAATGCGGCATGTGGAACAAATGGCCACGATTAACTAAACTACGTAGTCTTAACAAGCGGCGGAAATATATATATATATATATATATATATATATATATATATATATATATATATATATATATATATATATATATATATATATAATTGCTTTCATTCATCTAGCATTTTATTAGTAGATAGAAAAAATTTCAGAGCTTAGTCATTAGGGGGCTAGATTGGTCATTTTTAGTCTATTTTAGATTTTTTTTACAATTATATTAAGGAAATACTATTCTGTAGGTACTATTATAATTCTATCAGAGAAATAACATATTAATGTGATTTAATTTATCACTATGATTTAAATTAATACTGACACCCAATTTTAAACGTATACCTTTAATACAATAAAAAATTTTTTGTACATAAAAGAGCAGTTTCACTAATAGTAAAATAAAGGAAATTGAGAATATCTGAGGCATAAAATAAAAAATAAAACACTTTCATATTATATGTATAGTAATTTATTTCATCTTGCATAGGTATAGACAATCTTCATATAGTATAAGTATATTGAAATATGTCAGCACGAGAAAACCAACTCTATTGTATTTGTAATTAAAATCTAAAATTAATAATAGATCTGATATTTTTGGAACTTTGGTAGATAGGTGCACTACGTAAAGGTAAATATCTTGGATATGTAAGCTCTAGGCGAGTCGGTACACCGCTGTGTCGTCGAGGGTGAGAGTCGGGAGGCGTGGAGGCCTGCGTGGGGGGCGTCGTCGTCGCCGCGGTCTGCACTCGCAGTGTAAGGCACACAAGCCTATCCCAGCACAACCAGACAAAAATAGAGGTATGGCCAGTGTCCTGGTAACAGTCGCAACCTGTTCGCCTCGAGACCATCTTGGAACAACTACGGCATTATCAGCTCTCGACCAGTAACAGGGATATCTGGCGCCAACATACCCATAATTTAGCGTAAAGTTCCCACAATTGACAGCCGGTGGATATCCACAGCCCTTTATGTTCACATACAGGACCGCAGGACGCCAATCTTCAGTGTGAGGTTTATATTTTACATGTAACTGAATACATTTATACGCATCACTGGTACAACCTTCACGACATGATGCCCATGTACAGTTGTCCAAGCCAAGTCTATCGTCGCGTCTCTCTGTTACACACTCGGCAGGTAAAGGGTCAAAGTCAGCAGCTAAAGCACTCAAAGCAGGATCTGCGTAAAGAGGAACAAGGAAGAGAAGAGCTGATCCACCACCTCCAAGGAGGGCAGCCAGCATCACAGTTATATATCTTGTAAGTCTAGCGCGCGTTTCGCCTCTTCGGCGCGAAGAGCGCACGACCAAGCGTTCAGAGCTTCCGCCTCTCATTTTTCCCACACTGCGTCAACCCATGCTGACTTAAAATCCTTGCCCCAAATACTAATAATGTATTTCATCTAGGAGCATGCGCCAGAATTGAACATGCGCAATAGTAGTTTGGATTACCTTATTTACCGGTTTTACTATCCAATAGGCTTCTTTTCAAATTAATTTTATTCCTTAATGCATTATATAAAATAATATGATGATTTTACATAATAACCCCTGAAAACGATCAGGTATATTTAAATATACTCGTATAAAATTAGGCACACCAAATTAAGTAACTTTAAGTAAATTTTACAATAATTAGATATTAATTTTTTTTTTGTTTGAAATGTTAACATTTACGCATGTTTTGTACCTATACAAAAAAAAAAATTAAAAGAAATAGCTACTTAATTTATCATGACTTTTACTTTGAAATATTTTAGAAAAGTAAAAACACATTTTTTCATGATATTCACTTTGTATTATAAAAGTAGAAGCATATTTAAAATATTACCATTTATATTGCTATCTGATTAAAATATTTCAATTAAAAGATCCACAGTTCTTTTCCAATCAAAGTATAAAACACGACTAAACGCTGATTCTTCATTAAAATAAATGTTATATAATTTCCTTCTTACAAAAATTCTTGAATAGTGTTTTTTAGATTTTCAATTTTTAATTATTTGAATCTTTTTTCTTAATTATCTGGATTTTACCATTTTGACAATTACAATCTAAAAATTGACGCAAGAACGAGTTGAAGTAAGATGGCGCATACAAGACTTATATTGTGATCTATAAAGTTAAATACAGTTTTTAATTGAAATTAAAAAGTTATTACTTTTGGGTATGTCTATCAGATTATTTCAAGTAGTAGTTAGTTCATTGAAGCAGAATCTACCGCGACCGTCGAATATATTAAAATCAGGTACTTAAAATACAAATCCACATGTTTTAATATAGTTTTGGTTATGTTTATTTGATTTTTGGTAGCATAATAGTCTTACTACTTCTGTCACGGTAGATATTAAATTATATGAAAAGAATAATAATATGATATATAGTAAAATTCTATTACAATTTTAGGCATCCAAATCAGATTGATCACAGCAATGGAGGGATTAGAAGTAAATGACTCCGTTCAGAACAAAAGTGATATATTAGCGTGTAAAAATTACACACGATACAAAAAACGTTTGAAAAGGCAATGGGAACCTAATTGGGATAATAAAAAACAAAATGGTGAAAGTGAAGAGAAGAAAGTTTGTGACAAACCCTTTGAAAGAATTAAAAAGAAAAAGATGGCAATGTTGCTTGGATATTGTGGTGTCGACTATTATGGTATGCAGAGGTAAGAAATTTTAATCCTAGTTTTTCTATATACTGCCATTAGTATTTTACAGCTACATTTCATTTATATTCAATGATATGGTCTAAACCATGGATTCAATTTGTATATTTTACCATAAAATATTAAAAATGAAAGACAAAAAGCTACCTGATTATCAATATTTATTAAATATATAATTATAATTTAAATAACAAATAATATCTTATCCATATGTACTTCTAGAAATCCCGGAGTGAGAACTATAGAAGAGGATCTCTTAAAAGCTTTGTATGAAGTAAAATATATAACGGAGGATGATTTTCACAATCAACAAAATGCACAGTTTCAAAGGAGCTCTAGGACTGATAAGGGAGTGTCTGCAGCCAGACAGGTTGTCTCACTTAAACTACGTAAGTATATTTTATGTTTTATTTAAAATTACAGTTATCTATATCTTACATTTAGCATTGTAGACAGAAATAACCTATGGTCATGACACTATTCTTCACTTTCTGCTAAAATATGAAACCTGTATGAACTGTGGTGTAACAGAATATAAAAATAATTCCATGAACGAGAACCAAATCAGTTATCATTGCATTTATTAAAACTCAGTCCTGCTGTGCAGTAGTGGCGCTTTGGTTATTTAATTTAATATTCTTTTTTATGATGTGTATATTGCTGTAATATCAAAATTTAAACATATTGATATTGACTTTTTTTTATCTATTTTAGCTCTAGAAGTGAATATAGAAGAAATAAACAACAAATTGCCACCGTGCATCAAAGTGTTTAGCATTAAAAGAGCTACTAATAAATTTAATTCGAAATCTAAATGCAATGCACGGACATACAGCTATACTTTACCTACATATGTATTTGAGTCCAGCATAAGTGAAGATCAAAGGAAAAATTATAGATTGACAGCGGAAAAGATGACAAAAGTCAATGAAGTGTTGGCTATGTATAAAGGAACTAAGAGTTATCATAATTTTACGGAAAAGAAGTGAGTTTAAATTTTTTTATTTAATTTTAGTTTGTGCTTTATTACCCTACAGGGTGTGCCGAGAATAATGTCTAGATGTATTGCCACTTTCTGTATGTATGTACTATAGATGTATATTAGGGCATTTCAAAAATATAATTTTTCCTTAGGAACACCCTCAAGAGTTTCGTTTTAATCCCAAACTAGGCCTCTGAAGATAGGGAGCCCTTAATATTAATATTTAGGTTGTCCGCATAGCGCTTTTCCATTTCCCATGAGAATAACACAGGAAAAAAGATTTTTTTCTTTTGATTTTTATAACTAATGAATATATCGTATTGCAATACACATTCATTATTTTTGTAGAGAATTTAACATTCTAGAAAAAAGGTCTGTAGTCGATTTTTGATAAATCAACTCAGTCAAAAGTTATTCAAGATCCAAGTTTAACTCGAATATTGCTGTATATGTATATAATTTTTTTGTATATATCATATCATAATAGGTTATATATTATATGATATATATTCAATTTTATTTTTTTAATACTTTATTATATATTATTTACACCTTATTCCTATTTCAATATCTCATTTCCTCTGTGTTAATTTGCCTGGCAGTTATTGCTATTAAGCAATAATGCCACAGTTAGTACAATTCTATATATTACTTTTTGCTTGTATTTTTATATCTTTTTTAGGTGAAGAAATATAAAAATAGAATTAATGAATTTAAATTATTATTATTATTATTATTATGTGAGATTTTTTGTGTTGAATGTAGAAACACAACACCATCTCACTGACATCTTTAATTGCTATTTAGTTCTTAGGGTCCCGAACCTACAAGAAAGATATGATGCCATTATAGAATATTTGCTGTCAGTCGCTCTTTATATCTGACTCTTTTGACAAACATGAAAGAATTTCAATGTTGTTTGATGAGAATGCATGTCAGTCAAAGTACTCGGATGGTTTCAAAGAGGTTCAGATTCAAATTCCGCAATGTCTTTTCATGTCAAATTTCTTTTAACGCCTTAAGATTTTTTTTAATGTTTTAGGCATTTTCAAGACCCATCATCATTGAGGTATATGATGAGTTTCACTTTGGAACGAGTGTTTATGGAATCTGAAATGGAATTTGCCGAGCTATTAGTTAAGGTGAGGCAAGCCTTCTAACTTTACTTAAAGATTGTGTTGCTAAGTCACTGACAGACAGCATACAGGCATGTAGGGTCAGCAAAAGCGATATTTTACGTTTTTGTAGTCCCTACATTGCGAGCTATATATAGTGAATTGAGTGGAGAGATTACTGGTTAACAGATTCTTTGTTTGAAACTCCAATATTCTCTAAAATCATGAGCAGAATGTGGTTCGAGCGAAATCTTAAAATTTTCCATCTCTAATAATACTATATAAAATGTATCTAGTAAAGACAGGCTTTGGAGAATTAGAGTTCTTTTGAGTAATTCAAAGTTTATACACCGAAACAGCAATTGTCACTTGATGAAGCAATATATAAATAATAAATTATAAAATATTATTGTACTTACAGACTAAGTTTTAGTATAATACCTGATGTATTTACATGACATAGCATGTTAGCCATAGCCAGCATATAGTCTGCGAAAGCCTAGTGCTTTCCGTCCACATTCGATACGGATATAGTGGCGGAACTCAATGCCCAAATTTAAGCACAAATCGATAGAAGAAGTGTGCTAATAACTAATTTCTCTCCACATATCCTGCTATATGCGGGACACAATAATAACATACTTGAGAAAGAGATAATAGCTTCACGCTATTACTCGCATCTATATAGCAGATTAGACAGAGGGAACCTGGTGTTAACATACCCCGCGCGCCATGCGCCCCATTTCGCCCCACTTGCCCCACACGCATGTTGGGTGGCGGGACTCAACGCTGAGTAAAAAATAACTACATGTATAAATAATATGATTTCCCCATTTCTCAGGGTCAAAGTTTCATGTTACACCAAATAAGAAAAATGATTGGCCTCATGATAGCAATAGTACGAGGTCATGCAGACCTGGGTATCATGGAGAAGGCATTCAGCAAGGAGAAGGTCATGATACCAACAGCACCCGGACTCGGCTTAGTTTTGGAATAAGGTAAGATGATAAAGCATCTTTGACATCATTCATTGTGTGCTAAGTAGCTATTAATAAAAAAGTAATATGAGTAAATAAATTGCTTCACTTTGTACCCTGTATATGGCAGGGTAGACAGAGGGAACCTAGTGTACTACTACTACAATGAAGGAAATGAATATTATTAATCCCCCCGAGGGAGATCGAACCCAGAACCGTAACGTTTACAATCAGACGCTGTGCAGCCGCGCCACGACGGTCGAATGTTTTTTAACAGATGTATAGATATAGGTATAGATTCTATATATCACTACTTATGTTATGTGTTGGCGAGGCCTCTTACCCTATACATCACATTGTTCTTGCTGCATGTAGTAAATGTTACACTCAGCTCTCATTTATTTTAATGTGGCCTTGCGGGTGAAGTCGCAGGTCAAGACTAGGTTGAAAATGAATTTTGTATATGTGTAGTCTGAACCATATACGCAATTATTACACACTGTCATGCTGCGCCAAAATGGCATCTATTTAGACGCCATTTTTAATATAAATTTATTTTAATTTATCAAACATTTGCAGGTACACTATGAAAGATATGGTGAAAAATTTAAAGACAGCCATGATAGCTTAACTTGGGATTCAGAAGAAGAGGCTGTTGAAAAATTCAAAAGAGAACAAATACTTCCAAGCATAATAAAAGGTGAAATTGAAGAAAATTCCATGGGATTTTGGTTGCAGAAGATCAAAGGTCATTCCTTCGAACCAACTGAAGAAACAGAGACTAAAAATGAAGTCGAATTTGGTGGTGATGATGATGATGACGATGAAGAAGTGAAAGCAGTTGGAGAAGATACTATAGTAAAAAATGTTGATGTAAGTAGCGAAGTGAAAAGTGTTGGAGAAACAAGTGAAGTTATAAGTAGTGTTCAAGATAATAATGGTGTTAAAAGCTCTGACGAAAGTAGTGAAATTAACAGTGACAGAAAAAGTGAATTGATAAGTGATAAAACAAGTGTTGGTGAAAGTGGAATTAGTGTAAACGATGGTGAGAAAAGCTAGATGTATATTATTCATCTAATTAAGTATATTGCAGAGCCAATTTTCTGTTTTATATTTTGACTTGCATTTATATACTTGTTAATAAATAAAGTAGTATAATTAAAGAGACCTTTGGATTTTTTAACTACAGTTGTTGTTTTTAACTACATCTACATATACTATAAATAAAAGCAAATTTCAGTTATTCTTGTTATTTGAAATCAATATAAATTATGAAATTGTATGTAATAACAAAATATCATTTTATATTTTATACTATTTTTACTTAAAAACAATATGCTTTAAAATATAAAGTGTGCAATATTTGTATGAAAGATGAAATATGTGTAGAGTTGTATTTTTTTAAAACTCAGTCCAGTCACTTCCATAAAGATTTCCATAAAGATTTCTAATTATTATAATTTAACAGCCAGTCTTAATAATAGAGCAACTGCTTTCTGTAGTGGGTGGGTGGGTGTCATAACATTGAAGCCATTTAAATATATTTAAATTTTTACTTTGTCTTTTGTAGGATATTCTCAGTTTAGACGCTAACCGCTAACATAGTTGTGTCCAACGACCTTGAAATAGTTCTTCAAGCTTGTTTACATCTTGGTGGAACCTCTCAGCCTGCTCATAACAGACAGCACCAAGATTAAATGGAAGGAAAAAATATGGGAATCTAGAAAGTGTATATTTAAGACATTCTAAAATTCAACTTCATATGCTTTTAACATGTGTTAACTAGCTATTTCGCATTTTCGGCCATATGGTATACTAAAATCCCTTTTACAGGCATCATTGTTAGTAAGCTCCTTGTCAAAATACCGGTCTTTCATCAATGCATATTTGTGGTCTCACGAATATCCCTTCTTTGAGTTTTGCATAGCATAGCCTTGACAAAATTTTTCATCAGACCCAAGTGGTATGGTGGTGGTGGTGGTAAAATGAAAATTGACGAATAAATTAATTGGCATTGACGTCTTGTGTCCATTAAACCCAGATATTAGAGCAGGCATAGCACGAAATAACTGTGGCATCCATGGTTTATCTTGATTAATAGCACGTCCAAATTAAAGTTAATATGCAAGTTTCCCTTTTTCAGGAAATATTTTTTGTTTGTGATGTCTACAAACGTAAATATTGAACATACTGTCTGCAAACGTAGCAAAATTTATTTGGTGCATTTTTGCAGTTGCGACGACCACTTAGTTCAGTAGTCATGTTGGATTTTCGAATAAATATATTCAGATATATCGATTAATATAGACGATTTATAATTATTTATAAGTTTTTTTATTAAATCAAAATTTGTTTTATTTACAAAACAATAAAGAAGTACACGGGCACGCTTGGTGAGTGAAAGAGGACCCCCAATCCATTAAATTTTTCCAGTGTTTTCTGTTCACAACGTTGCATTCTCATGTGTGCAAAAAACGAGCATTTACTATTGATGAGCATTGCATATGAATTAACACAATCTAATGGGTCGCAATAAAGCTTAATAAAGCGTTAATACACAAAAGTGCCATTTTCGTATGTAAACTTGGCGAAGCAGTCCTTTTGGATTGTAATCATTGGCCTAAAAAAGTTCGGTACTGTACTGTTGAAGGAATAAGTTGCATGTCGTGGCTGGGTTCGCTCTGTATATATCTGTTTCTATAGATATTTCGATACTTTTATTTGTAAATAAATAAAGTGAGGGGTTCTATCGAGATGTTGTTCTGTATCTGCTGCGACCTCAGTTCTGCGACTTGTTTCGAGTGCCCTAAAGTCTCCAAGTGACATGAACAAAGTTTGTCTGTACTTCCTATGACTCATTGCTACTTATCCTCTAGACCCCAGAAATATAGTTTTCTCCACCACTTGAGTGTTTTTCTTATAAAACAGTACAAAGAAGTATAAAAGTATTGATCGGCCACATCAACACCACCCATGTATTCATTATAATTAACTGTAACGATAGGTTTATTTACTTCCGTTCGTATTGTTTTATTTGGCGTACGATTTCCTGGTTCCCCTTTTTGCTTTTGCAAGCCTCCTTTGGATAGTTTGTGAATTGGATGTTTAAAAAGTGTTTAGCAGTGTCACTACTCTGGTGGCCTTTGCGGAAAGCAATTGTTTTTCCTGTCGGTAACTTGGGTTTTTTTTTATTTCTTGTGGTAGGCCTTTTCGGCTAGGCATAATTTTGCCGGTCAAAAAGCATTTATTTTCAAATAATTCGTTAGCTAAAATTAAGTTAGTATAATATCGATCTGGAAATATGTAATATCCTGCAGCTTAAGGTATAGACGTGAGTAGATTATTTTTATTTATTTATTTATTTATTATATAAAACTTATAGCTAACATTACAGAAGCCCAATGCGTTAGTAAAGTTGATTCCATAAATACTAATCCACACAATAATAAATAATAATCAACGACAAATCTAATACAATACCAAATAAAATTATTTATGTATAATGTATGACGTATCATACAACTTATATTTTAATTTATATGTCATACAATTATAAAATCCCAAGACACTCAACTATGACGTATGTACGTACGTGCAATTTATCACAAATCTTAGTGAACTCGTCCAGTGTGCAACTGAACAGATCTAAATGACATGCCGCCACGCTGAGCACTCCAAATTACAATTGCACTCCAAATTACTCCTCACCAAGGCTTCGTATAATACACGTAACGCGGCGAAGTTAGTGAAGCTTCCCGCTTACCTCATCACGAAGCGAAGATTCCGATAAGCTTTTTTGCATGCCCCGGCTATATGTGCTCTAAAGTTGAAATCAGAGGTAAATTGAACGCCAAGATCATCCCCGACATGATATGCGAAGCGCCGAACATCGCGCGCGCGACTGAAAGAAAGCAAGGGCATTTATCAGCGTTGAAACGTAATCTATTCCTGCGACACCACTCGACGACGCTGTTAATGTCCCGCTGCAGTCTACGATGGTCGGCCATATCCTCAACTTCGCGCACTAGTTCCAAATCATCAGCATAAAGGAGGCATGTAGACTCTTGAACCACCTCCGGTAAATCATTAATCAGCATGATGAATTGAAGGGATCCTAAATTACTACCTTGGCTGACGCCCGATCTTGTCCAGTACTGCTCCGAAAGGCACCCTCCAAAGTCAACATACTGACGCCTGTCTCGCAAGTAGTCCGCAAAGAATGTCAACATATGCGGCGTGCAGCTCATGCTAGCCAGCTTCGCCAACAAGATGTCACCATCAACCGTGTCGAATGCCTTTCGAAAATCGAAGTAAGCGACATCCACCTGCCGCCCAGCATCTACTGCCGGCACCAATTGCGTCAAAAAATGCAGCAAGTTACCCGCTGTTCCCCGTCCAGGACGAAACCCGTACTGCGCATCAGACAGCCGGGCCCTAACCTGTGCATACAATGTATGATGAATAGCCGACTCAAACACCTTAACCACTGCACACAGAAAAGCCACCGGTCTGTAGTCGCTTGGCTCCGGGCCGCCCTTTCCCTTCGGCACTGGTACCACACGGGTGAGTTTCCATCTATTGGGAAAGGTAGCATTAGCCAGGCAGACATTGAAAACGTGCAGCAGAGGCCCCCCAAGTGCGCGACAACAATCCTTAAGTATATACGGCGGTATTCCGTCCGGTCCCGCTGATCGCTCCGGTGGTAGCCGCGCCAGCGCACGCAACACCTCTGGCAGATTATTGTATAGATGTAATACGATTCTACTGGTAAATAATAATTCTGGCTTTATTAGTCCATCAGTTGTTATTTTTCCATAATATGGATCAAAAGAATAGATGTAGCTTGTCTGGGAGTCAGCTAACACATAAACGCGTAGTCCCCATTTGGTAGACTTCTTTGGATTATATGCCAAGAATGACATTCTACCCTTGAAACCTACAGTCGACTCATCTATTGATAAATATTTGTCAGGTACAAAAAGTCGCCTACATTTGGATTCGATATACATAACCTCCTGAGACCCAAGACTAAACTATATAACCTTCAATTAAGAATGGTAGTTTTTATAGCTAGATACTACTTGTTATTAATAAAACGCATGAGAAAAAAAACCTCCCCGTCCCCTTTCGGCTTAAGGGATGGTACCACAGGTGATACCTTGGGACTGTACTAGTTTAAAATGAAGCTTTTATTCATATTATTTTTATTTTCAATTTACATCAAAATATGGCACATTAATCAAATTTTATGTTAAAAAAGCTACTGCTAAGTGTGATAATCAAAAAAGCAGTTCCTATTCACATTAAAACAAAGAAAAATATTACATTCCGAACATTTCACAAAGGTCAAGTTTCTACAATCTTTATTTCGACATTTTGATCTGTTGTTTTGAGCTCCCTTAGCACAAGTTGGCAGATGTTTTGCTTATTTCTTTCTTATTGCAATGTGAGGTTATGAGATAGGTTCAATGAGTCTGTGTTTTCTAGTAGAAGAAGGTCTTTCATTTATTAGGGGAACAGGGCTGTGACGAACGTATGGACTGGAACGAGGGCTTTGCTGTGGGATATTGCGTGTCACGCGTGCAGATTGTGAGTTCAACATTTGTGGCTTTGATGGTCCAGGACCTGAGTAAATTAATTATTTTGCCAAATCCAGCTTGAAATATATCTTTTCTCTGACTCCCAGATTTTGCGGCAACATTTCGATATTGCACTCAACCTGTAGCTGCAGCAATGTCGAAAAAGTGAAATATTGTTCTAATAGTCCACTTTCCAGTTCTTCTTCTCATGGGATACTTGCCTATAATACGATCCAGTAAGTCAATGCCTCCCATATACTTGTTATAATTTTTTATAGCTACAGGTTGTGGTACTTCGATATAGCTTTCATTCTGCTTACTCCAGCGTCGACATGTTAGGGACATGGCTGAACAGCCACATCAGTTGATGCAACATAGATTGGTTTGCTGTCTAACCATTTTACGACAGCAATCTTGCTGTCACCCCTTACAACACAATCGTAACTGCCTCTTCCACATTTTTGTAATGCCGCATCTGTCTTGAACAATGCCTGTTTTCTTAGCCTTTTTTTTTGAATTTTGGCGAAATTGTACTTTGGCAACTGGTACTCTGGCACTCTATTTTTCATTAAAGTTCCAGTTGCATTGATTCCCCTTTCGATCAAGTTATCAAGAATAGAATAGATGTGAAGTATCGGTCAATAAAAATTGAAGAACCTGTAGGCAACGTATCCACTAGTTTAAGCACGAAACGCCCGTCAAGATCAAGATTTTTGGGTGATGGATACAGTGCTGATTCAATTGTTGTGCCCTTTCCCTGAATAAACACAAATCAAGCGGAATACCATTAGGATTAGCCATCAGAAAAATTTTTGTGCCTTCTGGATTTGGTTTGCCTTTAACAACTTGTTTTTGTTTGCATTTTCCAGTAAAAGGAATAATTTGCTCGTCGATAACGACGCAATTATTTCTTCTATTTTTACGACAACCCTTTTCTACCGCGGAAACGATAGGATGTACTTTCCAAAAATTGTCAATTTGTCTGGCATTTTGAGTAATTAGTTCATCATTTGTGACCTTCAAATTTGATCTAAGTTGAAAATATCGGTTACATGTAATTGTGTTTGCTATGTAGTAGACTTTTGTTTCTAATGCCCAGTACATTCTTATTCGAGGAAGACCAAGCACACTCATTGCCATTGTATATCCAAAGAACTGTCTAAGTTCATCAGGCGTCGTATTCAGACATTTTCCCATTCTCGATACACTGCAAACATTTGTACATTCGGCCATAATTTCAAATAAATGGTCAACAATATAATTGCCGAAGTAATCTAAACAACTCTTAACAATTAGGCTAGGTTCGAATGAGACGTCCAGATCGTCTTCATCTGGAGTGAAATCAAAGTAATCGCTGTGTTTCTTGTGTGTACCTTGAAAGTATGTTTCGGGACGATTGGGGTGGTATGCGAAAAGTTAAGAGAGTTTCATCATCCGATTCATTCCAATTTTCTTCATTAGCAAGTGGGATTTCCTCACCAATTTCTTCTTCTCGGCATGCTAAGAGCCACCATCACTGTCTTCTTCTTCTAATTCTGACTCATCATAATTGAGTTCTTTTATGATATCTTTTTCAGATAGTGTACCTGCAAAATAAACTAAGAATAAGACCAAAATGCCCGAGGTATCACGTATGGTACTTCTAGAAAAACGTCAAAATTTTAAATAATTATTTAACTTTTATATGAAATATTAGTGTTAAAAGTTAGAGCACAATGTATTTTATAAGATTATAGTAAAAAAACACTTAGATAATATCAAAAAATAATAATTACCTTTACGCGATTTCGCCATGTCAGTTAACGCAAAATTGACAAAGTTGCACTGTTCACGAATGATTCAAATTTTGACAAGTAAAAATCTGTGAACGGTAAATAAATCAAATGAAGCATGCCCTAAAAGATGAACGGCGAATCACTTTAAGATTCCAATAGGTGGCGTGGCAAAAAAAATTTAACTGAAGTTATCACTGGTGATACCGGGGGTCTCAGGAGGATATGGAAATTGTTCACCTTTTATATTCTATTGATGGGCCTCTGATTCTTTGTTGGTATTGTTTCTAGATGCAATGTCCAAAATATCTGCATAAATCTTCTTCGCCTGCCAAATAATGGAATATTGGAATGGAAAGCTTGACTTCAATAATCTTGTAATTCTGGAACTTCGATGAGACCCATGTTGATTACAACATGCATGTTTGCCAAATAGAATATTTAGATTATTTAGATTTAGATTACTAATTCTACGAACTCTGGGCCTTCTTCGAAAAATATTGTCAGAAGAATCCGAGTCTGTTACGGTGGCAGCCAATGGTCCTAGATCAGATTTTCTCCTCGATGGTCCAGGAACTTCAGGAATATTATCTTTATTTTCACACTCGTCTTCGCATTGAAAGGTTTCAAATACATTGTCCAACTCTCTCATATAGTCCTCATCGTCACTACTCTCAAATTCGTTTTCAATTAGTTCTATATTTTCGGTAATTGACCTTTTAGACATCTTTTCCTCTATTTTTTTATACATGACAGTATTGAGGGTAATTATACTTATATGCAATTATAATCGACCGATCACTACTTAGTACTATTAAAACGCGTTACTTGTTGCACCATTAATTCGTGTCCGTGCCCCACAGCGAATTAAATCAGTCACAGTCGTATTCGCCAGGAAAATTCACACCATACATGAGATTACAGGTCTTAACATGAAAACGAACACGATGATGCACAGAGATAACTTGTTTACGACGCGAACATATAACGATGCGATAACAACTAGTTTTATTATGTAGCATCGATAAAATTTAATTGAATTAACGTAGAGGCACCAGTAATTGACCACTTAAGATCGCTGCTAAAATGTTTTTTTATTGACCACACACATTTAAATTTTAGAATTTCAGTGGGTACTAAAAGAAATCATTATACCCTTCAGATTAAGTTTTGCTTATAAGTTTTTCAATTGAACAAAACATACACACTTCAAAAAAAAATTTAACCAATTTAAGTTTTTGCTCCACCAATAAAAATCTGAAAAAATTAGTAGTTGACCGTATTAAGCATCAGTAGTTGACCATATGAATATAAGCTACTTTTATGGTAAATAAGACCACAGATATGTCAAAACTCAAACATTTTAATTATAGTATAGAAAAAATATAATATTCAGTGACGAATGCTAGAACTGGAAGGGCAGATAGGTCTTTTGGAAACTTAATCCCACATGAAATCTAGCTCAGGAACAGAATAAACATTACGCGTTTTACTGGTCTTTTTGGGTTCATTTATATGGGATGTCACATTTTTCCATTGATATTCAAGAACATCAGGTCTCTCGGGCCATTTCCATAAACGACCATACTGTATCATGGATGAAATTGTTGCAGTATATTCAGTAACATTAATTATTTTGCCTGGGTAATACTTATTATCGTATGTGAAAATAACATATTCATTAATTTGTTTTAATAACCGTTTTCTAGAAGGGTTTAGGTTCCTTAAGTTTTCATCTCCCGAAGATTCTGAAACCACACTATCTCCAGAAGAAACATCGACACTCGAGTCAGAGCTATCTGAAAGAATCTTTGATACACTTTTAATGTGTTTAATTTTCACCACTTTAACCCTATTTTTCTTTAGTCTTTCATTCTCTTCCTTCTTTCGTTGCCTTTCAGTGGCTCGTTCTATCTTCAATTGCTCAAGATCCTCTTTCTTCTTCTTTTTGGTTTCGAAATATTTTTGGCACAATTCTCCGGACACAATCGTTGGCATTCTTTCCCGCATTATCCTTTTTTTCTTGTTTTCTTCAAATGCAGGAAAAAAGAAGTGCCTCTTAAATGGACTTGGTATTTCCTTGTGTGACGGACCTGCCACGTTCTCTTTATTTAGACTGCTAGATGCCTCCATTACTGAAACTGAATCCGAAACATTTGGATCCAAGGCAGTAATGACATCTAAGTCCATTACAGAAGCTTCTTCTATATTTCTTCCATCAAAAAGAATCTCTGAAGAATCGAGTGTCCAGTGGATCTCCATTCCAAGTACCTTCAGATGCCTCAAAAATAGCTACTTTATCTGCTCCCATCATGTCGTTAAGAAAATCCAAACCCCGCTTTAGGTATTGCGTTTTCATCACGGTTGAATTACGTTCTTGTTCTTGAGATAATCCTTGGTCTGGTATCACAACAGCTTGCGGATTCCACGGGAACAATCCACATTTTTTGAATCCATTGGACAACATAGATTTTGTAATATTTTGAAGTATCACTTCTTGCAGTAACTTTGCGAAATCTTTTTTTTTAGGATATGAGAACCTCCTTGAACAACATTGTCCATCCTCCATTGATGGATTTTTTTCTTCCATGCTTCTTTGAGGCTTCTGAACACTGCAACATCCATAGGCTGTAAAATATGGGTGGCGTTCGGTAACAAAGCTACCAAAATTATCCCATTTTTTTCACAAAATTGGCTTGTTTGCAAACATAAATGGGACGCATGAATGACTGGAAAAGTTATTTGTTTTTGTAATAACCAGGGATGAAAAATATCGGCAATAAATTCAAAAAATGCCTCACAAGTCATCCATCCTGAATCGGTTTTTCCTAGCCCCCATTCCTTAGGAAAATTTTCTGCTATATCTTCTACTTCACCACTTGCACTGCCAGTTACCAAAACTGTAACGCACTCCTTCTCATCAACATTAACTTTTTGATAAACTGTTTTATCTCCTTTTCTAGCAAGAACTTTGGGGCCCTTAGGATCTAAAAAAAAAGCAGACTCGTCACAATTGAATATTCGGGATGGATCTTCCAAGATCTCGTCACCATACTCTTTTCCAATGTAGGACTTCACTTCTGAAAACCAATTCAGTATGTTTGCCTTAGTGACAGCTGCCCGTGAGGCAGTTAAGTTTTGAGAAACTCTTTTTGAAATCGAAGGATTTCTCCGCAGAAAACCTATAACCCACGTCCTGCCTGGTCTTCCATCTTTAAAAGGGGTATCACGTTTCACGTCTTTTATGTACTTCTCCACACTCATGCACAGCTGCTCAACGGTAACTGGAAAACCAGCATGTGCCATGTTCTCTACCCACTTGCTTATCTCAGCCTCCTCTTTGCTTGTTAGAATTGAAGGAGGGCCCATTTTTCTGTCCATTGGGGATTTACCCTCTAATTTATATTTTAATGTGGTTCTGGGAACTGCAAATTTTTTTGCAGCGGCTCGGATAGATATTTTGTGCAGGCGAACCTCTTCAACTGCAGCTTTCATAGCATCTTCACTGTAGTTTAGAAATGTGTTCTTGTTTCCAGGCATCTTGAAAATAATACTTAAATACCCTGCAATAAAAACAACTTGTCAACATTTTATAAATTGTGTGTTAAAAGTTGACCACATCATGCTTTAGTAATTGACCACGTGGTCCACTACTAAAACCCATCATGTTTTATAAATCTGGATAAGAGCTGTAATGTTATGTGGCTAAGATGATTATGAAAATACATGTATAATACAATAACTATGTTAAGACAATTGAATCAGCAGTTGACCACTACGGTTACTGAACTTTCCAAAAAATACCATTCAGTAGATGACCACCCCAAACAATCACTCGAGATGTGAGGTTATATTGTTAAAAACTTTTTAACTTAAAAGAAAACACTTTTAAAAATATTTTAAATGTAAATCTTACCTGAAGAATTTATTTGTGTGACTTATTTATCTCCACAAAAACACTTGTTCTCTAGTCAAATTAGATAATACAATCAAGAAACGTGCCACACAGTTGTACCTGCCAACAACAACTGTCGGCCATTGCTACACACAACGCGCTTTAGTTCTGAGCTTTCTGCAGTTGTTAATAGATGGCACCAGCTACTTGTAAATTAGTTTTTTTATTAGATACAATAAATACAACGCTTATTATTTAAATTTTCATACAAAGCGGTCAACTACTAGTACATGGTCAACTACTAATGCCACTACCTTATAGTATCTTAAGATTCTAGAATGTGTTTCATTCATTCGTGAACAAAAATCCCTCCTGTTTTAAAATTTTCCGCAAAAAGAGGTATTACACCATGTCTAGTATCACTTGCCGTTGGAGCTAGTGGAACAAAATCAGTGTCGAATGACACTCGACATTGGAGTGGAAAGGGTTAACAGGCGGCGTTTTATACCATAGAGTTTTGTCTTTGGCTATCTAAGCGGCTTTTAGTTCCTATTTTCCACTCTGACACGAAAGGTAGTCTGACACGAAGAAATGACGAAAACACAATAAAACACGAAGCACGCTGTATTACTATTCACTGTATTATAGAGATTCGGGTAAAAATGTATGCAACTGCTCGTGCTGCAGCTGGCGCTTCGTCATCTACCTCACTATTTGCCTCACTTTCACTGCTTTGAACTTCATCCTCTTGCTCAGTGTTTTCGTCTTCTACATAAGAAACATAAGAAAAAATATATTTCATATTACATTACCAATGTGGGTGATGATTTTTTAATTTTGTACTGAAATAGTTTATCTACCTTTAGCGTGGGCTTCATTATGTTCTTCGGTAAATGATGTTTCTTGATTATCTATAAAAATACAAAAAAGGTTGTTGAAACCATTGTGAAAATGATTTTATAAAAAAATTCCGATAAAGGAAAGGAATTACCTGAATCGTCGGCATGTTCATCGCTATCAGAAGCGGGATGCTCTATCAAAACTTCATCCGGTAACCAGTCGTCGTCTTCACTGTCAGATGTCAGATTCGCATCGGAATCTATACCGTCCTCCTAATATTTTCTTAAATAAGCCTCTTTCTGTGCGGCATTCAATCTGAGGTTTTTTACATGCATTATTACTTGATTCAATAAAATCGGAGGATAGAAACGAAATTTATGAATGAAACACTACTACAACTAATTAAATCACCTAGTAAATTCTGCTCTCGACAGTTCTTCCCTACCGTTGAAATCGTCAATCACAAATTCAACTTCATGTGAAATAGCAAGTATACTAAATAGAATAGAAGAATATTAATATTTTCTGTAAAAAAATATCAAGGGCAGTCGGTTTGAAACACAACATATGCGCGTGAACAAGAAATACTAACCGTTGGAGATATACCGGCTGTATGCCGACCCTTCTTATCCCCACTTACTACAAAAAAGGAACTAGTTGGAGGGATTCCGTTAGACTCTACAGTAATGTCTATTTATAGAAAGACGGTTAAGGAATCGCTTTCAGGGCCGTAGTATCTGAAAAACGAAAAAAATGAGAGGTGGTGGTAAAGTTGGTTGCAAACACAAGGGTTAAATTCACACCCGAGTTAGTAATATCACTAGGTTGCCAAGTAATTACACCCAGGTTTAAATTACCGGCTATTAATGTGTAATGGTTATCTCCACATGATTCAAGGACTGAACTAGCCCAATCCTATTTGCACAAATAGACGGCACATATTTTAATGCTTTTGGAACTTTTACCTGATTGGGGTACAGTCATCTAAACCCAAAGGTCCTCACTTCGTCCTCAGGTCGACTTCGTGCTGATATCAAACTCCTCCTCCTCTAAAATATTTTGAGACAGAAATTTACCGATAACGTCTGTATATGACGTATCCACTTTCGAAAAATTCAGAATCAAAACAACTGCTATTTAGCTTAGTTTCTGTGCAAATGTAGACATCAAAATCATTGATTCATATTTGTTGACGTTTCTCTGATGTATTTTAATTTAATCCTCTACATTCTGATAGTATATTTTTATTATTATATATACTTTATTGCACAAAAACATAATAAGCAGATAGTACAGAGTAAGAAGTGTGCAAAGGTGGACTTATCTCTAAGAGAGATTTCTTCCAGCCAACCTGTGCAAGTGGGTGAAGGTGATAAACATAGTGGGGCGACAAAAATGTGCAAAAGAAATGTACATTTGAATTTAATTTATAAATACATACATACATACATATACCCATATACAAATAAACATACATAAATACATACATACATACATATACACATATATACACACAAATACATATATATATACATACATACATACATACACATATATACACATACACATACATCGTTATACAATATTTTACTTTTTAAGTGCTGCCTGAAAGTTGAATAAGATGTTGTTTTAATTTAGATTTAAACGATGTTAATGACTGGCTCACTTGTATTGGCTTGGGAAGTTTGTTCCAAATCGATGCGGCATATACGGAGAAGGACTTTTGTAGGAATTTTGTGTTACTTTTTGGGATGTCAAGAATTGGTTTTACATAAGACCTTCTTGAGCGGGCGGGAGTAGGCAGGATGTTGAAACGGGAACGTAGGTAGGTCGGAAAATTTTGGTAATTAAGTATTTTAAAAAGGAGGGAAAGGATATGCATATCACGGCGAAAACGGATTGGGAGCCAATTAAGCTGTGCGCGAAACTGAGAGGCATGGTCATACTTCCGTAGACCATAGATGAAACGTATCGCGAGATTTTGAAGGCGCTCTAATTTGCTAAGTAGCTCCTCATTTACATCCAAGTAGCAGACGTCGGCGTAATCAAGAATTGGTAAAAGCAGACATTGCGCAAGCATAATTTTGGTCCTATGAGGAAGAAAATATTGGAGACGCTTGAGAGAATGAAATGAAAAATGCATGCGTTTACTAAGTTCGTTAATATGAGATCTCCATGTTAAGTTGCTATCGATAATTAGTCCCAAATTCTTAACTTTGTCATGGTACGGAATATGAGTTCCCGAGTACATGACCTTGGGTACTAAATCCCAATTGATCTTATATCCAAGTCTATTACTGCTGATAATAATTGCTTGTGACTTTTTTGGATTAACTAAAAGACCGAAAGATTCAGCCCAGCTTTGTATCGCAGCTAAATCTTCGTTTAATGACGCGATGGTTTCTGGCAATTCACTAAAGTAGCCATGTCGATACAATTGTAAATCATCGGCATACAGATGGTAAGGAGAAGAGATGACTTTTGAAATATTGTTAATAAAAATAGAGAATAGAAGTGGAGAAAGGACGCCGCCTTGAGGAACACCAGCTGTGAGATCTTGCCAAGCTGACGTATTATCATTGACTTTCACGCATTGCTGGCGACCGAAGAGATAAGAGTGAAACCAGTTTATAACTGTAGGAGGAATGTCAACTGCACGGAGAGAAGCAAGAAGTATATCAAAATCTACTGAGTTAAAAGCACTGCTGAAATCCAGTAGTACCATTGCAGTGAGCTTGGTATTATCCATAGCGCAACGAATGTCCTCCGTAATATTCAGCAGCGCAGTAACTGTACTATGAAAGGGGCGGAAACCAGACTGGTAAGGGCATAGAAGATTATTAGTGGAAAGGAAGGAATAAAGTTGATTGTAAACGGTAGTTTCAAGGACTTTGGATAGGATAGGAAGAATGGATATAGGCCGATAATCGTAGACATTGGTGGGATTCGAAATTTTAGGCAATGGAACGACATAAGCATTCTTCCACTGTGTGGGAAAGACATTACATGACAGTGAAAAATTTATGATGTGGGTAAGCACTGGTGCAATGTCCTCCAACACAGAAAGAATCATCTCAAGGCTGAGATTGTCGCTCCCGAAGGCTTTAGTAGAAATGGAGCGGATATACCTCTTGACTTCATCTTCTGACACAGGTTTAAAGGAGAAGGGCATTGAGTCTGGTAGGGCAATGTGAGACTAAAAGGCAAGTGTTTGCGACTTTATTTGGGGATTTATATTTAATATTGGTGTTGTGAAGTGAGAATTTAGAACATTAAGATCCACTGAAATCTGATGTTTTTCAGTGGTTTTGCCTACACCAAGCGACTCCAAGAACCTCCAAACTTGCGCTTTACACAGATTCTGAATGGTATTGTGAATATAGCGGCGCTTAGCATCCCTACACATTCTGTTACAAATGTTACGCAGTTTTTTGTATGCTGACAGATTTGCCTCACAAGGAGAGATTTTATTTTTATGTTTAGCTTTGTTACGCTTAGCCATACATCTTTTAATTATTGGAGTTAACCAGGGAGCAGGCGCATGTTTCATCCGAACTGGTCGTACGGGAGCATGAATATTGTAAATATTAATCAGTTCCGTAGTTAAAGATTCTACCATGTCGTCAATGTTTGTTAATGACATTATGTGTGACCAGTTGATGTTCCTCAAATCCTCCCTAAAGCGTTCCAGGTCCATTTGCTTAAAATTACGCTGAAGAAATATTTTGCCTCTAACCTTGGGAGGGCGTAGTTTATACGAAAGAAAGATTAAGTCATGAAAAGAGAAAGGGGCAGTCATTTGGCCATGAGAAATAACAAGATTAGGGTTAGATACGGAGATAATATCAATTAGAGAAGGTCTACAATTAGGAAAATAATGAGTGGGCGATGACATAGGTAAAATGTGTAAATTGTATGACTCGTTAAGTGATTTAAGCTGGTTAGTTCTAGAATCATTCTTTAGTAGGCACGTATTCAAGTCACCCATGCAGATTATATGCTCGTATTGAAGTGAAAGGCTTTCTAGAACACTTTCTAGATCACTAAAATAGTTCACTTTATCATTCGGAGAATATAAGACACCCAAGAGAATTTTCTTATGGTGCACTTCTATTTCCAGAAAGAGGTATTCAAGAGATCCTGCAGCATGATTAGGGGAACAAAAAATAGTACAGACAGGAATGTTGTCGCGAAGGTAAATACCAACGCCACCACCACCCCGCTCAGTGCGGTCATTACGGTATAACTGATAACCTGGAAGGGCGAAGCAAGCAGACGAAAGGGATGGTTTTAGCCAGGTTTCAGATATAAGTATACAATCGACTACGCCGGAGCCAAAGGATGCAAGAAGATCGTTATAATGAGCTGGTATGCTCTGCGCGTTGATATGCACTAAGGAAAGAGAAATTGTAGGACGATTAAAAGTATTCAACAACTTATCCATTAATGTTTCGGAATCTGAACAAGACGAAAGATCACTATCAGCACTATCATAGTTACTCGATGAGCAAGATAAGAACTCATCATTTATATTCATATTAGTAAATAAATAAATCCTTTTAAAAATAAATGATATAAATATATGTATATAGTTACAAAATAATAAAAATAATAATATAATATTTATAAATAAATGCAAAAAAAAAACACTTATAAAATTTACGAGTAAAACCACGTGCACAAGTTGACTAACAAACAAATTTACACTAAGTAGTTAAAACAAATTTAAAAAAAAAGTACTAAATCAAAACAGTAGTAAAAACAAATACTATGACAGTTCATTATCTGTATACACCACTCAGATCATTATCTGTATATACACAAACAGTATGAAAAAAAAAAAATAAATAAAAGTTATAATCTGTGGCATAAATTAACACAAGACGAATGACACTTGTGTTAATACTAATAACAAAAATCTGAGAATTTTACATTTGAAACAGTTTGACAGTATACAATTAAAATTCTTGCCTAAGTTAATATTACAAGAGTAAATAAATAATAGATAATAGGTTAAATACAAGCAATCGTGATTATAAGAACTACTAAGAATATAAAGCGGCTAAATTGAAAAGGCGTAAACAGTGCAAATACCCGGCTAGTTGTTGTTAGCAGGCTTCGTATGAGGATTTTGATGAATTAACCGTTTGAGTTCAAGCAAGGAGGAAATTTTAACTCTCGCTTTATTTGCAAGTAATATGACTATCTTGCCATCGGCAGACCAGCAATTTTTTAGGCCAAAGTGTTTTCGAGCTGCTATAAACACCTCCTGACGCGACTTAGTTAAAAATTCTGTCATGGTTATTTTAGTGCTCTTTAATAAAGTTTTTGCCTTCCACACGTTGGAGCGTAGCTGTTGAGTAGAAAATCTAACAAGCACAGGCCTGGCTGAGCTCTTTTTAGCGCCGAGTCTGTGACATGACTCGATAGATGCGGGATTCACTTCCGACAACTTCATGTGGCTGGATAATACCTCTATTGTCTTCCGCAAGACGTCTTCATCCTTATCTTCTTTAATGCCATGAAGCAATAGAACCTTTCTCCTGGAATGAGTCTCCAAGCGGTCCATATCAAGCACAACCAACTCGACTTGTGACTTTAAGAGACTGAGTGCCTTCCAAACAAAAGCTTTAAATGTTTGGAAGTCTGAAGTCAAAGCTTTTACGGTGGGAGTGGAGGTAGTAGTACCAGGCTGAGCTAGATTCTTTTCAAACTCACCCATGCGTGAAGAAAACATCGAAGATAGTTCATCCATACCTCTAAGCAGCTGTTCCACAGGTGTTTCCATACTTGCGTAAATTGTGAAATTACTTTGTGGGAAAGTTTAGTTTACGTCAACTTAAGCACACTTATTTAGATTTTTTTACATATATTATGTTTACTATACAATTTCAATTACAAAAATTGAAGAGCTGGTAAAAGTACGTCTTTGCACTTTCGTATCTACCCGCTCATGCACGCACCCGCTTTATATGCTCGGTAAACATATACAAAATGAAAAAAAAATTGTGATCAAAAACTAGTAAATAAAATAAATACTATTACAAAAAATTATTACAATTATTACAAAAAACTATTATAGTTGTATTCGGCTTGTTCAGTTTTTCGCATAAATACTTTGCCTCCTTTGATCCAAACGAATTTGCATTCAAGCTCTTTCGCCTTAATTCGTGGAGCAGCGTGTAGCTTTTTGACTTGGTGACAGGTGTTCTACCATAGAAATTGGCCGTTTTGTAACGCTTAAACCAATATCAGATGAGTTAAGTTTATCCTGTACGTAACTCGTTTTTTTGTTAAATCGTAGTGTTGCCGCTAGTATTTTGTCTCTAATTCTGGGTGAACTGAATTTTACAATCACAGACCGTGGGCGTTGGCTATCTCTATTTATTTTTGCAACTCTTGTACATACGTGGATGTCCGCTTCGTTTAGTTTATAGTTTGTAACTGATGTGACATTCTTATAATAGTTCGCAAATTTTCCGATTTGTTTTCAGATATATCTTGTATTTCAAGGTTGCTGGCCTTAAAATGTTATTCCATGCGCGCTATTCGGAAGTTAAGATCAGTAACTGTTACTCGTAAGGTTGTATTTTCTTCATCTAATTGACGTATAATTGAAATGCTAGACTCCGCCTTTTTATGAATAATGTCATGTTGGTATTCAATTCCTACTTAAGTCTCAGATAAACGTGCAAATTTGTCAAGATGTTCCTTTGTTTTCAGCTCAAATTGGTCCGTTATTTTTATTTTGCAAGTTTCCGAAACTCTTCCCTTACTATTTGTCGAATGCTTTCTCTTTTTCTGTGTCCTTCTTCTCAAATTGGCCTCCTCTTTTCGGAAGCTATCTGCGGCAAAAAATCGTCTTCTGTGTTCCTATCATGCAGGTGATGCAGCATTAGGGAGATTGCACTGGAAGCAAATCCATATAGACTTAAATATATAATTTTTATATGATATAAAAATGATATATTTTTTATATTATATTCTAATCTATGAATATATCATCATAGTTTACTAAAATTATGATCTATGACAGGTGTGTGTTAAGTGTATAATTATGTTGCTTTGGATTGCTTGCGTTGGTATGTGACAATGGACGAAATATGGATCCACCATTACACTCTGGAGTCGAATCGGTCAGCTGATTGTCGTGCAGCCGGAGAGAGTCGTCTAAAGCATCCGAAAACGCAACAGGCAGCTGGCATAGTCATGGCGTCAGTTTTTTGGACGCGAATGGTATAATTTTTATGGACTACCTCGAAAAGGGAAGAACTATCAATAGCGACTATTACATTGAGTTATTGGTGCGTTTGAAGGACGAAATCATGAAAAATGGACCCCACATGAAGAAGATAAAAATCATCTCTCATCAAGACCGCATGACCGATTCACCGTGCCACGAATCAATGAAAACAATGGCCAAATTGAACGAATTGGGCTTCGAGGCTTCGATTTCCTTCCCCGCCAACAATACCCTCCAGATCTGACCCCAGCAACTACTGGCTCTTTCCTGGTCTCAAAAGGATGCTCCAGGGAAGAAAATTTAGCTCGAATTAGGAAGTAACAGTAGACAGAAGTTTATTTTGAAGCCAAGGAGAAATTCTACTACAGGCATGGTATCGAAAAGTTAGAAAAGCGTTAGAATGATTGTATCGGTATCGCACTTGATAGTGATTATGTTGATGAATAAAAAAGCAAAATAAAAAATAGCCCCGGAACTTATTGAAAGATGTGTTATTTGCTCAACAATTGTTTGCTCATAGGTGTTGATACCTCATTTATAAATTTTTCAGATGTTTTGGTGTATGGAAAATGCGCCTTCCAGTACTGTCATTAAAAATTCGTCTTTCATTACACACAACACAAGCTGTTATTATTGCTACTTCAGATTTGTAATAACACAACATTTGCCGGATAAATAATATTAACGTCGTGGAACCTAAAGTAGAAATAATGTTTGAGCAGACTGAAAATAACCCAGTTGACGGAGTAGTTCACTAACATCATGAGACATATATATGAGACAACATTTGATAAAGAATACCTTTAATTGCACTATACAACTAAAACATATTAAGGTAGAAAATATAATATTATAACTATTCAAGGATTTAATTTTTAGATATACGAGTGTATAAACTAAATTATAATAATTATTAATATTATTATAAATACGTATCCGAAGTAATATTAGATTCAGAGAACTATAAAATCTTTTGGGATCGGACTATAATAACAGACAAGACTATAAATTGTAATAGACCCGACATAACATATCTTATCAAGAAGATAAACTTACAAAAACTGTATACTTGATTGATATAGCAGTTCCAAACACCCATAATTTACAAACTACATACACTGAAAAGATAGCAAAATACAAAGAGTAAGCGATAGAAATTAGAACACAATGGCAAATTAATAATGTAAAAACGGTCCCAATAATAATCTCATCCACAGGTGTTATACCAATATTATTACATAAAAGTCTCCGAATATTAGATATAGCCCCACTTACATATGTCTTAATTCAGAAAGCTGCCATACTTAATATCTGCCGAATTGTCCGTAATTTTTTATCTAATACCACATAGTAACACAGTACCATTCTATTAATTGCTTGGTTTACTATTATTATGATTTTAAATAGAATACTAAGGACAGATTTATGAGGAACAAATACAACATGTTATTATTTATTAACAAATTATCACTATTACATAGTATAAATTTTAATTTTTCATCAATTCTTTATTGGCCAATCGTTAAAAGTAAATACCACGTTTTATTACAGGTTATGGCTAATCGTCCTGTGTTTTCTTAGTAAAATAGTTCACATTATAAGTGCTAAACTTAAAAACAATGGAGTTACATCCAAAGTGATAAAAAGTCAATAGTAAAGATGTTATACAGCCTTAAAAATTGTTGTGGTCCCTATATTCCGGTCATATCTTAGAAAATATTAGACCCTTTTCTCAAACCGATACTATGACTGATAAAAATTATTAAACTGTGTCAACGAATCGACAATCTCTGATACTCACGTATGCACTCCAGAACAATCCGACCAGATTTTACGTAACTCTTCTTCCTACTTAAAAACATATTGTCAAAAATAAGATCCATAAATTATAATTTTCTCGACTTGCAAGTAAGGAATACTTGCGAAATCGTTTTTCTTTTGACTGTCAGATTTTGGTACTCACAGAATGCTGGTTACTTTGCGTAAAAAATCACTATATAACCGAAATACACAGTTATTCGTCTCATAAAACTACTAAGCATTTGAATCAAAGTGACGGTGTGGTAGTTTATGTTAAGTCTGTTCTTAACCCTATTGTTTAAGAACTAGACTTAAACGAATCGGCGTCACGATTAATAATCAACATCAAACATTTATCGCTCACCGTCGAATGAATATATAGACAAATTTCTAGACGCATTAAATAACCTACTTCCTACGTTAATTAAATTTAAATCAGTAATTTCAACTGGTGGCCTTAATATAAATATTAAATCTCCTTTAGATCTTTGGTCCCAAAATTATTTAAATTGTCTTGCATTCTACGCCTTTCTTCCCACCCACAATTTATCAACACAAGGAAATAACTGTCTCGATCACACTTTCGTTCGAACAAAATGCTACGTTACTACGTTAATTTTTGAATCAATCATTACTGACAATTATTCTTCTTTAGCATGTATTAAAATTAAACAAATGCGAGACAAGGAAGTCTTTAGCGCACCTAAAATAAATTGTGAAAATCTAGATAGGGCATTTGGACAATTGGACTTCTAGCGATCTTCCAAATCTTGGTCTAGCGATGATCCAAATACTGCGACAGATGACCTTGTAACATTATTTTCCAGGGTTACAAAGGAAAATACAACCACAGTCAAGTATCCTGCTAGAAGCAGAATACTCAAGCCTTGGATAACAACTGGCTTACTAAGATGTATCCGAAACAGAGATGCTTTACACAAAAAAGTAAAAATAGATTCCAATAACGAAATTCTTAAAGTTACTTATAAACGTTATAGGAATTTCTACACAAAACTATTAAAAAAGGCAAAAAGACAATATGACACTAACCTGCTACAAAAATCTGGTCATAATATCAAGGCTCTTTGGAACGCAACAGAAAAAATAACCTACACCACCAAATCTAAACACCCATCTACTCAACTCTTACACCAATCGCACTCTCCTATTCACAGTTGTAAGTTTAATAGCTTTTTCGTTAATATTGGAAAGGAACTTGCCGATAAATCCGGAATTAATTTAGAGCAAAAGTTACAACGGCTATTTCACATTTATGTACTACCCTATCTTCCTTCGTTCTTGAAGAGACGGATATTGACGAAATTTTAAGAACAATTAACGCTCTTACATCCAGTGCTTCACCAGGGTGCGATGGGATTTCATCGACTATTCTTAAAAGATATTCTTCCATACTGACACCTGTATACTGCCCCATATTCAATAGATCCTTCTAGGCTAATAAGAGACTTAAGCATTACTTGGAAAAATTTAATCTCATATCAAAGCAACCATTTGGTTTTCGAAGAAACAAGTCTCGCTGTGTTTCTAGCTCTTGCATAAGCCTTTGATACCGTTCCTATTATAAATTTATTACAAAAACTCGAAAATACAGGTGTCAGAAGCAAATACACATACATACTCAGTGCAAATACACACAATACATTCACTCATCTAAATATTGTAATTATAAATAAGTACAGTATTTATGTTACTACACTTATCAACAACCCACTGTGTGATACGGCGATGTTTCTATTTATTACAGGTTATTCTGTAGTTGTTTTTATTTACATTATAATATCTATCATATTGTACTACAGCACTTTTATGAAATAAATCATTATTATTATTATTAAATGAAAATGGCAGCAAAATTATGGTGAGGGAGTTCTGTTGCCGAAAATCTACGGATCCTAGAACGAATGTCGCATTTCATCAAACCAATGGCGGCGATCGAAAGAAAATCAAAAAAGATGCTTAAACAAGGGCAAAATTGGTTGGTTTTAACCATCGGTACTGAATTGTACGTGCATATTAAAGAAACATCAAGTTCAGAAGAGTTATGAAAAAAGCTCAATAATATGTTTGATGATCCGGTTCTTGTAAGAAAGATAACCCTACTGCGACATCTAATCTCAATTCGTCAAGACAATTGAGATACTATTGTGTGACTTCATATGTAACGCAAGTAATTGAGACAGCGCAGAGATTAAAAGGCACGGGTTTTGCAATTGCGGACGAATGGATCGGGTCATTATTGCTCGTAGGTTTGCAAGAAAAATAAAGTCCAATGATAATGGCGAATGAACACTCAGGAATTCAAATTACCACAGATAAAATAAAGTCAAAGCTAATTGATATTGAGGTTTCAAATGTAATTGAGACAGATACAACTGGTGCTGCATTCGCTGCGAAAAAACCTTACTGTAAAAAACAACTCAAATAAATATGGCGCGACGTCAAATAAAATGACAGAAAAAAACTTTTTGAAGACTTGTTAAAAATGTAAATGTTCACTTGTTAAAAATGTAAACAAATTGGTCATTTTAGAAATAATTGTCCATTACTGCAAAGAAATAAGCAAACCAATGTATTAAGCGTTTTTGAATGGAAACCGACGCCACTTGCGTCGGAGTGGACGTACACACGTACGACGTACGACGTACACACATATGACGGCGGTGAAAGATTGGATAAACAATGCAAATTACTCGCTGAGTTTATCAAGTATTACTGTTGCGAAAAATTTTGTTGTGCCAGTTCTGTGTTCAGGAAACGTACAGATGTGCTATGTGTGCCAAGTCTAACAACAAATTTATTATCAGTGAGCGAATTGATCAAAAATGGAAACAGTGTAGTTTTAGAACCAAGCCACGGTTACATACGAGACGTAAAAAGAATAATGTGCTAGTAGCAACTGTAGTATCTACCAATGGTGTTTATAATATTCAAATTAAGGAGCAGGTTGTTGTTTAGTATCACAGACGTCAGTATCTGGCCATGCGTAAGGAGCTACAGGCATTTGAGTGCAATGAGGCATAGGATCTTATAGATGTACCAAGTGACAGTACAATAGTGCAGTGCAAGTAGGTTTTCAAAAGTAAATTTGATATTAACAATAAAATTAGATAACGTGCTAGGTTGATGGCAACAGGTTTTTCATAATGAAGAGGTATTGACTATGAGGACACTTTCTCCGCTGTTGAAAAACATTCTACCCTAAGAATGCCATTTGCTCTAAGTGTACAGTGGTGTATGGACATGACACATTTTGATGTGGCTACAGCACTTTTAAATGGACTCTTAAAAAAACATTTGTATGACTATTCTTGAAGGAAATGAATGTTAAGAAAAAGACAAAGTTTTAAAACTTAAGAAAACTATTCATTTATTTAAACAATCATTTTTAATATGGTTTAAAATGGTAAAAGATTGTTTAGATTAACTAGGTTTTAAATAGGATCTTATGAACAGTGTTTACTTACAAAATTGAGCAATAATGTTAAATTAATTGTAGCAGTATATGTTGGTTTTTTTTATTTTCTCTACATGTAAAAATGAGATAGAAATATTGATAAGTGTACTAAATTCAGAATTTAAGATAAAAGAGCTAGTTTTGTGTAAAAAACTATTTATTTTTGAGGATTAATATACATAAGAAGTCTAATACCATAACAATAGATCAAAAACAGTATATAGACCAATTGTTTATACATTGAGGTTAATATTAAATTATTTTTTCTTATGTTTCTTATGTAGAAGACGAAAACACTGAGCAAGAGGATGAAGTTCAAAGCAGTGAAAGTGAGGCAAATAGTGAGGTAGATGACGAAGCGCCAGCTGCAGCACGAGCAGTTGCATACATTTTTACCCGAATCTCTATAATACAGTGAATAGTAATACAGCGTGCTTCGTGTTTTATTGTGTTTTCGTCATTTCTTCGTGTCAGACTACCTTTCGTGTCAGAGTGGAAAATAGGAACTAAAAACCGCTTAGATAGCCAAAGACAAAACTCTATGGTATAAAACGCCGCCTGTTAACCCTTTCCACTCCAATATATATTTGAGGGCGTAACTTATGGCTAAGAATCGAAATAGTTGTCGATGTATAATCCGCTCGAGTACTTTCGATGATAAGGGAAGGATAGAAATTGGACGAAAGTGAGAATGTGACGAGGAACAGGATATTTTGGGAACAGGTATAACATATGAGGCCCGTCATTATTTTGGAAATGAGCTGAGGATAAGGAATAGTTAAAAATGTGACAAAGGACTGGAATGGACAAACTTATATTAAAAAAAAGTATTAGCATTTTACGACTCACACCATCACATCCAATAGCGTCAGATTGTATTGCTTTGATATTTTCAGCTGAGATTTCGTGAAACTCAAAAACAGTTGCGTTTTGCTGAAGCTGTAACCTCAGATTGACAAAAGTATTTAATTTATTTAAATATTCGCAGCTGTCATAGCAAAATTTCTGTTGAGCGTCAAGAATTGGTGACTCGTAGTAGGAGAAGAAGCATATAATTATATATATATTTTAGTTTATTATTCCCGGCTTCGTTAGCCAGGGTCTGCCTGCCGACTAAGCTTACTCCACTTTGCTCAGTCTTTAACATCCTTAGTGTACTATCTATTGGCTCTCATGTCCTGCGTCACGACATCCAACCATCGCTTCCTTGGGCGTCCGGGTGATCTAACTCCAGGGACAGACATGCCAAGGCACTTCGTTCCGACTTTGTTCTCAGGTCGGCGCATAATATGGCCATACCATCTCAGACGACACACTTGGAGCTTATCCGCTACGTGACGGACCCCAAGGCTACCTCGAATAAATGTGTTGCGTATGCGGCCGGACCGCGTAATGCTACACATCCACCTCAGCATCTTCATCTCCGTGACGTGAAGCTCCTGAGTGTGCCGAGATAATGCTGGCCAACATTCGCTGCCGTATAAAAGAACCGGTCGGATAATAGTCTTGTATATCAGTCTCTTTAGCTTGGGCGGTATTCTGCTATCACAGTATTCCATTCTTTTTGTGAATTTGGATGCGCTGCGTTGAATTCAGCATAGACTGGTAAGGCTTTTTTAACTCTTAACTACTCGCACGGGGTCCGTGGTGACCTAATTTGTATGAATGAAATTTGATGATTTCTTTTTTTTTTAATGAAACAAGCGAATAGTAATTATGAAAGTACTTTATTAACGGCCGATTTCAATAACATACTGAGATATATACCAGAGGTTTTGTCAAACTTTAATCTATCTGTTACCGCCGTTTCAATAACAAAAGTATAGCAACGATAACTTTAGTTAAACACAGATAAACTCGATATCTTTGGTTAAGGTATCCCTCCGAAGCGTTCAGTTTATGCATCTAACAATACGGCTGTATGATTAATATCATTAATTTTTTAATTTCTTTTTTATATGAAGATTTATGTAAAAGTATTATTATTCTTCCTTAACATAGATATTTATAATATTTTGAATAAAGATGTAGATTTAATAAGTTAAATCATGTTAAAGTACGAATTCTGAAGCAATAAAACGCACATTGACATTTGCCATTTGCTTGACAGCAGATGACGGTGGCGGCGTATTGTGTATTTAAAAGTGGATTTTAATGGATATAAATTGGAATATCAAATATAAATAGCATTTAGCATAAAAGATGGCTGATCTAGTAAGTATTTCCTATTGTATATTGTTTTAATTTTAATTGTCAATTTCATTGAATGTGTTTATTCTTGTCGTTCATGCCTAAAAATTACAATTTATTTTTTGATTAGGGCGGAGACGCTGAGGCTGACCAAAGAGCATTATTCTCCTGCTCGATTAGATTTCCATGCACAAAGTCATCACTTCTGAATCTAATATTTGCTTTATTTATCGTTCATAATGGCATTTAAAAGGCAAATGAAGAAAGATTAATGGGTTTGATTCTTATTACTAAGTTTGTATTTCTTCAATTTTTTTAGCATGAGTGGTAAAGGAAAATTAATAAAATACTATATAAATATAGATTATATAATATATATTTTTACAGTTCACTAACGCAGGAAGCTTTCGGAGGAAGTCCAAAGAGCACAGAGAGATAAGGATTATTATTATTATTAGATATTAAAATTAGCAGACTGAAAAGTGGTGCTTGAAAGTAACAAACAGAATTACAAAATAAAAAAATAGATTAAGCATTAGCAATTATAATTATTTTTGTATTTATATTTGTGTATAAACAAAAGAACTACATATATGCTCCTTGTTTTTTTAATATATATAACTTAAAATTCTTCTTAATGCAGATATATTTTCGTTTATCATTAATACACATTTGATATTATATATCGTTTTCAGAACTTCAATTTGTATAATAATTTTATATATCTGAAAAAAGTCCTTGATTAGTTAGTATAATATATTTACTATGTTAACATATAATGTTTTAGCTGTTCAGTTCATACAGTCTAACAATACGATGTTGGTGAGCTACTCTGTCAACTGGGTTATTTTCAGAGTGCTCCACCGTTATCTCTACTTCAGGTTACATCAAATTTTCAAAAATCAAGTTGGTTATACCAAAATACTTCCTTAAATCATATACAATCATTAGGCAGGAGGCACGATTAGGGTAATAATAACATAACATAGACATAATGTTAAGAAAATCATAGAACTTTTTACTTACCGATACCGATCTTACTCTCACATATGGTAGTACTTTTATTAACAAATCATCAACACTAGTTTTATTTAGTCTGAATCTAAATGTAAATTAAGAGTCTAAAAATACAATATAATTCTGTTCTCTCGCATATATTCAATTTATGTTTTTCAACTGGTGTTTTTCCGGATATATTTAAACAGGCACTGGTACATCCCATCTACAAATCAGGAGAAAAAGTTAATGTGGGCAACTATAGACCAATATCGATCCTTCCTATTATTTCAAAGATTTTGGAAAAGCTATTGAACAAAAGACTTACAAATTATCTTCATCACCGTAACATTCTTGCCGTCAATCAATTTGGTTTTACTAAAAATAAATCCACAGAAGACGCTGCTTTGTCGCTCACTGAAACTATTGCCAAACACTTAGATAACAAAGATAAAGTTGTCGGTATTTTCCTTGATTTATCTAAGGCCTTCGACACTGTCTCAATACCAATTTTGCTTGAGAAAATGTATAATTTAGGAATACGAGGTATTGTACTGGACATTTTTCGCTCTTACTTAACAAACCGCTCTCAGTGTCAAAATAGATAAGTTTGTGAGTGACAAGGCATACGTCCCTTTTGGTGTTCCACAGGGAAGTGTACTGGGTCCTACGCTGTTCCTATTATATGTTAATAGCCTATGCAATACGTCATTACCTAATTGCAAAATTATTGCATATGCAGATGACACCGTACTAGTAGTCAACGGACGTGATTGGATTGAGGCTAAACAGCATGCAGAGAATGCTATAGGATGGGTGACACGTTGGTATAACAACAATTTTCTTACGCTCAATATTGATAAAACTAAATATATCGCATTCTCTCATCGGCCCAGTTCTCAGCCCCCACCTGATTTTTCTATCACAGCGCACACTTGTACCATTCAGAACTTCTGCAATTGTCCTCAACTTCCTCGTACTTGTAATATTAAATACTTGGGTCGTACTGTTGATTTTAACCTTAACTGGTCACTACACATCAATAACGTATCGTCTCGTATACGTAAACTAAGTCCCGTATTTAGAAAACTTCAAAATTTAGCTGACCCTGATACACTACTTACAATTTATTATGCCCTCGTAAGAAGTATTTTAAACTACTGCAACATAGTATGGGGAGGTACCAGCAGCAATACATTGCTTGTTTTGGAACGTGCTCAAAGGGCTATATTAAAAGTTATGCTGGGAAAACCTAGACGATATAGCACAGATCTTCTTTTCCGTGAGACTTCCATCTTATCTGTTAGAAAACTTTACATTGTGCAAGTTATACTTCGTAAGCATAAAAGTATATTGTTCAGACCCACTTCCAAACGCAATAAATCGAGAGTTTGTACAACCGTTCCGTCAAGAACAAGGTTAGCCTGCAGCCAGTTTTTGTGTAATTAGCGGTCACTTGTACAATAAAATTAATAAAAAAATCAATATTTATCCACTGACATCATTTAAGTGTAAAAAAATTATCAAAGATTGGATTCAAAAATTGTCCTACATTGAAACAGAGAGTATTGTCTACTGAACACACTCAAACGCACACGCACTCACACACACACACACACATACATACAAGACGCGCACTCTCTTAGACACATACACACTCATTAATGTTTGCATTGGTAGACATTTTAAATGTTTTAATTGTATTTTAATTGTATTCGCAGAGCAAAATGTTTTTATTTTATACTAATTTTCACTGAATCACTGTAATGTATAAGAGTATCAGTATTATTTGTTAAGGGGCAAAGACGCTGGCAGCTGTGACACAGTTTACACTAGTATGGCTGCCATCGCTCTCCTCTAGATTTGTAGATATGTCAAATCATAAATACATCTAGAGTGTATCTGTATCACATATTTTACTGAAATAAAATTTATTATTATTATATTATTATTATTATTAATATTAATGCGACTATACTTTCTACTTTCTGCAGGTTCTGTATTTGCTGCAGAATAAAATATACCGGCCTCATACATCTTATTATCACTTTCATCACTAAACAAAGCTATAATTTTTATTATAATAGGCGTTTAATCTTTAACCCACGGATATAATCGCCCGAATTCTATGGATATAAATTTGTTGACAGATGGCATTTAAAACAAACTAAAGTTAACTGCCAGTAAGTTATTGGAACGCTCTACGTTTAGATTGTATGGATCTATCTATCTCCGGTAAGCGGTTGGCACTCCCAAAGATAGATTTAACTTAAAGATTTAAATTCCGATCTATCTTTCTTTATTGAAACGCAAATTTGACGTTTCAGCTACTGACGGTAGCTAATTTAACAGATTGTTAAATGTTAGTAAGTTATTGAAACCGGCCGTTAGTGTTCAATACCATTAAAAAAGTTATTTGAGAAATATAATATATAAATATATTTTTTAACTATCTAAAGTCATATATTTTCACAGACTTTGAATACCAGGTATAGATTTTTATAAGGAAAGTTATATCTTTATCACGACCTCCGTTATCATAAGTTATTATAGTAAGTTATTGAAACCGGCCGTTAATCTATAAGACATACAAACCACAACTTAAAATAAAATCTTCTAAGGCATACAAATAACTAAAATATAAACTTCTACAATAAGGAACATTTTTGGCACAACATGAGATCATGCATTAAAATTTCATGAATATTTACTAACTATGGCAATCATTGTTATTGCAGTTTTGGCAGTAAACAATGAAGTGCTCATTACACAAAAACTTTTTGCATTTACTGCATTTTGTGGATACTTTTCGGTCACTCTTTCGGTTAACATGGATAAGCACTTATTGGCCAGAGCCAGAAAGACCTCCCTGTCGCAGTTAATTGCCGCGCTGCATATGTCAGACGTTAGAGCATAAGGACCCGGGGCTTTCTTGGGATTCTGGCCTGAAAGAATTATTACCAGTTCCGCGTCCGTGAAAGGTGGATCATCGTCCGATAGGTCTTGTATCTCCGCTAGAGTTTTGATTTTTGTGGCATCTCTGACTCGCTTGTGCTCTTCTGTTTGGTTTTCCACAGAGTCATCAGGATAGAACGTCTTTCCTTAGCCAGTAGGTATTCGTCGACTGTGAACTGCCTTCGCTTGGGTGCAGCATTGCGAATACGGCGTATTTTCCTAAGCACCTCGGCATGTTGTAACTTGTCAAGGGTGGAAGACCACCATGACGGCCTAGGATCGCCAGTCCATGCTTTCGCTTGAGGTATTGTTTTTTCGCATGCCCCGTGAATATTGGATGTATAGATGGTTAACATCTTATTTAGGTCCTTCGGCCTCGATACCTTGAGGACGCTGTCCTTGGTCATGTTGTTCTCAACAAGTGCGGCCCTGAATGTAGTGGTGAAGTCTGACCATTTGGCTTTATTCGTGTTGTATTTGCGCGTTTAAATAGGCTTTAGGCGTTCAAGTGCCTTCTCAAGGCGCAATGCAAAAAGGATTACGTTATGGTCTGATGTTATAAGGCTTCTGTCCACTTTCCAGCTTTCCGCTCTGCCCAGCATGGTGTGGCTTATTAGAGTCACATCTACACAAATCTCGTACAGCTTTCCTCCTCTGTAGGTCTCGAACGTTGGTAAGTGACTCTGCTCCGCGATGGTTTTCAGAATTGCTGCCCCACTAGTGGCTTCTGCCATTCGCGACTCCTGCTACAATGAGATGGTTTGTCGGGATTTTTATGGTGGCTGCCTTTATGTGGGATAGGTAGGTGGATAGGTCCTGGTTGCCTTCGAAGTACACCGAAACAACTCCTAGCGACAGCGTTCCGGCCTTTAGGTATACGATGGCCACGTTCTCCGTAACAATCTGAGGATCGTGAATAATTTCCAGGTCACCTTCAAATATGATTATGGCCGCCTTAACCGGTTTTTGGCGATTTAGAGTGCACTGGATGGTGGTTGTGCCGGGTTGATATTTTATCACACCTGTCTTACCTACATATGGTTCTTGGACAAGTGCGATTGAAATGCGTTTCTCTAATGCCGTTTTGTAAAGTTCCGCCGTCGCCAGCTTTGAGCGTTGCAGGTTTACCTGGATAAACCTGAGTTCGCTCTTTTCCTCTTTGTGCACTCCGACTGCGGCCGATGTTGCATTGTTTAGGGAGCCCTCAGCAATACTGGACCTTTGAGCGTGCTATGCCATCCCATTTTTATCTTTCTGGGCAATCTGGGCTGTACGCCATATGTGCCCGCTCCTCTGGTTCCCTTTTCGATTTGGTGCAGTTTGCACGCCTCGGTTGTTCTAGGATATTCTTTTTGGGACAGTCTTCTCCCATGTGTTCGACTCCGCAGTAGTTGCAAAGATCCTTTTCAGATCTGCAGAGGGAACTGGTGTGCCCGAAGCCGAGGCATTTGGCGCATTGCACTAGCGGAGATTGGTCTTCCACTGTGCACCTGCCGAATCCTACGTATATTTTCTCCGCTTCGGTGAACCGCTTCCAAATCGTCGGGGACACTTGTAGAACGAGATGTCATTCGTGTGAGTTCCGAGCTCGTTTTCTGTAACGAACCCGGATCCTCATATCCGCCTCACTTATTTCTCGCGGAAGGTGACGATTCTACGACTTAGTATATTCTACAATTTCTTCGTTTGTAAGGCAGCTAAGGACTCCCCTCACGCATACTAACGGCACCTGGTTTATGGGCTCCTTTATTGTGAGGTCTTTGTTTTGCTTGACCTGACTCCTGATGATGTTAATGTCCTCTTTTGTGGGACACCTCAGGATGACTTTTAGGTCCCTGGCTTTCCGTACCCGATCCACTTTTGCTCCTGTTTTTTTTCAAATCAAGAGCTTCTCTGATCTTCGCGATTACCGTTTCACTGGTCTTACTTGGTGTTTTGAATAGATGATCAGAGTGTGGTTAGGGTGGGGGATTTTCGGCTTGGCAGCGGCCTGTGCAGCTCATCGAGATCTAACTTTTGAAAAAGTTACACTCACGGTTCTTTTGCGACAGCGCTATGGTCCTTCTTCAAAGTCTAGGGGTTGCTGCTCTGGAATCCTGGTGCCGACGATATCGAACAAAAATTCTAGTGAGTCACACTATATTCCGCTTAGTTAGCCAAGATTTGGGCGGCTACCAACGTGTCACCCATTCTATAGCAGTCTCTGCATGCTGTTTAGCCTCAATGCAATCACGTCCATTGACTACTAGTACAGTGTCAGTGTACTGCATATGCAATAATTTTGCAATTAGGTAATGACAAGTTGCATAAGTTATTAACATATAATAAACAACGTAGGACCCAGCACACTTCCCTGTGGAACTCCAAAAGAGATGTATGCCTTGTCACTTTCAAACTTATCTATTTTTATACACAGAGCGGTTTGTTAAATAAGATCGAAAAAATTCCAGTACAATACCTCTTTTTAATAAATTATACATTGTATCAAGCAAAATTGGTATTGAGACAGTGTCGAAAGCCTTAGATAAATCAAGAAAAATACCTACAACTTTAGCTTTGTTATCTAACTGTTTGGCAATAGTTTCAGTGAGCAACAAAGTAGTCCTCTTTGGATTTATTTTTAGTAAAACCAAATTGATTGACAGCAAGAATGTTATGATAGTGAAGATAATTCGTGAGTTTTTTGTTCAACAACTTTTCTAAAATATTTGAAATAACAGGAAGGATCGATATTGGTCTATAGTTGCCGACACTAACTTTTTCACCTGATTTGTAGATGCGATGGACCAGTGCCTGTTTAAAGATATCCGGGAAAACGCCAGTTGAAAAGCATAAGTTGAATATATGCGAGAGAACAGGGACTATGCTGGTGCTGATATTTTTCTTATTAATAAACTGGGTATGCCATCTATACCTGTGGCAGAATTGTCTTTTAAGCTCGCTATGATAGATTTGATCTCATCATTATTGGTGTTATAAAGTACCATTGAGTCTTTAGAAATATATGGCTAAGCGAAGTTTTATTAAATATTTCAATGATATTTAAAGTGTTAATCCACACTAAGGATAGAAAAAATACCTTAATAAAATATACAAATTTGAACGCAGCGGGATTTGAACCTGCGCCTCATGACAATCTTGGAGTAGCGGAAATTTGTAAAAGTCTTCCTACAGAGATATGTAACATATGACTATGTGAAGTTTTATACAAATGATTGGATATTCTCACTATATACAGGAGATGGTGCATTTGCATTTTGAGTACTAGTCAGAGATACTTCAGGAGATGATAATATGATGAAGAAAGGGGTTTGAGGGCTGGGAGGTGGTAATGATGCAGAATGCTGGTGATATTGCTGTTGAGGACGAGAACTGGAAGATGGTAGCGAACATAGAACTATTGGGCTGTGTGATAATGTTATGTTTTGGATTAACTTTAGCGGAATTTTGCTGATAGCTGCTAATGGAATAATTAAGTGAAGTGGACGTTTCATTTATTACTGGTTGTAAAATTTGTTTCCCCAGAATAAAAATGTATCTAGCACCAATCGGATATATTTGTTACATCATTCTGTAAGTGTTTGACATCGTTAATATTAGCTATGGTTTTTAGAAGCATTTATTATTACAATTTGTGACGCATTTTGGCAGGTCATTAATGACAATATAAAATATCAAAGGCCCTAAGTGTGAGATCCAGATGTTATCTTAAATATACTGAATTCGTGCCCATTTGCAACGACAAAAGTATCTAATTCCAAATAGAAAATTATACAATACAAAAAACAAAGAAAAAACACAAGTCACAGTCAATCGACAAACTGTCGGTGACTTGACTTTTAAGTTTCAAAGTCAGCTTCCTCTCTTCTACGTCCAAATCCGAGAGACAGGACATACTCGAAAAAGCGAGTTTGCCCTGCTTTGAACGGCTAGGTTAGAGCCCTCCTAGTACTTCCGATTCTGTCCTAAGTCGTCGTTCCTCCTTTTGCGCCTTTTCTTACTTCAATCCGTTCTGCGAATTGGCGTATTGATGCAGCAGGCCCTTTCCCCTTCCAACTTCTGAATGATTCTGTGGCCTAACTAATTCACGGCTTTTCGAATCGGAGCCATTTGACCCAGGTACCCCCCAGAACTTTCCACCTGAAGAGACAGATTCGCATCTGGATCTTAATTCACTGGACACGATCAATAAGCCTCCACTCAAGTGCAATCTCTCCACCACGACTCTCGCTGCCATTAAAACTCCTAATTCGCGAAGAGGTACTGCTACGAGTTCTGGGCACATTAACGACATCGCCTTCTACAGGCAATAATTTCTCGCCACCCTCCGCGGTCACGTCATCATCACCACAACTCCGCCGTTCTCGGGCCTCCCGTCTCACAGTGACAGATCTTGCCCTCCCAGATTCGGTGGGGCTGCATGCCGAAGCGCGAAAGGATTCTCCAACCTCTAAGAGGCGGTACCCTTCTGGGGTATTTGTGTTATTAGACATCATAAGGCTTTTTGCTGTTCTACAGCTGAGCTTTTCTGTCGGGGTGTGCTCCCCAAGGCAGTGTGTACAACGATGCACTAAAGGCACGCCCATGCCTGGCTGGTTTCGGTCCGCGCCGGGAATACTTGCCGATCCACTCGCCCGCAAGAGCAAGTGGTTTTCCTCTGTCCGCCACCTGGGGGACGCGCCCAGTGGAGGGCCAGCAACTCCCAGGAAAGACTTACATCTACCATTACGTTGAATAGTACGATAGGGTATACCCGCAAAGTACATACGTTTTTGCTATTTGTTTATTCTTCGCTAGTTATCTTCCTCTAAATCGGTTATTATTTTCGAAATGTCTGCATCACGCTGATGTTCAGCTTGCAGCCAGTTGGTAGATAGTTCGGTGACATTGCCGATACGTTTCGACTCTACACGGGATACTATCGTTTTCGATGCTACGGGTAAGGGATTTCGAGAAAAGAAATCAACACGATTTTAGTGAATTCCAATCTGTAACTACGGTAAATTTTCTACTATGCAGCAGACGTTCTCTTACTAAAGTAGGGTAGTACGCGGTGTTTACCGTCTGTAGTTATTTGAAACAATATAGCCCCATAGCCTAAGCTACTTGCGTCTGGATGAAGCTCTACCGAGAGCTCTGGATCGTAAATAGTCAAAAAAGGATTATTTGCCAAAAAAGAGATATCTTCATGCTCTGTTATCTAGTTGAGATCACTTTTTAATGACGTGAGACGGTACAAAGGTGCCATTATTAAGAAAGTCTCACACGAATTCACGGAAGTAGGAAGCTCACCTGATAAATTGTCGTAATTGAGTCACAGTCTCCGAAAGTGGCTTTTGTCAGAGCCTCTAACACGATATTAAGTTTTTCTATACTTAACTCCTCATCGCGGGAGATGATTAAAATGTCGTCAACATACATGATTACGAAATCACCTAACGCGTTCATAATAACCCTCTGTAATATCGAGATCTCATCCTTTATCCTTTGTCATTAGACATGGTCAAAAATTTAAATTGCCCTTCTGCAGTTATGAAAACAGTACTCTCTATAGAGTCTTCACTTACCGAGATTAAATGAAATCCGCTAGCGCAATCAAGTTTCGAGAAACATTAAAATTTTCTGAAAATTATCTGTGAAATCGATCAACGGAATTGGATAATGAGTTATAGCTTGCTCCCGGTAATCAATAATATACACGTACGATCTGGCCCGTCATACTCTTTTACTTGTATAGCAAGGCTTGCGAATGGAGAACGGCTCGGTCTGGTTACGAATATATTCGCATCTAATAATAGTTCATTAACCCGGTCTCCAGTATTTAATCTAATAGTTTATTAATTCATTACTCCAGTATTTACTCGAGACGCTGGAAAACGTATTATAAAAATTTAGAAAAATGATTGAATGTTTCTAAAAGGTTCGATTTATAATAACTCTTTATATTAGTCGAGATGTCTAACAAGTCATTTCACTCGTATTATCTTTGTTTATTAAATATACACATACGATTTTACTAAACGAAATATCAGTCGTAGTCATGATTACATTAAAACCTTGTTTTAAAATCTCACGCCTATGACGTTACTTTGCAAGTAATTACGGGCAAAACACGTTATTAATTGGTCTTTGTTCTATTTTGTATGTTTTATGTATCAATTATTTTACTGTACTGTTTATTTCCCTTAAAAAAAAATCTCGTGAAGGTGACCGTTAATCGCAACACAATACAAAATCTGTTCTATTCTGAATACTCGTAATACTAGTCATAGCAACATCATCATCACTGAATCTTTGACCACAAAATTTTACAGCAAAACTTTCTTTAACTAATGATCATGCAGCGCCAGAATCGTAAATAAAACAAATCTATTCACCTTTATGTTATAATGAGCCCTGCACACGTCCACTCGGAAGCACAACAGAGGCCTCGCTAACGACTGTTGCACCGGCTGATTCGACGTTGTAGGTGTTGATACTCCTCCTCTTGAATCGATAGGCTTACTTCTGCATTCCACTCGTTTATGGCTCGTTTTTCAACAGTTAAAAAATATTACAGCTGCGTAATCTCAATCTCTCATCTCGTTTGTTTTCATTTGAAACCGATCCATCCACTTATTTTACGTTTCAAGTGAGTGAACACGTTCAATTCTTGTTGTAATTTCTCTCTTGACATAATGTTTGTTGTAAATGCCAATCGTTGAAGTGGCTGGTGCTGGAACTGTGATATGTGAGCGAGAACAGTAACTACAGCGATCTCTTCCTTGTTCATATCCTTTCAGCGATTTGTTAGGGAAGCTATCAAAAGACTTGCATAAGCGGATAATGTATCTTTGTCACTCTGCTTATCATTATGATATTTTATAAGAGTGCCCACCAAGTATAGTATCATAAGTATCATAATAAATCGTGATGTAAGAAGTACATTGAGTTCACACCATGTCATGTTCTCGTATGCTATCTGAGATAATGTAACGTGGATAATTCACTGTTTAGCGCCTTACAGCAAACACGAGTTCAGAGGGTTTTGTGAAAAACACAACTCGGCTGTTGCACACCATGATCTCGCGTCCGTGTCCTCTTTGTCCGGATCACATGTGGGTACTTTTCCTCGAGCAGACTTTTGTGTTTACAGGGATTCGATCAATGCGCGTGTTAGATTATAAAAGAGTGAGGGTAGAATTTATGAATCTAATATTAATATACTCGTAGATTATTAAAAGTGTGCGAGGCACACTTTTAATCTACGAGTAGATAGAGTAGTCTAGAATTTACGAATCTAATTATAAATTATAATTATAGGAATCTGCCGATATAGAACTAGAATAAGTTAAGAATATGTATTTATTTTACTTAGTAAGAAATATAAGGTATCGTATCATATAGTTACAATAAAATAGGTTTATGTTATAAACAATTTAATTAACATAAAGATGTGGAAGGCAGTTCTGTTGAGAACAACCAGCAAGAAACTCAATAGTTGCTCCTTTACATATACCAGTTACAAGTTTATTATATACTCACAATTTTATATTATAGTTCACAATATAATATTTTTATTTACAAGACATTAAATTCACTAGTAACTTGTAATATGTAGATACATATAATAACTTGGTACGAGGATAGTAAACGTTTGATACTTAGCTTTCAAAGTGTGGCGCCCAGTCTCACCGGCACGAAAGTGTAGACGGTAAAATGACGGAACCAAACCCAATGCGGACAAGAGCCAAAGTGCTTGAGACCCCGACTAACTTAAACATCGCTATTTATACAACCAAGCAATGTCAATATGGCCGTTACTCACATAAAGTACCGTCAACATAATAATATAAATCGTAATTAGAGGTCCGTACCTCTCTCTAATTGTGATTTTTCGCAAAAAAATCACCAATTTCGCATATTTATTTTCAAAAATTTTAAAATTTCGCATATGTTTAAATTTAGCATAAGAACCAGCGGGGCCGTCTTTATTTGAATTCGGTGGTACAGGATTAATATGATCTGTATGATAAAATAATAGAACAGGTACACTTCACTCTTATATAGTATCGTATTACAAGGACACTTAATATCAAACACAGTAAACACGGTTTAAAGTAAGCAAACACTAATTGTAAATTGTAAATCGACAGTTTCGTTTTGACCGAGAAGTGATAGCGTCGGCGTTTCAACAAGGACTGCCCCTACTTTTCTTTTTTTTTTTGTTTTTTCAAAATGGACAATAATGCTGTTGACCGCAAATGGTCTTTGCAGCGACACTAGGCGGGAGGACGAGTGTGACTCGTCCCCAGAGAACAAAATGAGCATTGTGGCAGCTCAGAAGATGGTACATGGGACGGTCATTGACCGGCGGGCTCCACAGAGCCGAGGTGGGACGCCGTTGCCTAATACGGCCACGGCGGCATGTCTTAGGGACATAAGAGTGTAACCTTCCGTTGTAATGATGGTTGGCTACAATGATGGGATCATCGGGGTCTAGAGAACGCTACGAGGGCGTGAAGTAATGGGTATAGATGGGGAGCGTACTTAGACGCTTCGACTATGAGAGGATTGGAGTGGAAGTCTGCGCGCTCATAGTAGCGCTTGGCTAAGCCTTTCCAGAACTCTTTTAAAGATTCTAATTCGAAGTCTTTATGTAGGCCCACGTTACGAATACACCAAGTGCATCCGGATCCCATTCTAAGGAATTTATTTTGGACTCCCTGAAGGAGATCTATCTTGGTGTGCGAACACCACGCTAGCGTATGTCATGACGGGGGATCACGCGGCGATCGGTGCAAGTGGTCTTAACTACCCCGACTTACTCTAATGGCCGATTTCAATAACATACTCTCTTTTTGTATTTTGCCTTTCAGTCTCTCCTGTGTGAATAATTATGCAGCAAATAAGATGAAGACTTGTTGCATTGGAAGAAAATTGGTTTTGGAATGACGAAGACAGGATACAACAACTTGTTCCATCGTTTATATCACCAAATATCGTTTATATCCAACTTTATATCACTTTTTTGTACTGTATGATATCCTGATGAATGCGACAAATTTTCAACGTGACCGAATCATTGAGGGTTATTTTTATTTTTCTCTCTATATCCCTTTTAAAATGTTTTCTAAAAAGAAAAGAAGTAAAAGTATCTTTCTCCTTAGTTTGGTATAGAACTTACTTGACTTACTTTTTCCAAGACCCAAGGAAGAGACGTCACGTTTTATCCAAAACATCGACTACCAGGGTCCCAAATACCATGAAGAGTTATATTGTACTCGTCTTACTTGCCCAATAAAAATAATCGTATGTAAATATATAGATCAATCGAAAATGGCTCATATTTATTTACAGTAACAGTGCATTTTGCAATACTTCAATATTGAATGCACACTGCAACGAGCAGTCTATGGTAACTTTACAGTCATGATTGCTTGATGTCGATGTTTTTGATTTAACAAGTAGCGGATATTTATTTAATGATTTTTTAAATTTATATTCTAATTAAATTTATTAACTACATTTAATTTATTTTTTTATTTTATTCATACCTTTTATACTCATGTAATAAAAAAAATATAGTTAAATAAATTTAAGTTAATAAATTTTTAGTTAAATAATTTTTTTTGCTTTTCTAAGCATAATTAGCATCAATCATAGTATAATATATTCTACTACTACTATGAAAAACCGTTGATTACACAGGAGAATGAGTTTCCCCACTCTGGTAAGACGGCGGGGTGTTGAGTTTCAATATTGAAAAGCAATGTCTCGAAATCAGATGGAAAGTAGAATCTTAAGACTCCCTGCCCGTTCTCTATGCAGGATAAAGCTCAAAGGTACACAGATACACTTCACACAATTATGACTGTAAATATTTTTAGATTTTCATAAATAACCAATGTGGTGGTTTCTGTGGGACAACCAGCTACCTTTCTTTATCGTAACACCAGTTAATGTGAGTGGCCCATAGTCTAGCTTATAAAAAAAATTAAAATTATTTTTAAAGTGTTAATCCACAGTAAGGATTAAAAAAATACTTAAAGAAAACATAACATATATATAATATATATATATATATATATATATATATATATATATATATATATATATATATCTATATATATATATATATATATATATATATATATATATATATATATATATATATATATATATATATATATATATATATATATATATATATATATATATATATATATATATATCTATATATATATATATATATATATCTATATATATATATATATATATATATATATATAATATATATATATATATATATATATATATATATATATATATATATATATATATATATATATATATATATATATATATATATATATATATATATATATATATATATATATATATATATATATATATATAAAGCTTGAACGCAGCGGGACTACGGGAACCCAAATCTAAGATAAATCGACCAATATTATAAACATTAATTTCGTTTTGAAATTTTATATATAAATCTTGCAATTTCAAATAAAAAATGTCACATTTTCAGGAACATCACTATGACTGTGGGAGAGAGACAATCTGTCACAACTACCGGGTAAATCAGCTATCCTTTTCAGTCGTGAAATCAATATATTAACTACTATTCGCCAGTCTAGCAACCAGTGGTTCTCGAAAAGAGCTCCTGTAATATTCTGCATCCTAGTACATGGACTGAAGTTCACGTGTTTCTAAATAGGCAGACAGTAGATTGGGGGGGGGGGGGGTCCTAGTTTGTATTAAATTAAAATACTCCGTATAGAGGCAAGACTTTTCATGTGTTAGATGGTGACAGTACTCAACGTCACGCTTGGCCATATCAGAGCTTTTAATCAATTTATTTATTTCTTTATTTGTACATAATATTAACCTTAGTTCGTGGGTTCGATCCCCACTCGGGGAGAATGAATTATTTTCATTTTGTTCGCTGTAGTAACAAGGCAAAACACGCAATGCCTCGAAAGGCGGAAACTGTGGAACGGTGTGTCTTAGCACTAGGTTCCTACGGTTCTTACGGCTCCCTCTGCCTACACCCTGCCATGTGCGGGATACAGCGTGAAGCTAACTTAAAAATATTAATAAAAATTAACATAAATACAAATAAACAATATATAAATAGAAAAAAATTACAATACAATGTATAAAAGGCGAAAATCTTATAGTTTTGTAGCCATCTCTTCCAGATAATGGACTACATTCTTCATCTTATATATTTATTTGTTTCATTGAAATTCTTAAATATTTTCTTAAAAGATAGATTTTTCAGCATTGTACGGAAACAATTTTTTACCGTTCTTTCTGTATCTGTAAATCTATTTATCTGTTTTTTTTTTTAAATGTATTCGTATATTATTACTCTATTCTTTCCTCTGTTCATCGTGGACTACCACTGATCCGCACACTGAGTTACGTACGATATTTTTATTAATTCAAGTGTTGGACAGAGTGTTGGCTGAGTCACGTGTTTTCACTATAGTAGTACCAGGATTGCATTTCTAGTGAGAAAGCACTTTTACGTTATATAGAAAAATAGCTCTCTTCTTTCTCTTTTACCCTTCCAGGCTTTTATATTTTGCTTTTCAGTCCCTCATATGATCTATGCAAGTTACCATGACAGTGCAAGTAATCTTAGACCTTATATCAATGTTAAAGAGTTTGGTTTTAGAAAAAGGAAATTTGTGTCAAATAGCAACATTGCATCGATTTTCATGAATGCATAGCTTTCTTATATATGATACCCTGGCATCAACACCAGAATTTCAACGTGACCATAGAAAGCTTGGATCTACTATTTTTAATTTCTTTTTTCTTAGCAAACATGGCAGATTAAGATATTCTAACAAAGTAGTTCTAAAAATTACTCCAGTAAGTTATTCTAAAAACTGCAAAAAGGAAAGGACTCATTTATATATAATTTAGCATTAAATCACATTTATAAAACATTTCACACAAAATGCAAAAAAAGTTAAGCATAAACGCTTTCTATCTTTTGATTGCTTTCGTTTAGAAGTTTGATTTTTCGGTACTTCAAGAGTTACCGAGATTTTGAGAAAATCCGTCCTGACAGACGGATGGACAGACAAAATTATCCTGTAAGGATTCCGTTGATATATTGTTAATATGATTTTCAACTGTTTATATTATTTTCCTTTATTTTATTTGAAACCTTTAAATACTCAATAGTTAATTATTAAAAGTATTTTAAAAATAGTGGCGAAGTAGTATACCATTTTGCCTTCTATCACTTTTTGTTGAAATAAACTTCTTTTTTCCTCTTTGTCTTCTCTTTACAGTGAAGTTTCGAGAAACTGAGTCCCGCGTGTTTTTATAATAAAGCCCCACATCGGGCGCCATCTTATGTTATCTATATATATATATATATATATATATATATATATATATATATATATATATATATATATATATATATATATATATATATATATATATATATATATATATATATATATATATATATTTGCAAAGTGGAGTAGGCTTAGTCGGAAGCCGGGACTAATGCCAAGAAGAAGAAGAATTCATATTTTTTTATAAGTACATATTGAAAACTGGTATAAGTCGACAATCAGTATGGAAAAAACCTAACTGATAAATAATAAATATGGCAATTTTATTAGATTGATTATTATTAGTATATAATATTTGGAGCACAATCATCAGTCACGTGTAATCACTGTCAGAGAACTAGGACATCATATGTTGTCAAAAGTTCTGTGATAAATGAAACAAATAGGGAGCTTTCGGAAATCGTTTTTCTCCTTTATACTCCAGGCTTTTCGATTTTACATTTCAGTCTCACCCGCTGTCAATGCATTTATGCGTTGGACTGCACATAATTTAAGTCCTAGTCTTCTTGTAACACGGTTGATTTTGCAATGAAGATAATTTACAGTTGAATAATGAAAAAATGTGTGCTATACATATCATATTCTTATACGGTATGATGTCTTAGTAGAAGCACTAGTATTACAACGTGATGGAAGAATGTTGAAAAGAAAGATATATTATATTTAATTAATTTATATTTAATTAATTTGTAAAAGTTGTACATAGTATTTATACATTTTTCTATGAAATATTTTCCATTTAGCGCACATTATATACAAAAATACTAATAATTTAAATAAAGTAATTTTTTATATTATATATGTACAAAATAATTTAAATAATATTTTAATAAGCCTCCATGTTTGAAATAATCAGGAACTTGAATGGTTCAGTCACGTTGAAATTTTGACACTTTCACCAGGTTATCATACCATATGAGAAGGTTTACCATATAAGGAGGAGGTATAAGTTAGGTTGCTTTCTGCACCTGACTTTGTTATTCAAAAATCAATTTTATCACAAATACATAGAGTTTTTAATTACTTGCTGCCAAATAGATACTACGAGAGAATGAAAGGCACTATATAAAACACTTAGTGAAAAAAAGCGATTATTTTCGAAAGCTGTTCATCTAACTAAAAGCTAACATCGAACTTTTCGTATGATATTGATATATCCTAGTACTGTGACGGTGAAAACACGTGACTGACAGAAAACGAAGAATCCAAAGGAAGAAGAAAACGAAATAGTAAAAAAACAAACTGAATAATGTTTTTCGAACAAGATAAATTTATTTCTATTACATACAACATTTTTCATGAAGCGTTTTAGCTTGAAAGCAATATTTCGACAGTGCAACAATATTTTAGAAACAATTTTGAATGATTTTCTGGGAATGACGATTTCTTTTTATTGGATAAAGTAAGGCATTTAATTATTAAAAAAATAATAAGCTATTTTGTATTCTCTGTAATTAAAATGTATTATGTTTATATATATATATATATATATATATATATATATATATATATATATATATATATATATATATATATATATATATATATATATATATATATATATATATATATATATATATATACATATATATATATTGTGTACTATGTATATATAAATTAATATATTAATATATACAAATTTATCGTACTATAGGTGTCTATAATACGACATTTAATATTCGTTCATTTCTATTCCTAAATATTATATGATATAATATTACTTTCCCAACTTACTTCTTTATAATTTTAATTGTTTCTTGTCGCCCTAAAGGTTTTAATTAACTCATCTGTCCACAAACCTTCTGAAGGTTTTATTTTTACATATTGACAACTGTCACAAACCTTCAGGTTTTTAAATTTATTTTTTTGTTATTGTTTTTAAAATTGAAATTACTCTTAAACGAAAATACCATTAAAATTCGTATTATAATTGAGTATAGAGCGTAAAACAAGGACCGTAATAATTCAACAGCAAAGCCGGTTTCTTTGTTTGAGATTCACTCTCATAAGCGACCCCCACCACAGCAGCACGAAAATATATTAAATACATTCACACCAGCACTAGTTCTGAGACTTTTAAATGGTCTCGAGAATATGGGCCATACCGTGTGGATGGACAGTTTTTATAATTCCCCTGTACTGGCACGACGCCTTAAATCTATAGGGTTTGACTGTGTGGGCACGCTGAGAACAAATCGCAAGTTTGTTCCTCATGTACTACACAGTCTCACGATAGATAAAATGCGTCCGGGACAGCATGCTGGTCTTACCTCAGGAGATGTCGATGTCATGGTGTGGAGGGATAGCAGGAGGAGGAGTGGAGAGAGAGCAACAGGGTTGCAATGATATCCACATACCATGGCAACGGGGTCTCCCACTATGAGGGATCCACCAAACCCATCCTAATATTGGACTACAATATTATGATGGGTGGGATGGATAAAAAAGATCAGATGCTTGTCATTTACCCTATAGAGAGAAAAAGAACAAGGATTTTTATTGTGTTGTAGCCTATTGAAACGCCCTTTATGCTCAGTGGCTGTCTGCTATTTTATGCAGCCGCCAGATTTTGAAAGAAAGCCCTGGAATAGTCGTGGCCTGGTTTTGGCAGAGTTCCGTGTACATACGCATTGTCGAGCTGTAGCATATAGAAAAAAACTCTCCTGGCGTCCAACTAGAATAATGATCTAGATTAGTTATTTAGTTTTAATAAATTAGTTAGTTGAATAGTATATAAAATGTATTTTAGCATTATTTTAATATAAGTTTAATTTTAATATAAGTTTCTTATCATTTTATTTTCTTTATTTCGGAAGAACCCGTAACAACACATTTTTTGTTTACTTTTCATTTATATTATATATGTCTTTAAAACACCCATTACTTAGGGATATAAATAAACAGTAAGTGGAATTATTTGTGCCTAGTATTGTCACTACGAGGGATTCATAAATGACAAGCTGGTCATTGATTAAACCTGCACTGCCTGTGCACGATCGTGCATCAGAATAAGCTGCTATTGTAAAATGCACTCTAAATGTAAATTAAATATGCTTCATATTTGAACTTATCAAATACAGAGGAATATATATACTATTTTAACAGAAGACATCCAAAATATCTCTTCAATGTATATGAAAACCTGGTAGTCAATATTTTGGTTTAAACGTGACTTGTACTATCTCTATCCTTTACTACTTTGTGATAGGGAAACAACCTGGAGATACAGTTCAATAAAGCGTTGACCCACTTCGGGCGCCATTATGCTTTTTACATGAATACTAAATATAATTTTACATTTCTTACCCAACTTCACGCTGTATCCCGTGTAAAGCTGGGAGTAAAACCTAGTTCTCTGTTTACCGTACAAATTGTCGCCGTAGTATGTCTTACGAAAGCGAAAATATTTCATTTAATAAAAAACCATCGGCATTTACACAGACGCTTCTTCCCCCAGAGCGTTACGATAGGATTTATAGAGGGAATATATAAAGTGCTAAATAAGTGATAAATCTAGATAAATCTATCTATTATAATGAGAACTGTAATTAAATTGAAAATGACCGTATTGATAGTAAATCCAAAGAACTAAATGGCTTAGCTATCGCCAAAGCGGCGATATTGTTTCGAGCGTGTGTGATACCTATAGTAAAAATAATTTAGTACTGAATGAAGCTTTGGTGCATCAACTACGAGATTATTGATCAAATACACTTAAGTGGCAATTAAATAGCACTACAGGGACGCAATGCGACGGACAACTCCCACACAGTATGTGCTTATAAAACTTCATTAATTGACTTCCTTGCCTACTCAGGTATGTAAGGGTACTACATAGTAAAAATAGTACAAAAGTAATCTACGCCTAGAGTAATCAGAAACACGTGCATTTTAGTCGACAGTACCAGGGCATCAAATCGTATGAGGAGGTCATTTTCACAATTACCTGTTGCAAGATATTTCGATGGACCCACTGGTACTAGCTAAAACGAGATAGCTTGTATTTCCTATATGTGTAAGAGAGATACACATAGCATTTAATATACGTGTGTATACTTGTGAAAATATTTCTTATATTCAAATTAATAAGGATCAAAATTCAATGCATATAAATTAAATATAAATGTAGCGCAGGTGATACAGAGATAGCGTTTGGGATATAGCTGCAATATTCTCATATATATGGATTCTTCGTACGGTATCAGTAAAAAGCAAGACTAAAGTAGTCGGGGAATAAAAAATACGTTTTGATTGCTTTTATTATTAAGAACTAGCGACCGCTCGCTAGTAAGCTTCACCCGCTCGATGGATGTTCTTAGATTTACGCTTAATAAGAATTGTTTAATTTATATATGAAAAGAAAAATATATTATAAGACGTTGTGCACGTATATACAACCGTAAGTGCCACGATCGTAGGTTCGATTCCTATTCGGGGGAATAAATTATTATCAATTTCTTCACTCACGTAAGAAGATAAAGCTCGGCTACGCTAAGTTCCATCACTTAACACGTATCAAAATCGAGTGGAAAGTAAGGAACAGAGTATCTTAAAATAGGTTCCTTTTGCTAACCCAACTACATGCGGTATAGCATGAAGCTGACATTTTTTTATATTCCTATATAAAAACGTTACCATTTTTTGATCGACCCACATTGTGCGCCATATTATAATATCATAATTAGGATGTTTTGACCGACCACCGAAGCAATGGACGCATTCGCTCAAGTGGCGAAATTAATAATTTCACTTTCACTTTCACTTTACTACTAAAAAAGCACAACCATGCCATTTCTATTTCATTTTGGGGAAGATAATTGTATCTTTCTAGTTGCGCCACTGTTAATGGCCGGCATTTTTGCCAGGCTTACTTCCAACAAAGCCTACACCACTTTGCTCCACAACGCATCGCAGACTACACCGCAGCCCGTCTTGGGCCAGGCAGCGTCAATCCGGGCTTTGTATTATAATAAAAGAAAAATATCTAACTATATATATTATTCACATTATTACTTTTTAATTTCAAGTTATTCGCGACATTTGAGGTCGTTGTAGCTTTTTAGGACAATGTCACCTTTTTGTGATTCATACATTTTGTAAAAAAAAAAAATTTTGCAAACGTCAATAACTATTTTAAAATCACGCCTAGAAAAGTGGAAAAAAACACGTCAATCACGTTTGGAGAAAGCGTAAATGCTAGGAGATCATGAACCATAGAGCACCATTGTGTCATCTCAATACAAGTTTTAATTGGAAAATGCATTCTATCTATATGAAACGTAGTAAAAGAAATTACTCCTCATTGACTAACTTGAGTTTACGGTATGTATGTTTAATAAAAAGTAGTCGGCATTTATTATACTTAATAAATAAGTATATCTGAGTTATTCAATACATTATTAACCAGATGAATAATTATTTTTTAAATAAAATAAATTTATAAAGATGCAAAATTCTCAATTTTTAATGGAATAAAATGAAACACAGAAAAATATTTAACTGCATATTTTTTTCCCTTCACATTTTATCTATTTCTAGTAGATAAGTAGCCCAACACTAGTATTGTGTAATGTGGTGGTGGTTCTTCAATACACTTTTAAGTCTTTATTGTTTTCTTATAATAAGCTCTAGAGGTGGATTCCGCTGTAGCTTTTTAATATTTCTCCTGGAACATTGGGAACACGTGCACTTTAGCCGAATATACCAGGGCATCAAACCATAATAGGAGGTTATTCTGAATATCACCTGTTGCTAGATGATCTAACTGTACCTCATATACAAGTTGGAATGAGATAGCAACCCCTATATGTGCGAGAGAGATAGATGTCCATATGCTTGTTTCGAAATTGTTCCGACATCGTAACCCGAAACATTTAACATGTTATGATAACGGAGGTCGTGATAAAGATATAACTTTCCTTATAAAAATCTATACCTGGTATTCAAAGTCTGTGTAAATATATGACTTTAGATAGTTAAAAAAATATATTTATATATTATATTTCTCAAATAACTTTTTTAATGGTATTGAACACTAACGGCCGGTTTCAATAACTTACTAACATTTGACAATCTGTTAAATTAGCTACCGTCAGTAGCTGAAACGTCAAATTTGCGTTTCAATAAAGAAAGAGATCGGAATTTAAATCTTTAAGTTAAATCTATCTTTGGGAGTGCCAACCGCTTACCGGAGATAGATAGATCCATACAAACTAAACGTAGAGCGTTTCAATAACTTACTGGCAGTTAACTTTAGTTTGTTTTAAATGCCACCTGTCAACAAATTTATATCCATAGAATTCGGGCGATTATATCCGTGGGTTAAAGATTAAACGCTTATTTTAATAAAAATTATAGCTTTGTTTAGTGATGAAAGTGATAATAAGATGTATGAGGCCGGTATATTTTATTCTGCAGCAAATACAGAACCTGCAGAAAGTAGAAAGTATAGTCGCATTAATATTATATTGTATTTTTAGACGCTTAATTTACATTTAGATTCAGACTAAATAAAACTAGTGTTGATGATTTGTTAATAAAAGTACTACCATATGTGAGAGTAAGATCGGTATCGGTAAGTAAAAAGTTCTATGATTTTCTTAACATAATGTCTATGTTATGTTATTATTACCCTAATCGTGCCTCCTGCCTAATCATTGCATATGATTTAAGGAAGTATTTTGGTATAACCAACTTGATTTTTGAAAATTTGATGTAACCTGAAGTAGAGATAACAGTGGAGCACTCTGAAAATGACCCAGTTGACAGAGTAGCTCACCAACATCGTATTGTTAGACTGTATGAACTGAATTATATGTTAAAATAGTAAATATATTATACTAACTAATCAAGGACTTTTTTTCAGATATATGAAATTATTATACAAATTGAAGTTCTGAAAACGATATATAATATCAAATGTGTATTAATGATAAACGAAAATATATCTGCATTAAGCAGAATTTTAAGTTATAGATATATTAAAAAAACAAAGAGCATATATGTAGTTTTTTTATTTATTCACAAATATAAATACAAAAATAATTATGATTGCTAATGCTTAATCTATTTTTTTATTTTGTAATTCTGTTTGTTTACTTTTAAGCACCACTTTTCAACCTTTAAATTTAGCCTGCTCATTTTGAATCCTTATCTCTCTGTGCTCTTTGGACTTCCTCCGAAAGCTTCCTGCGTTAGTTAACTGTAAAAATATATATTATATAACCTATATTTATATAGTATTTTATTAATTTTCCTTTACCACTCATGCTAAAAAAATTAAAGAACTACAAACTTATTAATAAGACAATCAAACCCATTAACCTTTCTTCATTTGCCTTTTAAATGCCATTATGAACGATAAATAAAGCGAATATTAGATTCAGAAGTGATGACTTTGTGCATGGAAATCTAATCGAGCAGGAGAATAATGCTCTTTGGTCAGCCTCAGCGCCTCCCCCCTAATCTAAAAATAAATTGTAATTTTTAGGCATGAACGACAAGAATAAACACATTCAATGAAATTGACAATTAAAATTAAAACAATATACAATAGGAAATACTTACTAGATCAGCCATCTTTTATGCTAAATGCTATTTATATTTGATATTCCAATTTATATCCATTAATATCCACTTTTAAATACACAATACGCCGCCACCGTCATCTGCTGTCAAGCAAATGGCAAATGTCAATGTGCGTTTTATTGCTTCAGAATTCGTACTTTAACATGATTTAACTTATTAAATCTACATCTTTATTCAACATATTATAAATATATATGTTAAGGAAGAATAATAAAACTTTTACATAAATCTTCATATTAAAAAGAAATTAAAAAATTTATGATATTAATCATACAGCCGTATTGTTATATGCATAAACGGAACGCTTCGGAGGGATACGTTAACCAAAGATATCGAGTTTATCCGTGTCTAACTAAAGTTATCGTTACATACTTTTGTTATTGAAACGACGGTAACAGATAGATTAAAGTTTGACAAAAACTCTGGTATATATCTCAGCTTAACTGTTAGTATGTTATTGAAATCGGCCGTAAAATATATTAATAGTAACTTTATTATCTTTTCTTTTGCATTGACGGACATCGTCGACGACAGCGTAATTCAGTGTGAAGGAGTAATTGATGAAAGTGTTTGTCATTTTTTTCACACAAATGCGCAAATAACCGCGTATTCAACGCGTTGCTTCGGATTCGGTTTACCGCATCAATGACTAAGGCTAAATGAAGTTATTCATGCAATCTAACACTCAAATTTTTAGCAAATAAATATTGTCGATGGATGACGCAATTTATTGCTAACACTCCTGGACATATTTTGTTTTAAATAGCTTATAAATCCACGATAACGTCCAACCATGGCAGGTGCTCCATCTGTAGCTACTGATATTATATTTGATAAAGGAATGGCTTTTTCAATGAAGTAATCCTTTAAAACATGAAATATTGATTCACATTTAGTTTATTATGAATTAAGATCTACGCAGAACTGCTCAAGAACTTTGATAATTATCAAAGTTCTTGAGCAGTTCTACGTAGATCTTAATTCATAATAAAACGAACATATGCCAATAATAATGCTGCACTATCAGGTAAAGTTGACTCGTCCAGTTGTATAGAGAAATGTATCGTTTGCAAATGATTACATAAAAGCTTTCAATATCAGAACTCATTTTATCAATACGTCTTTCAACAGTATTGTTGCTTCAAGGAATTATTTTAATGATATCAGATGCAGGTTTGTGTAACACAGTTTTTAAAACCTCTTCAACGGCTGGCAAAATTAACTTCTCTCCGATAGTATGCGGTTAACCGGATTTTGCTATAAGTAACGAGATATTGTAAGACAAACAAACCAAACAATATTGTAAAGCATACCATCATCATTTCTTTATGACGTCGAAGCGAACAATCTGTCCAGTGTAGGTCTCTTCGTAAGTCCATCTTTGAGTGTTTGAAAGTATTTCAAATCTTTCCCTGTTTTATCAGGGTGGCATCTTCTCAGATGATCTTGCAGTTTAGATGGTTTCAGTGTCATTGCCCAAAACTTTGTTGCATAAAGCCACATAGGCAATCGTTTGTCCGGTAATGATGGAATGAAGCCAAATTTCCAATAATCAACATTGTACTGTCTACATTTCTTTTTAGATTTGGACATGGCATCAGTCATCTGTGGGCAAAATTAAATTATTTAAATAAGAAAGAAAATCCGGCAGCTCTATATTAACAATGTTTTTTGATTTTTTCGAAAACATTCCATAATTCGAAAATCTTTTTGCAACAATTATCTCAAATTACGGAGATTGCACTGTAATTGTAATATCGATTGCTAAAACTTTCAAAAAGAAACTATTGAGGAGTACTCGTGTAATATTAAACTACTAATAAATAAAGTCATGATTGGTGTTATTTGTTTATCTTTGCTAACTACGAAGACAAAACTAAAATTTAATAAAAAATAATGTACTTACTTTTCTCCAGCACTCTCAAACGAAATAACACTGACTCACTATAATTTGATACTGATGGTGATATACTATCTGTTTATATTTTCTTAAAATATTTTCTTAGCACTTTCCTGTTCAAGATTTATGAAACTAATAAACGTATTTGTCCCACATTCGTATTTATAGAGTGACGAATTGAACAAGTCAGTGCAAGGTAGCGAAGCTCTGAGACTGCAACTACGACTGCGACTCTCAGGTTTTTACAAGTTCAAAATGTATTGCGACCAAGTGAATACCAACATCCTACAACTTACACAATTTTATAAAAATATATAATATTTTTTTTACTTTATAGGTACTTTTATAACACACATTAACTATTTTCAGACTCTGGAGACATTATCAGAAAAACACGTACCTGGCGTTGATCATACCATAATTCTTGGGGATTTTAATACTTGTATTATGAAAAATGATGCTCGTGCAAAACAACTGCTAAACATCATAGTTAGCTCAAATTTAAATCTGCTACCATCCAGTCCCACACATTTTTTTTTCCTAATTGTGCACCGTCCCAGCTTGATTTAATAATTGTTTTCTCCATTGATTATGTAAAAACCCATTGCCAATTCCCTGCTGAGGCCTTTTCCTACCACGACTTAACGTATGTGTCTTGTAATATCCGTATCCCTAAGGTCAAGCCATCCGTGGTCATGCGACGTAATTTTAAATATTTTAAAAATGAAGAGTTCTTGTTTGATCTCAATAACATCGACTGGAATGTAATTTTTAACGCTCCGACTATTGATGCTAAATTAAAAATATTTAACTCAATTTTAACTCAGCTCTATGACAAGCATGAGAGCTCCTTTTCGATCAGTTAAATTAAAACACTTACATGGCTACGCAAGCTACGCAAGATATTAAAAAATTAATGATAAAAAGAAATAGGGCCAAATCCAAATACAAGCGGAATCCTAGTGATTAGTATCTTTAAGGGGTCACGTACAGTTGGAACGTCGAAAAAAAAGGAATTTTCAAGAATTTTTTTGGGCCCAAATTTAAATATTTATTCATAAATCTTTTTCCATTTGAAAGGTACACATTTAAAGGAAAAAACCCAATTTTTTCATTACAAAATATTATTAAACTTCCGCTTGAGAACGAAGTATGTAGGAGGCCAAAAAAAAAAAGGTCTTCCGCGGTGAACACTCCTGGTCGTCACCAGGTCATCTGAAATCAAAATAAAAATAGGGATCATTAGTTAATAGTATAATGCTCCGGTTGGACGAAGGATTTTCAAATATTTTGATTTTTTACAAAATGGCGGCTGTTGAAAGTCAAAATTGTGTTTTCGACCCAAATTTTGTAGACATTTTCAGCTATAAAAAAAAAAATAATCGTCGCATAAAAAAAATCCTTCGTTCATCCGGAGGACAATTATGTGTAGAAGAACTGAAAAAAATTTCAAGTCGATCGGTCAAGCCGTTTTCGAGATACGGTGTTCACCGTGTTTGAAAACATGATTTTGAGAAAAACGCGTTTAAAGTTTTGAGCACGGTTTACATGCAGATAAAAAATTTATTTCGAGACTTACAGTTAATCGTCTATTCCAGGGCCATAAAACGTCCCTTCCTTCGCCTTGTCAGCTGCCCATGCGTTAATTTTCATTCTCCGTCGTAGTATTCTACCCTCCAGAGAATTTTCTGTTGATCTCCGGGTAGCTGTCGCAACTCGAACAGCATCCTCGTTTTTAGCATAGTCGTGGGCGTGAGGTCCTAATTTGATGCCCATGGCATCAAAAATGGATAATAATCCTTGTGTACCTTCGTTGAAGGTACAGGTGGTAATATTAGCGGCGATGCTGACGGTGGTGAAACTTGCAGGTAACGTTTTCGGCATAATCTTCCAAACACTCTGATTAAAACTTTCGTTGCTGTTTTGGGTGAATCCTCCGATGCATCTTTGTAACAGATCATCCTTCGTGAGTGCTTCATAAATTGGTTTTATGGAATTTGCGACTATTTCTGAAAAGGCAGTGTAATCATGCTCGAAAGTCTCCAACTTATTCTGCGCCTTTGCCTGTTGATATTTGCACCATGAGTCAGCACCCGGTGGGCAATAATCATGCTGTGGATTTTCATCGGTAGAATTCTTATGGTAAAATGTAGCCCAAATGGCTGTCTTCATTTTCTCAACAGAATCGCAGTTATTACGAATTGCATTGCCATAATACCCGGTCAGTTGGTCTATCAATTTACCAGTCAGTTTTCCTTTACCGCTAAGTCCTTTGGTCGTTTTTTTCAATCCACGTAGACGCGTACCCATCCGTTTCTGGACGTGACCAACGCATTCTTTTTTTGAAATCGCAGTTTTTCCATACGGAGAATCTTTTACGATTTCAGAGAAAGTTTTTGAATCCCCGTCCCCGACATAATTTAAATATCGCACGCCAAGATTTTTTATTGAACGACGAAACATTTCAACCACAGCACTGGACTCCATTTTTCCTGCAGATCCCGTATGATTTGCCGAGCAAGACTCTTCGTGAGTTTCATACCATTCGTCATATTGTTCACTGCCTTTTTTATCCTGCCAAACTTCACAAGCCTTGCAATACGAACTTTTTACAACGACGTCAATAATCTTGCCCGTGAAGTATCCTATGAGAGATGTAACGCCAAATAACGATGTAAATCCGCGTTTGTGCCACGTCCCATCACCGGAAACCGTCAAATCTGAATTCTCATTTTCACTGTCGACGGAATTGCACCGAACTTCTTCTTTGCAAGCCTTTTTCATAAAAAAATCGGCCATATTTCGACTCGCTTCACAAATGTGCTCCAATAGAATGCAGTACGTCGATCTTGTTAAAAACGGCGGAAAGTCCATCAAACCGCAAAATTTTTGTGCACCTTTGAAGCCAACTCCTAAGACCCGCATGGCTAACGTAAATCTTCGATTTATCTCATACGAATGTTTGATAAAATCGCAGGATGGTATGTACTCTGGAGCACAGTTTTCGCAAGTCAGTGAAATTTTAAAACCGAGTCCACGTTCGCTGTCAATGCCAAACGACACTTTGCCGTTACACTTTGCACACTTCACTAAATTTGCGATGGCGGAAAACACAGAAAAAAAATTAATAATCCTATAATCGATAGAATTAGTTTTCGGAACGTAATATTCTTGTCGATTTTTCAGTTTTTTCGCGGACGTACATGCTCCGCCATCGTCTTTCTCCGCAGTTTTTGGATTAAACTATAAACACTTGCGCAATAGATGTAGCAGAGTATGCAGGGACGCCCAGCGTAATTATATTAATTTAAAGTTACAAAACGCATGCTCGCGTAAGTCGTGGAAGTTTTTGAATCGCTGAGTAGGCAACTGACGGCAACGTAAGGTCTTGACCAGCAATCTGGACGTAGATGCCTTAAATAAACACTTTGCATCAATTACACCAATGGACAGTATATCTAAGACAAAAACATTGAATCACATTTGTTCTTTGCGATCTCCCACGATCATCCTTTTACAAGTTACTTCCAATATTCTAGCCATCAAATCAGATGCCTCAGGATATGATGGCCTTAATCGTAAGATGTTAATTTTACCCTTGAAAGTGCTAGCTCCAATTATTACTAATATTTTCAACTTTTCCATCTCTTGTAAATCCCAAATATCCTAGGTCCTTCTTGCATTACCGCCTAATTTCAATACTTCCTTTCCTGTCCAAAGTCTTGGAACGTATTGTTTTTCAGCAATTGAACCAGTATTTATATATAGTCAGACAACCAAATTTTATTTGAATTTCAGTCTGGTAACCGTAGTGGCCACAGCACAGTTACTACTTTAATCAAAGAGTGTGACGACATTAGATCAAATATGGACAAGCAAAATCTTAGTTGTTGCATTGGTTGATTTTAGTAAAACTGAAAAAAGTTAATATTAATAGTCTTCCAACAATCAATTTTAACTGTGTTATTTTGAATATTAGTCCATCTATTAAGGATCTTAGTGTCATTCTTGACAATTCACTCTCTTGGTCACCACAGAAAGCCGAGGTTAGCCGAAAGATTGTTGCTACAATCAGATCCTTAAAACGACTAAAATATTTCCTACCAATTAAAACCAAAACTACTCTAGCTCATTCACTACTGTTAGCGATTTTAGATTACGCTGACTCACGTTATCCAGACTTATCTGAAGATCAATTAAATAAACTAGAACGTTTACAAAATCTATGTATTCGATTTATTTATGATTTACGCAAATATGATCACGATCACCGTCATCAGCTTGGATGGCTTACTATCCGTCAGCGCTATAACTTACACATGCTATTACTTTGATATTACATCCTCTATAACCCTCTTACTCCCTCTTATCTGAAAGATCGTTTTTGTTTCCTTGGTTCCGATTCCCTTCTACGCCTCGAGCTTTGGTCCCGTGGTGACAAACTCCTCAAACTATCCTCCTCTCATACGCATTTCTATTCCAACTGCTTTACTGTGAAATCAGTGATCCTGTGGAATGAGCTTCCTTCTGAAGTCAGACATTCCAGAACTTAAAAAGTACTTATTTAACATATAAATTTGTTGTGTTTTGCGCCCTGTTTTTGAAGAACGCATTATCAGCCGCAGAGCTGATGTCGTTTGGCCACGTCGGAGCTGCGATTTGACAAAAATAAGTGGTGCGCCGACAAGCTAGAGACAATTGACGGCTTAAAGGACAAATCAAAAACAATTCGTGAAGCCATTGGTGAAATACAGCTGCACACAATCGATAATGTGCTTAAAATTTGGACTGATCGTGGAGGCAGCCATTTGAATGAAATTATTATGCATTATTATCCGGAAGGTATGTACTTTCAAATAAAAAAAGAAATTTGAAAAAATCAGTATATTTTTTATAGCATTTATAAAAAAAAGTTTACTTTTTCTAGGTATTTTATAACTGAAGCGCCTTTGCTTTTGTACCCCTCTCTTTGAGTATTTTGAATGTAATTAAATTGTTAATTTGATATTGAAACTTAACTTTGAGTGTTGTTATTGTAACTTTTAACTTTAACTTTGAGCGTTGTTATTGTAAATTAATATTTAATAAAATTGTTTGATCTGACGAATTTATTCTGGATATTTTTTTTCGGCTAGCTACACAGTCAATAAGCATTTGTTTCAGAAAAACACACTGAGAGAAGAGAAACACGTTTTGGCAGAGTCCAGTCTTATGTTCTTGCGGGCCAAGTCTTTGAGTAAACGACGGGACTCGGAGATTCACTTTCCTTTTGGTCGTCGCTCGGATAACAAGCCTGGGAACTGTCTTACAACTCGTTATATTAACTACCTACTTGTTGATTGTGGACCTACCTACATTATTAATTCCAGTGAATGTTAATAGTAGTAATTGTAAGAAGAGTGTTATCTGCTTGCTACGATATGGGTCTGGACCCACGAATATGTCCTCTGGTAGAGATCACCACTTTCATCAGTATCCTGCGCCGACATATCTTTAAAGAAATCAAAGAAAAATCCTTATTATTTGATTATAACTCCTAGTGCAATGTGAAGATGGCATCTTTGGAAATAGATGGCTCATTTGCAACATTGCTTATCCCAGTACTTCATACTCATTAACACCACTGCTTAATTATTAATCCAATAACTACGGCAGAAAATCGTTAAAATGAAGCACATGTTAAGACTAGTAACACAGTACAGACAGTAGTTAAAGAAAGGTTTTTATTACAACTAATACATCGTTCAATAAGCCCCGGGACTAATCCAGAGATGGCGCGATTCTGGCTGCTCTATCGAAAGCAACGATTTGTCGGTGGTATGCTGATTTTAAATGCTGATTATACCTGACAGTTATGTTAAAGAACGCTATGGAATGCGTTGTTCCGTGTAATTTGTCAGGCGCTTTTTGTTAATGATATAGTGAGCACAGCAATCTATTTTGTCCCCTTCAAAATAATCCCCCTGGGAAATTATACACTATAATGCCAACGTATTTTCCAATCTTCGAAGCACTTCAAAAATTCATTTCATCATTCATCATCATTCATTTTGTATCTTGTTCAGCGCCTCCTTTGATGCCGTCTTTATCTCGTCAATCGTGGCGTAGCATCGTCCTTTCATGAGCCTCTTCAGTTTCGGGAACAAGAAAAAGTCACAGGGGGTCAGATCTGGGGAATACGGTGGCTGCGGTATCATTGTTTTTGGCCAAGAAGTCGCGTACAAGCAGCGATGTGTGAGCAGGAGCGTTATCGTTATGCGGCGACCCGTCTCATGCCCAAATTGGCCAATTTCATTTCTTTCACTTCATAAATATTTTTGTCTGTTGTTGAAGTGCTCGGGCGTCCGGCACGCTCTTCGTCGTTCACATCTTCTCGGCTTTCTGAAAACATTTTGTACCACCGATAAACGTTGCTTTTGTCCAAAGTAGCTTCTTCGTATACCACAGTCAACATTTGCAATGTATCCACGCATTTAATTTCGTTTTTCACATAAAATTTGGTACAGGTTCTTTGGTCTATTTTTTTGAGTAGGTAAAAATCGAAGACGAACCAAAACACGTGCAAGCAAAGCAGCTGTCAACAATTAACTGAACATTTAAAATGGCCGAACTTGTCCGCATAAATGAAAAAGATATGTACCAACATAATGCCACAAAAAAAAATCGAAATTCGAATATACGTAACCCGCGAAAGTTCAAAATTCGCGATACTTTTTGAACACCTCGTACATCCCCTTACAAAAATCAGTCATCATAGACAAAACATATTATATCTATTTATTTAATGCAATTTGTGTATATATTATTATAAATAATATAAAAAAATAAAATTATAAATTATTTATTAAATTTACCTACTATAAAAATAAATACATAGTCCATCTATTCACAACGTCGGTTAAATATATTTATCATCTGCAAGTCGAGAGTTACCTGCGGCCAATGACGTCAAATGACGTCATGGTCGTCCATCGGTCGCTAGACAGGTGCGAAAACTTATAGCAGTGAGTCACAAGCATCTTTCCGTCGCGAAGTTAATTGCACTTGCTTTTCCTTTCGGTTGTTACGTCACGATAATTCGAATTAACGTCTTTCTATATAATTCTTGTTCTTTGCTATACTGTAGTTTACACTCCTTCTGTATTTGTTAAACTGACTATTATATTAGGTTATACTATTATATTATATTATACTAAGTTATTACTAATATTATATTATATTATATACTATACTATATACTATATTATATACTAAATTATACACTTACTATTATATTATACTAAGTTATAAACTATTTTCTATTACTGCCTTTAGTGTTTAAATGTGACTTTTATATTTGTAATTTATATACGTGTACGTGTTATAAACTTGACTATTACAACTAATCATCAGCTACACTAATAATCACCACACGCTACCAAAGTTCCTTTATAGTTTTAAAATTAGGTATGTGACTTGACAAGTTTTATTGGATGTATTACAAAAAAATATATTTTGTGTTATATTTGCCACACTTGAACCATAACCACCACCATTACTTGCTTCAAAACCACAATCACTCCCCAGCACCAAACCACTGCCCTCTGAAGGAGCTCTGGCGGCTGTAAGTCCACCACTTCTCCATATGCTTCAGATGGGACTTGGGCAACCGGCTCTTCATTGTCCTTATTACCTTTAAACACCACAGTCAAACCAGTGCACGTAACAGCTCAAATGGATACACCACGTTCTAAAACTGCATCAGGGGGGATGGAGGCCTTTCCACCTCCAGTCTACAAATTTTAAAACATCCAGAATTAAGTAATTAGATCTAGACTAGATCATAACCGGCAGAATGACAGACCTTAAGGCTGTTGTACCTAATTAATGCACTACGCTTTCATGCCATTTTTTTTAGGTTTTCCCACTTCAGGCGCAGTTGTTCCGGACGCCGCATTTCTCCCGTTAAAACACTAAAATCCTGCGCAATCGATTTCCAAGCTTGCTCTTTTAATTTATTATTATTTGTTTTCGTGGATTTACAGATGATGACTTTGTGCTTGGAAATCAAATCGAGCAGGAGAAGAATGCTATCTATGCATCTGTCTAAAAATTACAAGGCGTGACTGACACACTTACTTATAGTTCCACTGAAATACAATCAAATCAAATACTTTGAATAAAAGTGGCAAAAAAAATTAAAATCAATATATCATAGAAAAATATATACTTATAATCAGCAATCAAAGAGCACGGCCACAAAAACTTAATAGAATCGAAGTCACCCAACTTCCACGTTCAAATTGGCGAAAGACGACTCGGCGAGGAGTCTATAATAGGAGACTTAATATATTACAACAAAATTAGAAGCAAGAATGGAGAGAGAGTTATCCAATTTGCACTGGGAAACAACTTAAGTATATTAAATACAGTGTACAAGAAAAATAAAAATATCATGTGGACCTGGATTACATCGGATGGGAAGAATAAAAATGAAATTGATTTTATAATGACTAACAAAACCAGATATTTTACAAACTTATGCTTATTCTTTACTATTCTTATACTTATTATCTGGATTCTTATTTGTTTCGGTGTCTACAAAATTATTTAGACGATAAAACTTCAAATGAGGAGGTAAGAAATCATCTGGATCAGTTTTTTGCCAGTAAAAAACCGAAATTTTATGAGTTTGGAATCATGCTACTTCCACAAAGATGGCAAAAGGTATTAGACCAGAATGGACAGTATGTAATTAAATTAAATATTTATTCGCTGTAAAAAAATCATGTTTCATCTTTATAACAAAAAACGCCGTGTCCTGCGGTGCCGTGCTGTGTGCTGTGCTGTGCGACGCCGTGCTGCGCGTCGTTGTGCCGCGGTCGAACGCCCGCTGAGGATCCGGTCGTGAGTTTTATTTACTGTAACACTTGATAGGTGTAGGTACTAATCTTTCGTTCACCACAACGAAATTAGGCTGCAGTGTAGGTGTTATGGCACACACTCTCCTTCGCCACAAGGTGAGATATTTTCTTCATAAAGAAATGTACTAAAGTATAATCATGTCGGACTTTAATTTGTCCAAAGCGGAGGTTCTTTGGTACATAGAAGCATTCCACAGGGACGCTTACCGCGGCCTTATTAATTTCGCGCGCACGTCGCACGACATCCCTAGCTTGGTGGACGGCAGGGGTGTACGGGGACCGTGCCGAATCTACCGCGCGAACTCTACATGACGTCATCGGGACGGACGACGACGTGATGCCACGCGGCGATGTTACGCCCACGGGAAATTTTCGGGAATCGGCGACCTGTACAACGGTCGCTTGCATTGCCCCTCCCGCTCGACCCGCTGATTTCGTTTTTAATATGGATGTCTCGGACGAATCTAGCGAGGACAGTTTCAAAACCGTCACTCATAAATCTGCGAAGTGGAAAGCTCTGGCCCCTAAGGCCTTTCCCCCAAGAAGACAAACAAGCCTAAGGGGAAAGAAGTAGTTGCGGCTAGCTACTCGGATTGGATATGCTACATTGGAGTCCCTAAGGTGGGCACCATAGAGAATCCAATGTAACATATACTTCTACGCCCTAGAAGAGGAGCGCCAACAGTGGCCTTTCCTAAAAAGCTGGACCACAAGTAAGTCCTCTCTGATTTACGGGAAAAAGGTTTCCCCGTGGGTGAAACGCACAGATTATTTAACACTCGCACTAAGGCGAAATAAGACATTGTCCTTGTCGTCTTGGACATCAGTGACGAGGGCAGCAACAAAATATTTAAGTAGAAGTGGGTTTGCAACCTCACGGGCATACGTGTAGAGCCTCCTTTCACCCGAAGACTTATAGGGCAGTGCCACCGCTGCCAGAACTACGGCCGTTCGGCCAAATACTGCTTCGCGCGCTCTAGGTGCGTGAAATGTTTAGAAGACCACGGTACTGTGGACTGCCCTCGCAAAGTTCCGGACCACAAAGTTCTCCCGACTTGGAGTGATGTGTCGAGCACGGGGGCATCCCGCAAATTATCGCGGATGTCCTAGTGCTCCTCGCAGACGCACACAAAGGCAGAGGCAGGGGTTTGAACCCTGCTCAGCAAAAAAAGAACTGCTGAACGCTGAGCCTGCTGCTCAAGTGTTCCTTCCCGCTCCCCCACCAAAGGAATGCGTGGTTTAAACCTACGCCCAACCCACCGCGCAACCAGTGACTCCGGTGATCAGGTCGTCGGTCCCTAGGACAGCGGCATCTACATTCGGTCCCGTGTCCACGGCCGCCTCCGAGCGTCCGCGCCCGCAGCTCGCACCCGCCGGCCCCGCCAATGACCTTTCATTGGTCCTAAATTTCACCAGTAGCATGAACTTCGCAGAGTTCAGTGCCTTCGCGGCCAGCCTCCGCATCTCGAACGGTAAGCCGATGGCTCGACTTCAAGTAGTTTGTGACTACTCACACCTCCTAGAATCTATCTACGGATTCGATGCAGCTTAAAAATTCCACTGGCAGTCATAAATAGATTCACCCCATTATCCGCTGACTCGCATCTCACGCGTATTAAGCCTAAAGCGCTAATTATAGCTACATTTAACGCTAACGGTGTCAAAGGTGTCAAAAAAGCGATCTCTGTCGCTCAATCGCTTCAAATAGATATATTCTGCATACAGGAATCTTTTCTTCCTAAGCCTAGTGTTCGTAATCCTAATATTGCGAAATATAGGATTATAAGGAATGATAGGGTCACTCAAGAAGGTGGCACTATCATTTATTATAAAAGGAATTTGCACTATGTGCCGCTCGACCCTCCGTCTCTTACTAACATCGAGGCGTCGGTATGCCAGGTATTCATGACCGGCCATCAGCCTTTAATAATTGCCTCTGTCTATCTGTGACTTTCCAAGCAATTATTAGAAAGCGACATTCTGGCGCTACTTAGTATGGGTGACTCGGTCCTTCTGGGGATCTCAATTGTAAACATAAAAGCTGGAATTGCTCCAAAATTTTTTTCCAAAACAAATTGCTTTCTCTAGAGGTAACCTTCTAGATGACATCACATGAGTGTAATGTTTGTGTTGTAGGTCCCCCTACACCGACCCGGTTCTGGATATAGCGGTTCTATCGAATGTCAGTCTGTGGCTACAATCCATAGAATCACTGTCTGAACTCGACTCTAATCACCGTTCTATAGTTCTGAAGATAGGTAGTGAGAGCCCCTCTCGCCCCCCAACTAAGACCGTTGTCAAGTGGAAAAGATTTACGAAGCTTCTCCGGGCCAATGAATCACCACTCCATGAGCTGATACCTGGAATAACCGAATCTGCAGAGTTAGCAATAGAGGCGGCGAATAAATTCACTACATACATACAGAACGCTATCCGAACCTGTTAGAAAGAGGTTTCAAATCTACCCCAGGGGAGATTTGAAATTTCAGATAAACTTAGGAAGCTCATAAGGCGTAGAAATAAAGCTAGTCGACGACACGACTCCTACCCGACTGACGCAAATCGTAGGAAGATGTTCAATCTAAAGAGGAGAGTGAAACATGAGTTTTCGCTCCTCCGTGGTGATTCCTTGAGACAATAAGCTCGAAAGACTTTCGCCATCGCTCCAGGCTTTCTGGGCTTTGTCGAGAGTTTTTAGAGTGGATTGTCTCTCGGCTATGACACCCCTGACTAGGCCCGCTACGATTGGCCAAGAAATATGTATTCCGATCCTTGGACAATTGGTTTCGAGAGTACCAAATAAATGTCGTCGAAAATTTGATTGGGCCATGATTGGAATAAAAAATTATTGGATATTAGTTTCAAGAGTAGCCCGGAGAGAGCCCGGTGGACTGTGAATACTGCGCATTTTAATAGCAGCAATTTCTTTTCAAAGTTGTTGTTGTTGAGTTGTTAGCCGAGGAGTGGTCTATGCTTGCGGAGCTTTTGATGAAGCTATCAAGTCAATGAGCGGTGAAAATTATATAACTGTAAAATAAAATTATATAACTCCATCATCGTAATGAGTAGGTGCTTGAAAGGATCATGTGGTCAGCTTATGGGAGAAAATTTTCTGAAAGTCTGTAATTTCACCGCTTTGTTCCGGGTTAGAAAGACTCTCGGTACAAAAATGACGTTTTTTGGGATCCTAACGAACCGCCAGAACAAAAAAGAGAGAGACTTAAAGAAATGGAAGAACAAAAAAAAACAAGAAAAAATAAGATCAAGATCACAATAAAAATCGAAAATGCTTTAAAAATACAGTACAGAATACAAATCTGAGGCTTGCTGATGAATTTACTTCCAAACCAGGGAAAAGCAGGAAGATCAGAGACCAGCGATGATAAATAGAAAATGTTTCCGTTTCTGACAAAGCCCTTGCCCTTGTAGAATTGGAAAAAGAATTTGGTGAAGACGATATGATCGTTCTGGATAGAAATTTTAAGATCAATAACTTTATGTTGGTTAAATTTGACACAAAAAAACTATGAAAACGCTACACAGTCCGGCACATCACTAGAATGGTCAGACATTCACAAGAATGACAGTTGTGACACCGCTCCCCGCCAGATTGCCGTTAGGCCTCAACGGTTACTAACGTGTTGGAACAGGCGTGCGCCGCTGCCTACAAAAAAATTACGTGAAATGTAATTGTGTCTCAGGAGGATACTCTTAGTTGTTTTTGTTATTATTTGTTACTAAATGTAAGTAAATATAGTTATTATTGTATTTTAAAATGTTTTTGATTGCAAGATTATTATATATTTGATAAAATTAATTGTTTGTGGAAAAAGTCTTTTGGGGCACTTTGATACGGTCATGTGCGGGGTACAATGATACGTATCAATCTACCCCTTTATTGTATTAAAGTGCTTCGTCAAAAACAACAGTTTATTTTATTGTTCATTCATTCGCTCATTGCAAACTTACTTAAGAAAACAGTTGAAAAAATAAAATCTGTCACCGAATTTGGTGTTGCTGTTCAGAAGAGCTTGCTAAACTTAGTTGTTGCCAAACTAGAACCACTAGAGCGACATCAACATCTCGCTAAAGTAACAATTTTAGACTCTCGCTTTAACTGTATTCATTTTAATTCCGCACTAGCTGTTTCCACTGCCATACGGGTATTGCAGTGGAAACAGAGAGCTGCGAGCTCTGTGAACGCAGTGTTATTCAGCAAACCGATATAACGTAACTAGACGCACGCTGGCTGAGAAATCATTTGAACTGGAAACAAAATAAGACGTCTAGAACGCAGTTCAATTATTAATGAAGCTCTAAAAAGCGATTTTCTCAACAGAATCATACGATTCGCAAATATTGGGATGCCTCTTACTAATGTGCAAAACTTGAATAGACCAATCGGAAGCCAATCTTTGAAGAAGTTAAAAAATTAAAACAAGCTTGATATTTTTTACAACATTGATAAAAACGGATGTCGGTAGACTGTTCAACAGACTTTTTTTGTTCTAGCCAATTTTAATTTCGCCAGAACAAACTTAAAAAGTTAACTATTGCTCTGGGCGTCACTACTGTCAGGTTTTCTGCCAATGATAATATTTAAAGGGCAAAAGGCAGAAACCTGAATTTAGATAATATTTTTTTTGAAAAAGGAAGTACCATCACTGGACAAAAAATAGGACATATTTTTTGGAAAGGTTAAAAAATGGCATTGAGAAAAGTGTTTCTAAAAAAACTCTTTCTAAAAGGAGACAACGTACATTTTTTTAAATGTATCTTCACTTCTAACGTATGAAACCCTTAGTTATAGGAAAAGCAATGACACTCCGATGTTTCAAAGGAGTGAAATCGTTTCCTACTGATTAACGTGCTAACAAAAAAGTTTGGATGACGACAGGACTTTTTAACAGTTAATGGGGACATGAAACGACAAAAGCGGGAAATTTTATTATTTTTGAACAACTGCACTGTCCACAACAGTCCTCATAACACACAATAGCGATGAACAACAGTCCTCATAACATACAATAGCGATAAAGATGAGGACGATACATCAGCACCTTTGGCAGAGGTATCAGATAAAGAAGCAAGATCCTTATTCGATAGCTTACAAACCTTCTGTTTATAAAACGAAAGTGTTGGAAAAGCATTTCAGGCACATTTTCTCTTTCAAAGAATTGTTGAGTAGCCTGACCAGCAGCAATTTGGTTTAAAGCAAATGAGTATAAGAGAGTTCTTTCGAAAGATTAATTAAATAATTCACATTGTAAATACATGTATGTACACAAATGTACGATCAACACTTAATAATTTAAAGACTTTTTTTTATTTTCTCTCACAAATTTTGAACATTTGATATTTTAAACATTCCATAATTCATACTATTTTAAGTCCCTCGAGTTTCGAATTAACGAGAGTCGACTGTACTGATCTTCAAACTAATGAAAACCTTGTGATGAGAATACAGTTTTAGACAATAATGCTGATTTTGTGGGCGACATAATTTCGTAAATTTTACAAAATACGCATATTTTTGTCTTTTTAAGTTCCTTAGGTCCTTACATATTGGTTATTGGCATAATTAGTGTTTTGTCGTACTGGCCACTTTAATCACAAATTTCTCCTCTTTGGTTAGGAATTCTAAATTAAAACTTATACAGCTATTTACACCGTCATTAATTTGTTCTTTTTTCTTCTGTTTTTTCTGTTTGCGTCATTCTGCTTACAAAATGGAAAAATTTAAATATCGCGTTATTTACGAGTACGAGTTCCACCGTTCCATGGTTGAAAAGATAGCTGCTAAACAACCGAGGCTGGTCAATCTCTCTACGCCACTGCTGCTCTACGGCAAAGTTAGACCACACACTGCACAATAAACGGCTACCAAATAAGAAGAGCTTCAATCGGAATGTTTAAGACATCCACCGTACTCCCGGGACAATGACAGATTACCATATTTTTCGAAATTTGGATAACTTCTGCAAGGGAAAAAATTCAACTCTTATGGGGCAGTCCAAACTGTCTTAAAAGATTTTATTGATTCCCGTTCGAATGATTTTTTTAGTAAATGGATCAATAAATCCTATTCCTATGAGATGGCAAAAGTGCAAAGTGTATAGATAATAATGGTTCATTCTAAATAACCTGTACATTTGCTGTACAAATTTTTCTCCAATCTGTCCCTGGGATCAAGTATCCCATTACATAACATCAGTTGCAAGCGACATACACAAGTCAAAATAGAAACAGACAGTAAAAACGACAGTGCTCCTACTAATTAATTAATTAAGAAAATAACTACAGATCAGTATTACATTGTTAATACTGATCTGTAGTTATTTTCTTAATTGATTAATTAGTAGGAGCACTGTCTTTTTTACTGTCTGTTTCTGTTTTGACTTATGTATGTCGCTTGCAACTGATGTTATGTTTGTTTTCAATAGATAAAGTAGTTGTGTTAAATAATTCTGTAATATAATTATAAGTAAAACATCGAAAACTATATTGTGAAAACAAAGAATCACTGCCATTACGCACGTTGCACTTGTGTGTAGCGTTTTGAGGATAAGTTGTTTAACGTGTTAATAGGTCTAAAACATTTAGATCGAAATAAAAGAGCTGGATCTGATGGTTTACCATGTATATTGTTGAATGAATGTTGCAAATGAATGTTGTAACGCGCTCGCCTTACCGCTCTATTAAAAACTATAGACAGATATCTATATTACCTGTCTTTCGGAAAATTATTTGAAATATTAATAAGCAATTAAGCAACCCACAATTACCTGGCATATAAAGCAATATTGCTTAATATATTCATAAACGATATTGTGAATGTTTTCTTTACGCGGATGATCTCAAAGTTGCTAAACAAATTAAAAGCAAATAGACGCAAGCACTTAATATAGACAAATGTAAATATATCAGATTCTCACGTCAGTCAGAAGTCAGTTAAACTCCCAGACTTACACTATTAATAATGAGACGTTGTAGGAAGTGACTACTATCTGTGATTTAGGAAATAATTTTGATAGTAAGATTAGATTCCACTTCCATAACGACAAAATGACGACGAAGACGTTTCAAATGCTCGGCTTTGTTATGAGAAATACTAAGGATCTTAAAAAGCCACAGACTATGATTAGACTTTATTCGGCCTTGGTTCGATCTAGTCTTGAATATTGTGCACAGGTCTGGTCACCACACTATGCGGTTCATATTCAACGTATCGAAGGCAGTTGTTAGACTAGATTTCGTTATTTAAATTAGTTAACGGTAACTTAGACTGCCCCTTTTTAGTAGAAAAATTAAACATAAATGCACCTTCTAAGCTACCCCATGCAAGTAAATACGCTTTATTTTCCATTAAAGCTTCAAAATCTTAATTAGAACAAAACGCTACTTTAAATAGACTACCGGTTCAGTAAAATGAGATGACAAAAAAATTGGAAAATAGTGTCCACTCAAATCCACCCAAATTTAATTGAAGTATTTAAAAGAAAAGTAATTGCATGCCTTCATTCTATTCCGTATTTGGAGCATTAAATTTTGTTTTGTATTGTTCCAAAAATTGTAATAAATCAATAGAATTATTTATCAGCTGTTTTAGTTATTTGTGAGTTAAGTTTTATTTTTGAATTAGCTAAATTATATATTGTTGGTATTAAATAAGTAAATTTTTTCATTATTTTAATAAATAATACATTTTAATAAATTACATTGTCCCTAACTTAGTCGTGGCGGCTTGTAATTAAAGCAGCACCACCAAGCCCATAGTTGTAAGAAATGTTTGTAATATTAGAATAAGAATATATATTGTAACCTGTCCTGAATTAAATAAATTAAATAAAATAAGTCGGCGGGAAGAAATACTTGTATATCAAGGACAAGCAGAGGAGTACAGCACAATGACAGAAGATAGTTTCAAGGTCTTCTGCAGGGCGCATAGTTTCAAGATAGTTTCAAGGGCTTCTGCAGGGCGCATCAAATTGAAAGTTATGGAAATTTCAATCTATCGTCCTACTACGAAGTCAAGATTTATTAGAGGTGGTAAATGGGAGAAGTGTCACTAGAGATTTAAGACAGTTCAAATTTCAACGTTTTAAGAGCTTTCCGCGTGCGAGGCGAAAATTTTGAGTGATGGCCTCTTATTTTTCGTTTGAACCCCTACCGTTTGGTACCCCTTTTGACTCTTAACATTCTGATGAAGTTAGGAAATTTTTTCTTCACCCATTCTCGAGATATCCGGGGTTTTTACAGAACCCGGATATCCAGCAAAGTTCCAAATGGAGAGTCTGAGGGGGGTACAACCAAACGAAAATGTTAAAATGAAAAAACAGAACGCCCAACTGTGCAAGTCCCCACTTGACAGTTTCTTTTTATCGTCGACTGGATATTTAAAAAAATGATTGTGAGGCATACTTCGTCATTTTTCATTTTAGATAACTGAATGGTTGTTACATTATTTAAGTTAGGTTGGGAAGATCATTCCATTCTCCACAACAGAGACCGAGTATCTGGGCATCACTTTGGACCAGAAACTTACCTGGAATTCGCATTTGGACAGAATTGCACAGAAGGCCAAAAGAGTCCTGGCAATATGCTGTCGGCTAGCGGGTAGCAGATGGGGATTAAGACCCAAAATTACCCTCTGGCTCTACACGACCATTGTAAGGCCGATAGTGTCTTACGCCTCGGAGGGTCTGGTATAGAAAAACGACGCAGAAATCACACAAAACAACTACCTTAAGCATATTATCCATATAAACTCAGATAGTCAAGCTGCACTCTTAGCCCTAGCAGATGAGACTCAATCAAAGCTGGTCGAGAATTGCAAACAGACTTTGGACTTGACTTGACTTTGACTTTAAACAACAGAGTAGTTCTAAGATGGGTCCCAGAGTACACGTCTAACTACCGCACAATTAACAACGGCTCCTACAAAAAAAAATTGTAAACATTACAAATTTGAAGCCCAGCCACCCAATTCTTGGCTAAAAAGGCGGATCAACGCGCGACTCACGAGCATTCATGTGCGCAACACCATCGGCACAAGGGTTCCAGAGCTACATCATCCAGACTTTGCCACAGGACCACAGCGCGCTCGCAAAAGATCCGTAAGTGCAACAATTTTCAACAGATAGATCTCAACAAGACAAATCAAACGACACCAGTTGCACCCGGACCCGTGAAGTATTGGCGGAGAAATAAGAAAATTATTTTAGGTAAAATAACCTAAAAAACACGTGGTTTGTAACATTAAATACAGCTCGTGGTTATCGGCGAAGCAAAACTCGGGCGCCGCCACCTACCTCTGAGCAACTGAGGACTCCGCCACTTCCAGCAACACCAGCGCTGAGCAAAGCCTGCTCCTCAAGGTAAGGATCGAAAGGAACCATCCCTACAGCAGTCATATCCTTAATCATGCAGTCATGTCCTTATCGGTAACAACGAACCGTCACAAGGAGCTCTTTCCACCACTTCTAATTCCACAAAAACCCACCCCCCTACCCCCAAAACAATCCCCACTCACCCCCTTGACCCTAAGAAAAATTGAACCCCACCTTTAGGCACTAAACTTATCATACCCACCCCCCCGTGTGAGGGCTTAAACCACTGGGGCTCTCTTGGAGACACCACCCCCCACCCTCAGGCACAACCACCATCCAGTGCACTCTTCGGTAACGACCTGCGAATAATTCATGACCCGCAAATCGTTATCGAGAACGTGACCGCCGCCATCCACAAAGTCCCAACTAATAACATCATCGTGGCAGGAGATGTGAATGCCTGGAGTCACTGGTGGGGCAGCATCTCCGAAAACCATCGTGGAGAAGAATACCATGCTTTCGCCACAGAGATGGACCTTCACATAATAAATACAGGTCACACATCAACTTTTGAGACATACAGAGGAGGAAAGTTATTCATGAGCTGTGTGGACGTGACTTTAAAAAGTCAATGCTTACTCGATAAAGCGGAGAACTAGAAAGTGGAAAGAAATCTAATAACATCGGACCATAATGCCATTACCTTCGCACTGCGCCTAGAGAGAGCGCTAGAACCCCTAAAGGCAACGTCTACGCGCATATACAATACGAAGAAGGCAAAATGGGCGGATTTCACCACCAACTTCAAGGCCGCACTTGCTGAGCACAACATCTCCACAGACCGAATCTCGACAGTCTCGAAGCCCGAGGAACTTGATGAGGTGTTAAACATCTACACATCCATCATCCACGGAGCGTGTAAGAACGCGATACCAAAGGCGTGGAAGGGCGATCCAAGGCCGCCCTGGTGGTCAACCACACTAAACCACTTGCAAAAGGACGTGCTATGGAGCGCCGAATAAGAAACGCTGCACCCAGTAGAAGGCAATTTACAATAGATCAATATGTACAGGCATCAATATGTACAGACAAAGAATTATACCAACAAAGAGCGACCGAGGCAGCCACGCAAAGCTGGAAGGAATTCTGTACGTCGCAGGACCACGAAAGCGTCTGGGACGGTGTCAACAGAGTCATCAGGAACACTTCCAAAAAGACAAGAGGATGTGCTCCTAAGGAATGTGGCGGGCGAAACACTGTCACCAGCACAATCTGCCGATCTCTTGGCAAAAACATTCTACCCCGATGACTGTGCTGACACTGATACCGAACTGCAAAAGCGAGTCCGACACCTAACAGATGGCAGAACTCCAGCGGAGATAGGAGAACTATCGGAAGACTACCCTCCCTTCACAGACCCGGAACTGGAAATGGTTCTTTCCAGACAAAACCCAAAGAAGACGCCGGGTCCTGACGGTCTGACATCCGACATATGCAGCGCGGCAATAAACTGCGACAGGGAGGTATTCATGGCGCTGGTGAATAAATGTCTGGCTCTATCGTACTTCCCCAAGCAGTGGAAAATTGCCCACGTCTGCATCCTCCGCAAACCAGGCAAGGAAGACTACACGAACCCAAAGTCTTACCGCCCAATAGGACTTCTATCGATCTTGGGAAAGACGTTACAAAAACTACTAATGGGAAGATTGCAATGGCGCCTCCTACCTACTCTCCATACCAGCCAGTACGGATTTATGCCACAGAAAGGGACTGAAGACGCTCTCTATGACCTAGTTAATCACATCAGAAGCAAGATCAAAAAGAAAAAGATAGTACTGATGATCTCATTGGACATAGAGGGTGCCTTCGACAACGCATGGTGGCAGGCAATTAAAAACCAACTGGTGCGAAAAAACTGTCCAAGGAACTTGTACAAACTAGTCACATCATACGTGCAGGATCGAAGAGTTACAGTGAACTACGCGGGGGAGACAAGTGGGAGGGAAACCACGAAGGACTGTGTCCAAGGATCTATCGGAGGACCGACCTTCTGGAATCTTATCCTAGACTCTCTCCTGCGTAGGATGGAAACAATGGGAACATACTGCCAGGCCTACGCGGATGATGTGGTTCTTGTCTTCTCTAGTCAGCGGACCAGCGAGTTGCAAGAGTCGGCTGAAAACACCATAGATGCCGTTCAGAAGTGGGGTACGGAAAACAAACTACGCTTCGCAGCACATAAAACCAATGCGATGCTAATGACCAAGAAGCTTAAGTTTGATACTCCGGTAATACACATGTCCGGCACTCAGCAGAACTTTGTGACGCAGATAAAACTGCTGGGACTCAACTATGACTCCCTTCAACGAACTGACCTTCAACGAACATGTGTCTGCCGTCTGCAGAAAAGCAGCGGACATATATAAGCAGCTAGCATGCGCAGCGAGGGTCACATGGGGTCTGAACGGAGAGATAATAAGAACCATATACGTGGCAATGATAGAGCCCATCGTTGTTTACGCCGCAAGTGCATGGTCTTCAGCAGCCGAGAAGTTGAAGGTAGGAAATCAACTAGACTCGCTGCAAAGAGGCTTCGCCCAAAAAATCTGCAAGGCGTACAGAACGGTGTCTCTGACGTCGGCACTGGCTCTATCAGGCCTTCTCCTACTCGACCTTCGGATCCAGGAAGCAGCGAATATGTACAAGTTCAAAAAAGGCCACAACGTCGGTTTCTTACCACCGGGACGCGAAATAGAGCGCAGAGTGGGGCCACTACAGAATCCCCACCCATAACAACTCAAGACAACGGAGTATGTGCGCTTGGAAAACCTTAACCCACAATCCCTCAAGGAACACCGTACAGACGGTCCCCTAATATTCACGGATGGCAAGCAAGATTGAAGGAAAGGTAGGTGCTGCTTTATCGTGCTGGGACCAGGGCAGGGAAAAGAGGTACTCCACGTTTCGCCTAGAGCCGCACAACACTGTCTTCCAAGCGCAAATGTATGCATTATATAGGGCCATAAAGATGGCGATGAAATCGAAGCAGAGCTCTACAAACATAGTAAGCGACTCAAGATCTTCACTAGACCTTCTCAGAGCCCCTACGGTACTCACCCTCTGGCCCTTGAAATGAAGAAATACATACAAAGAATCCGAGAAAAAGGTAGGGATGTACGATTCTTCTGGTTGAGAGCCCACGTTGGAACACCAGGCAACGAGAGAGCGGACGAGTTGGCGAAAAAAGCAGCAACGACTAAAAAGACTATGATAAAGTACCGATCTCATATGTCAGGAGACGTCTGCTCGAGGACTCAGTCAACAAGTGGCAGGCCAGATACGATAACTCCCAGACCGGGTCAGTTACAAAAATCTTCCTACCGAACGTAAAAGAGGCGAACAAACTGGTAAGGAAGAACATACTTACGCCCACTGACACCCAGGTACTGACCGGTCACGGAGGATTCGCAGCCTACCTACATATATTCCACCTAAAAGACAGTCCCTCGTGCATCTGCGACCCACAATGTCAGGAAACGGCACTCCATGTAATCCTGGAATGCCCGAGATTTAGACTCGAACGAATGACGCTGGAAAGTCACTTAAGACTTCAGCTGAACCAGCAGACACTCCACATTATCATGGAAAACGAGGCCGCCAGATCTCCTTTCCTCACTTTCGCAAGGAATTCAAAAGTCGCCAAAAGAAACAGCTCGCCCGAGTCGCACCAGGCCCCACAAGGACACCAAAAATACTATTGGACTCATTAGGGCAGAAAGTCCGAGCCGTATCCAAGAAGCTACCTACATTACTCAGAAGAGGGCCTCAACCAATCTCACCAACACCACCCACCCAACGCAGTTTCCTACAAATCATAGAGGATAGAGCTGCCGGCGGGGTGGCACAACTAAAAACGAGGAACATAGCCTTCTTCATGAGTGAACCAGAGGAACGGCTCGGCATATGTTTTTGTCGAGGCGAGGAGCCGGGAAAGCTTGAAATGTCGCCGGGCCTTGCACTTCTCTTTAAAGGAAGCACAAACACAACGAGGATCAAGCGCAACATAATCAGTGCTTTAACAGTGTGCACGGGAGACGACCCACCATACCGCCTACTGCGGTTGCGAGATAAAGCAGTAGCAGTATTCGAAGGGGAGGGAAAGTCGCCATTCACACAGGTGAACTCGCTGCTTCTAAGAATAGGAGAAGAGGCAAGTGGAGGGACCCCCAGGGTCATTAGCGTAGACGTGACGAAGCTAGGCTCAGACAAGGGCGGAGTAGCCGATTACTACGGCTGCCTCAAGGCCTGTCTTCAACACAATATAATTGTCTATGAGGACAGAGGGGAGCACCTGGGCTTTTTGAAAGCCAGGAACCGTCCAACCTCCCCCACCGAAGGGACAACCACAACTGGGCCCCGGCTTAGGGGTTCCGAGGCACTGCAACAGAAACTGGAAGCCCAAAGGCCGCCTCAGGCCCCGTACAAGATACAAAACGCAAAAATACTCAATGTCATCGACATTAGCGACGACCATCCTAAAGGCGCTTACTCCAAAAACCAACATCCCTCATACTCATAAAAGTTCATTCTCACCGGGTCAAACAGATAGGCAGGAGAGGGCGGTCAAAAACTTCCTCGGGGCCGGGAAACCACAAGCCCAGGTCCTTCCCCAGGTCCAACCGCGGAGGCCTAAGGAGACCCGGAAGAGCAAGAATACTACCACCAGAACTGAGACCAGCCAACAACCCACAAGAATACGCCGTCAATGCATTCATCGAGTTCCTGGCCATCATCAAGGCGACCCGAGAGGTAAACCTGGCCACCTGCAAAAATATCATGCAGACCTACCAAAGGGGCAATAAAAACCTACTGAAGGTGGAACTAGATGAGTGCGATGCAGCTATCTACGACAACGACCGCTCCCAAGTCATCCAAGGGAGAATGTCGGGAGAGTACATGGCAGCATATAGCAACACCAAAGGCTTTGTTGGACTGATCGAAACTGAGAAACGAGGAAATCAGCCACCAAAACTCAAAACACCAGAGAGCGACCCCATAGTGGTAGTGGCCAAGTGCACGAGAGTGATGCTGGATGACCGGATATTAGAGATGGCACAGTCCATCTCGGGCAGTCTGGGAACCAGCGTGGCTCTCGGCAACTGGGCACTACTACGGGCACTAATGGAATGGATAAATGGAGTTCCAGGGTGCGGAAAGACAACCCACATAGTCAGACACTTCAATGAGGAAGGGGAAATAGTAGCTACCACCACAGTCGAGGCCGCCAAAGATCTGAGAGAGAGGCTAACGCATCGCTTCGGAGAAGCTGCGGGAAAGAAAGTGCGTACGTTGGCTTCGATCTTAGTAAATGGATTCCATGAAGGCATCGAAATAAGCCGATAAACGGTGGACGAAGCCCTCATAAACCATTTCGGAGCCATCATAATGGCGGCCAGACTATCAAGAGCAAAAGTGGTCATCCTCATTGGCGACGAAAATCAGCTGCCTTACATCGACAGAAATAACCTGTTCGAGCTAAGGTACTGTCGTCCAAGTCTGACAACCAACATAACAAGGGAACTGTCATCCACGCAGCGGAACCCCATGGATGTCGCTTATGCCATCGCAAATGCATACAAAAAAATCTACTCCTCCAACCCCATCGTCCACTCCCTCATATTAAGAAGGTACACAGGCGCGCAAATATCAAAGGACAGTGAAGGAACCCTATACCTGGTCCATACGCAGGATGAGAAGAGGCTATTAATGGACCAGGGATATGGTTCCGGGGCTCAGTCGCGCGTCCTAACCATACATGAGGCGCAAGGGCAAATGTACGAGCACGTCATCATCGTTAGATTTGGAAGCGTGAGGATCTGCATTCACGAAAGTGTTCCTCACGCGGTTGTTACAGTAACCAGACACACCAACACCTGTGTCTATTACTCCGACGACGGTGGTGATGCAATCGGCAATTTCATCAGCCGAGCGATGGGGGCCTCAGCGAGGACGATCCTGGAGCACAGTCTCAAAAACGCATTCGCGAAGCGGGACGAGGTTGTTATAAAACCAATAATTGAAAAACTTTAATAAAATGGTCTTTGGTTGTCACTTAAGTTTGAACTAACACGAATTTCATGTTAATATAAGAATATATAAGAAATTTTATATAATTGTATAACTCACACTAAAAAAAAAAAAAAAACAAATACCTAACATAACCAACCAACCAATATATATATATATATATATATATATATATATATATATATATATATATATATATATATATATATATATATATATATATATATATATATATATATATATATATATATATATATATATATATATATATATATATATATATATATATATATATATATATATACATATATAATAAATAAACAACTTGTGCATTGTTATCTTATTATTATAAGGCATTCAATAATTAAAAAAAAAGAAAAGAAATAGTCAGTTGGTTTCTCACCTTAGTATATAAGTTAATAAAGTCTCGACAAAGTTTCATTGGCCATGTCAAAATAAATAAAATACTTAAAAAAAGGCACGGGCAATACGAGCCCGTGCATGTTGATTTCATTATAAAAAAAAAAAAGATGGGTCCCAGGGCTAGTATTAAGGGAAATGAACAGGCGGATATACTGGCACGAAAATGAACCAAAAGCACCCAATTTGGCCCAGAACCGTGTGGTATTCCTCGAAGCTTAACACAGCTTACCCTGAAGACATACTGCCTCTATAAGGCCATTCAACTATGGAGGAATACCCCTGGTTTATACCAAGCTAAGCTGCCACTGAGGCATTATCCCTCAGCAAGAACTGTCTTCCAACATTGGTAAGGGTGGTGACTGGTCACTGTGGACTGAACGGACACATGCACAATCTAGGCATCAGCAGCACAAGGATGTGTAGAATATACAATGAGGCTGAAGAAACACCTCTCCATATTCTCACTGAATGCCCACCACTTATGCAACGGCGTTATAGCACCCTGGGGAAACATCAAATGTACCCAGAAGAGGTGAAAACTCTCACAGCAAAGATAATACTGCAATTTTTTGCAGAAATCAATCTTGACTGCCAACTGTAGTGTGCGGAGATCATAATAGATCAACAATGGTCGCAGTGATACTGGGCTGCATAGACCTGCAAAGCCGCAACCAGGAAGAATAAAAAGAATATTATTAACAGCGAATGGCACGGGGCTTTGCAAGTGCGCGCTGGACGAACGCTCTAAGCGGGGGTGTGGGGCATGCTTCGTTTCAGAGTGATCGAACCGAATAGGGCAGACGTGTGAGGGTAGACTAAATCGAAGTAAGTTAGATCTTCGTCGATTTAAGTTAGCGAATTTTTGCTAAACGTCAATCAATATTATAAAAAAACAAACCACAAACGCAACAAAAGAAACGCAAAAAAAAGAAGTGAAAAAAACTAACAACTTCAAACAAAAACTAAAAAAAATACAAGCTCATTAGTTTGGAATGTTATTAATTATTACTGAATAACTGCACCTTTGAAATAGTTTCATACTCTCTCTCTCTATCTCTCTCTCTCTCTCTCTCTCTCTTTCCTCTCTCTCTCTCTCTCTCTCTCTCTCTCTCTCTCTCTCTCTCTCTCTCTCTCTCTCTCTCTCTACACACAGAAGGATCAAGAGTCGGGACCCATTCAAATTATACGTGGCTCCTTTAATTGGTCAAAAAGGAATGGGTATACAGTATTTAAATTACAAAAAATATGATCTGAGATGAAATAACAATATACAAGAAAGAAATTGAGAACTCTAGAACGGATCTTTACAAGATATTCGGGACATTAAAAATTTTATGAGTAAATATTATTTGCGATTTCTATTTTTCGATTTGAGATGCCAGGCAAACTTTACCGGTGGTACCCAAGGGAACTCGCGCTGATGGAGTACAAGCATGTTTTAAAAGATTTTGTTAAGTATAACGTTGACAAAAAATGAACAAGCTGCGTTTATTAACGAAATACTTTTAAAATCATTCGACGGAGAATTCGCTATAAGTTATCAGGTCGATTTCTTAAATTCGCTTAAACCAGCTGGTCTTGCTTACCATAGGCTTGCACTGCGAATAGGTACAACGGTAACATTACCGTAGTATGTAGTAACATTACTACATAATCTTAAATCACCGAAATTCTGTAAAGGAACCAGTTTGCAAGTCAAAGTCTTACATAAAAATTTCGTTGAGGCCATCATTTTGACTGAATGTGCCCGAGGAGGAAGAAATGGTGTTCGTGTCGTGTATTCCTGTAATATAATTTAGAAAGAAATCAATCTTGACTGCTAACTGTAGTGTGCGGAGATCATAATAGATCAACAATGGTCGCAGTGATACTGGGCTGCATAGCCCTGCAAAGCCGCAACCAGGAAGAATAAAAAGAATATTATTAACAGCGAATGGCACGGGGCTTTGCAAGTGCGCGCTGGACGAACGCTCTAAGCGGGGGTGTGGGGCATGCTTCGTTTCAGAGTGATCGAACCGAATGGGCAGACGTGTGAGGGTAGACTAAATCGAAGTAAGTTAGATCTTCGTCGATTTAAGTTAGCGAATTTTTGCTAAACGTCAATCAATATTATAAAAAAAACAAACCACAAACGCAACAAAAGAAACGCAAAAAAAAGAAGTGAAAAAAACTAACAACTTCAAATAAAAACTAAAAAAAATACAAGCTCAGTAGTTTGGAATGTTATTAATTATTACTGAATAACTGCACCTTTGAAATAGTTTCATACTCTCTCTCTCTCTCTCTCTCTCTCTCTCTCTCTCTATCTCTCTCTCTCTCTCTCTCTCTTCTATCTCTCTCTCTCTCTCTCTCTCTCTCTCTCTCTCTCTCTCTCTCTCTACACACAGAAGGATCAAGAGTCGGGACCCATTCAAATTATACGTGGCTCCTTTAATTGGTCAAAAAGGAATGGGTATACAGTATTTAAATTACAAAAAATATGATCTGAGATGAAATAACAATATACAAGAAAGAAATTGAGAACTCTAGAACGGATCTTTACAAGATATTCGGGACATTAAAAATTTTATGAGTAAATATTATTTGCGATTTCTATTTTTCGATTTGAGATGCCAGGCAAACTTTACCGGTGGTACCCAAGGGAACTCGCGCTGATGGAGTACAAGCATGTTTTAAAAGATTTTGTTAAGTATAACGTTGACAAAAAATGAACAAGCTGCGTTTATTAACGACATACTTTTAAAATCATTCGACGGAGAATTCGCTATAAGTTATCAGGTTGATTTCTTAAATTCGCTTAAACCAGCTGGTCTTGCTTACCATTGGCTTGCACTGCGAATAGGTACAACGGTAACATTACCGTAGTATGTAGTAACATTACTACATAATCTTAAATCACCGAAATTCTGTAAAGGAACCAGTTTGCAAGTCAAAGTCTTACATAAAAATTTCGTTGAGGCCATCATTTTGACTGAATGTGCCCGAGGAGGAAGAAATGGTGTTCGTGTCGCGTATTCCTGTAATATAATTTAGAAAGAAATCAATCTTGACTGCCAACTGTAGTGTGCGGAGATCATAATAGATCAACAATGGTCGCAGTGATACTGGGCTGCATAGCCCTGCAAAGCCGCAACCAGGAAGAATAAAAAGAATATTATTAACAGCGAATGGCACGGGGCTTTGCAAGTGCGCGCTGGACGAACGCTCTAAGCGGGGGTGTGGGGCATGCTTCGTTTCAGAGTGATCGAACCGAATAGGCAGACGTGTGAGGGTAGACTAAATCGAAGTAAGTTAGATCTTCGTCGATTTAAGTTAGCGAATTTTTGCTAAACGTCAATCAATATTATAAAAAAAACAAACCACAAACGCAACAAAAGAAACGCAAAAAAAGAAGTGAAAAAAACTAACAACTTCAAACAAAAACTAAAAAAAATACAAGCTCAGTAGTTTGGAATGTTATTAATTATTACTGAATAACTGCACCTTTGAAATAGTTTCATACTCTCTCTCTCTCTCTCTCTCTCTCTCTCTATCTCTCTCTCTCTCTCTCTCTCTCTCTCTCTCTCTCTCTCTCTCTCTCTCTCTCTCTCTCTCTCTCTCTTCTATCTCTCTCTCTCTCTCTCTCTCTCTCTCTACACACAGAAGGATCAAGAGTCGGGACCCATTCAAATTATACGTGGCTCCTTTAATTGGTCAAAAAGGAATGGGTATACAGTATTTAAATTACAAAAAATATGATCTGAGATGAAATAACAATATACAAGAAAGAAATTGAGAACTCTAGAACGGATCTTTACAAGATATTCGGGACATTAAAAATTTTATGAGTAAATATTATTTGCGATTTCTATTTTTCGATTTGAGATGCCAGGCAAACTTTACCGGTGGTACCCAAGGGAACTCGCGCTGATGGAGTACAAGCATGTTTTAAAAGATTTTGTTAAGTATAACGTTGACAAAAAATGAACAAGCTGCGTTTATTAACGACATACTTTTAAAATCATTCGACGGAGAATTCGCTATAAGTTATCAGGTCGATTTCTTAAATTCGCTTAAACCAGCTGGTCTTGCTTACCATAGGCTTGCACTGCGAATAGGTACAACGGTAACATTACCGTAGTATGTAGTAACATTACTACATAATCTTAAATCACCGAAATTCTGTAAAGGAACCAGTTTGCAAGTCAAAGCCTTACATAAAAATTTCGTTGAGGCCATCATTTTGACTGAATGTGCCCGAGGAGGAAGAAATGGTGTTCGTGTCGCGTATTCCTGTAATATAATTTAGGGATTTTCAAGCGTCGTGTGTGCAGTCATCTTCTCCACCATTAAGGTTGGCAACGCATCCACATACTATCAGATTGGCGACGTCTATGGGCGAGGGTGTCTTAACAACTTAACATGTGGCCCTTCTGCTAGTTTGCCTTCTTATCACATAAAAAAAAGAATACAAAATGACCTTTCTTTTGAATTTAAGCGCCTTTAATTTTCTCTGAAAGATGACAATAAATAAATCTCAAGTGCAAGCTTTCATCGCTGGTGTGGAATTATGAGAAGATTGATCTCATGGATAAATTAATGTTGCTTGCTGGCATATCAGCTCACCCTCTAACTTATTTATACTAGCATATAATAAAAAAAAACTAAAAACATTGTTTACAATTAAATCCTATAATGCCTATGATGAGGAGTACCTTATCATAATTGTCTTAGCTTTAATTGAGACAATGTTTTTGTGTCAGTGTGCCTTATCTATATAGATCTGTATCTAGACTTATAATAAAAAGGGCCAATTTGTTAGCTTTTATATGTTTGTATACTAACTTGGAAAATTCTTTCACTTTTAAAAACTACATTATCCCTGTGTAACATGAGCTATATGCCAATTGCAATAAGATTTCAGCCTAGAAAAAATGGTAGGTATATGTAAAATAAGTCAGAAGTAAAATTGCTGTTGTGTTCATTACAAGCGATATTCCCAAATTTGAGACGGGCAAAGCCACTGGTTATAATTACTAGTTTTCCCCCCCAGGAATAACAAACATTATACAATTCAAAATAAAAATAAAACATAAATGAAATACTTGATATAAAGTGCTGCAAGTATCAAGACAGAGTAGGACTGGAGTACAGACTTGTACACAAACATGAAGGGATTACTAAGCCAGTCAAAACTTAGTGGGGATTCTTGGCTACAGTATGGATAGTCAAAATATTCTCTACTGTGAATCACCGTTTCAAATAAGGTTTTGTCATATATCATACATTATAAATATACTGAAAAATAAATATTATTAAGCTAAGATTACTTATGAGTAACACACATAGATGAACAATATTGAAATAATTATGAAAACAATAGAAAATATTGAAATGCATACAGATTTTAAAACAAATAGTTTCACACTATCTAAGGAAATTTTTTGAGTCTACAAAAAACCACCCTCAAAATAAATTTAACAAACAAACAATTTTTCACCTAAGTGTAACTCAATCTTTGCAGTACTCTAAACTAAATTATTCCATTTAAATAAAAATTCATTACAAAAAGTATCCAGTATCAAGCCAGAGGACTATAGGTCTATAAAGAAAAATAGATGCCCATAGCATTTATTTTCTTTTATTTTCTTTCTTTTCTTTAAAGAAATATTTTGAAGCTGAGAAGAATACAGAAATCAAGAAATACAGATTTAAAAACGACAATGATAACATTTGGATTATGTGTTTGGACAAAATGACCCTGTTGGCCCAAAATAATTGGGCAGGCAGACCAAAACTTTTTCCTTTTAAATACTATGGATAAAACAACCAGTAAACAGAACAAAGTATTGCATGAGAAATAATTATTTTTAAATAAATACTAACAAAAATGTCAAAATGCCAAATTGATTAACAAAAATAACTTTGAAAATTTGTTATGTCAAGACTAATGCTGAAGTTGCAAAGTAAGAAGTTAAATTTTAAAATAGCCCTGGACAACTTTTAGTAAGAAAGCGTCGAACAAAGCTGTACTGCTATTAAATAAGAAAAGAAAAAACAAAAACTGATACAAACGCGACAAGTCCTTGGTGTAACTAACAAAAAAATATTGTAATAGTCAAACTATTTACTTAAGAACTTATGCCTTACTAATAAAAAATCACTTTACAAATAACCAAAAATGATAGTTAAGGATTTAATAATATATATTTACATTTTTTTTCTATTGCTCAGCTACCCTACATTCAAAACATAGCCTAATATTTGTATAAATTAATATTCAAATACCCGACACTGCAACGCTTTTGCGTTATATTTCATGTCTTTTTAAAACTTCTTCTTCTTCTTCTTGTTACGCCATTTCGAACATGCCATTTGAAAACAATTACTTCGCCAATGTCACTGGCACGGCAGGGAGATATTCGTAATTGCAAATTGAAATTATCGAAGTATATTTTTTTGTCAATGCCACATGCACAGATTATTACTAATAATATAATCTGTAGTTAATATTTTATTTTTTTTTTAGGTTTTATTTGGTGTGGATTTAATATTTTTTATTTTACCTTTTATGCTAAATAGCACACAATTTAGGTATTTAAAATGTATAATAGGGCAAAAATTCAATGAAAGTAAAATTCACTGCTGCTAGTATAACAAGTGAAACTTAAATAATAGTTTTAATTTATCAGTTACGTTATTACGTAACTAAGCATAAAGTATTTCTTTCCTTTGCTGTTTTTAAAATCGTTCCACTTAATAACTTAATTAGCTCTCATTCAGCGGACCCTTTTTGAAATACTAAATTGGTACTCCTTAGTTCTAAGTTCCATACTTTTTAGAATTTTAATACCTCTGTTTTTTAGTTCCTCTCAGAGATTTCTTCGATCCAAAACCTGATGAACGGTCGCAGAGCAGTCTCCTGCACCCGATGCCCCTTCTTTTGAGTTGTTATTCTGCTTATTTTTAACCCTAAGCGGCGAGTCACACTCGTTCCTCCCCACCCACTGATGCTGTAAAACCCATTCTAGACCTATTCTAGACCATAGTTCTCCAGTAAGTATGACAAATGTATTTTCTAGTAAATTTAGTGCATTTCTAAAAACAAACAAGAAAGCATTGGCACTTTATAAATCTATATAAGTATATAGCACATTTCTCACACTTCTCGAGGAGTAATCTAATCATGTGTTCTACAAAAAAGAAATGTCAGCTAGTGTCAACTACTATCATGTAACTTATCTGTTTTAAGTTTTTGATATATTATTTTCAATATAATATTTCGCCCCCTTTTTACACTAGGGTGGGCACTAGATTTTGGGGTGGGGATGGCCCCCCCGTCCTTATTTTATTATCAGGAATAAGAAAAATTAGAAGTTATAAAATAATAGTTAAGGTCATTGTAGTGATAGTTGATAATTTATTTCTATGAATTATCATATTATGCCAAGTAATAAATGAAATGATATGTCAATTTTCGAAGCTTTATTAATATATACACAATGAGCTTTATCTCAAGTGGTTAAATATTGGCACTCAAATATAGCGTTGAAAATGAGATATATAAAAGGACGAAAAAAGTACTTATTAGAATTACTCTCTTGTAACTCGTCAATATATTGTTTCTTTTTTTTTGCCAAAATGAAAGCATTTTTCGTTATTTCTATTATTTTCTTTAGTCTTCAAGTGGCAAGGGGAAAGTCGCGCGGGTCAAGTAAGTTAATTTACAAAAAAAACTAACGTATTAAATGAGTCTAAGGTTTGTTTTAGACATGACTCTCACAAATGGCTAATTAAAAAATCATTCGTCTAATCATAAAATGTAAGAGAAATTCTGTTCAATCTTTTATCCACAGTCTTATTCGATATATTCTTTCACCTTTCCTTCATTAACTTTTCTTATGTAGGACAAACACACAATAATATCAGTCAAAATAAGCGAGATGAGACAGTTTCTGACTGACCTACATTCGGGAAAATTTATTTCTGACTGACCTACATTCGGGAAAATTAATTTCTGACTGACCTACATTCAGGAAAATTAATTACTACCATATCTCCGCTCTGAAACACAAAATATGCCATTGAGTTTTTTTTTGGTTTATGAGATAGACAAGGCAGATGAGCGATCATGTCACTAGATGTTAAATGAAGACCGACGTGAAGACGAAGACATGTTAAAGAGTGTCTTAACATTAGGTGTCCTCTACCTACCCTATTTAATATTCGTTATAAAGCGTTAATTTAAACATTTTACTTAATTATAAATATTTCTTCTCTAATCTAGGTCGCAATGAAGCTTTTCTGACAGGTGGTGTTCAGGTGAACCCTGGCAAGCGTTGTGTGAACATGTGGGACGAGGGATGTGTTAACGGACAGCTTATCGGATCAGGTTAGTTAAGGAGTCCCTTTTAAAAAAAGATAAGAAGGTTGTTATTAGAAAATTAAATTTGAAATTACTCTTTTTTAGCTCCAATTAAAACATGGCAATAATATGAAATAACATGGCTTATAAAATATATTTTATTGTAAGTAATGAATAAATATAAATAAATTCTGAGTACATGATTCAAATCTATTAATATGTACCTAATACCTACCTATATATTATTAGCGTTCCGTACCTAAAAGTTAAAAAACCTAAAAGTTAGGGGCTCTATTAATAAGCCTCCGCTGTCTGTCTGACACCAGGCTGTATCATTTATATAAGCCGTGATAGCTAAAAGTATTAAGTAAGTATTAGTAAAGTATTAAGTATTTCCGTTGCCGCTATAACAACAAATACTTTAATTCTTAATTTAAAAATTTCGTCAGCGGAATACCTACAATCATGGAATAGATATGGAACCCCCGGTGTGCGAGTACTACTCGCACTTGACCAATATTGATTTTTTTCCTATTCATAAAATAAGGATGTCACAGTAAGAATGAAGAGGAACGTGCTCAGGTGGTTTCGGCACGTCGAGAGAATGAGTCATGAATGAATGGTAAAAAAGATATATAAAGCAAAAATGAATGGTAACAGAGGTAAGGGGAGACCTCGGTTAACCTTCGAACACACAGCGTCGAAGATCCTGGTGGAAGGACACGTTAAAAGCATGAGGACGCGCCGGAGAGCATGTTAATGAGAGGTTAATGACAGTGGACGAGGTGAAAGAGGTATGCAGACTACCCCGCTAGAGGTAAAACGTGAAGATATATATGTATGTATGTCTGCATAAAATTATTTCTATCCTATCCATAAGTTTATACAAGTATGTACAAACATTTTTAGAAACATACATGTATTTTTTTTATATTATACGCAAATCCCACTTATAATATACTTAATTACCTTCGCATGGGCAAAAATCGAAATGATTACATATTGGGGAGATGTATTGAAATTATGTCTGTCAAACAACATTAAAATAACAATTTTAAGTATAAAAAGTTCTTATATAATAAAAGTATTTGATGAATTTTAAGTATTACATTGTAATTTTATGAGAGGGGGTCGTGGCGCAGCGGCACAACATCTAACTGTAAACGTGGCTGTTGTAGGTTCTATTCCCACTGGGAGAGAATGAATTGTTATCATTTCCTGTCAGGTCCGCCACATAACAAGCAAAGTTTCGAATATTTGGCGGTGCTGATTGGGGAGCGGAGTGTCTTAACACTAGACTCCCTTTACCTACTCAGTTATAAGCGGAATATATCGTGAAGCTATATACTATTTATCTTTTAATGTTATAAATTTTGCCAGGACGTGATGACGATTTTGTGAACGGTGGCTTCAATCCTGGCAAACGCTGCGTCAACATGTGGGACGAGGGGTGTGTCAATGGACAGCTAATCGGCTCAGGTATGTATTACTTAGTGATAATACAAAAAATCATTTCGTTAATCCGGTAAAAAGACAAAATGCGGAGAGTTCTGCCACTCAACACGCAATCTCTTGAACATTAGGTGAAATGTGGGGAGTATCTTGGAGGTGACTTTACACTATGTTCCCTCTGTCTATCCTGCTATATGCGGGAAAGAGCCATTTATATATTAAATACATTTATAGGCCATATTTTAACAGATCTGTCAACTTTTTGCCAGGTCGTGATGACAATTACATTAATGGTGGGTTCAATCCTGGCAAGCGTTGTGTCAATATGTGGGACGACGGATGTGTCAATGGACAACTTACCGGATCAGGTATTAGTATTATATTTTTAAGCACCTATACAGCAGAGTATGGTGGAAGACTCTAGGACACTAGATTCTTCAACTGCCAACTGTCAAGAAACTCCTTTTTGGCCTGAAATCTTGACATCGCATTTTATTTTACCATAGCAAGGACATGGAAATAATTATATCTCGTTTTAAATTACTCTTACTTACACATATAAAAAATATGCCAAATAACGGTCCTTGGGACATTAGTTATAAATATATAAATGAATTAAATTAAAGTAAATTTAAATTAATTAATGAATTTCATAAAATTTTGCTAGTCCAAAAGTAATGAAAATTTGTTGTCTGATGAATTATGCACTTTAAGTTTAGATACTTAGAGAGTTTGGTGGCTATGGAGAGGAATTTCGATATATTCATACCTTTTATACGTTTGTTTGATTAAACGCGCTAATCTTAGGAACAACGGCCAAAATAAAAAGAAAATTGACTAAATATAACTTTAAAATTCATAAAATATAAAAAAAATTGTTGTAGATAGTCCTCTTGTCAAGGAGAGCTATAGTCTCTATTAAAGTACATACATAATATGTAAGTGTAAGTAATTTGTATAAATAAGTATGTACTTAAGTATGTATTTATTTTATATTGTAAAATATATTTCTTTTATTTTGTTAACATGTTTTGTATTATATTTTTTTTTAATTTGCACTATGCTTTATTCGCTTTCGCCTGTTTCCTGTTTTTATGCAACCAGTCCTGCATTTTCCAAAGGTTGTCTATAAGAGATTGCTTGCCTTTGCATATGCATTTTATATTTATATGATCTATTATTACGCTTTATCTGTTTATGCGTGTGCCAATAAAGAATAAATAAAAAAAATTACATACCTAAATCAAAAACATCAAAAAGTAGGAGATTCTCAATTCGATTAGTACTTTTTGCATGAGAAGTATTCTAAAGTACATATTGCTTTTTAGTCATTTAAGTCGATTTTCTTACCATAGTTTATTACCAGGTCGTGATGACAGCTACATCAACGGCGGCTTCAATCCCGGGAAACGCTGTGTCAACGTGTGGGACGAGGGCTGCGTGAACGGACAGCTTATTGGATCAGGTCACATATATAAATATAATATATTATATGTAAATTGACATAGTATATTAAATAATTTTAAGGCTTTAAATTCAAATTATTCAAATAGACTTTTAGAATCACTTCTAAATCAGTTAAGTGGGCATGTCGCTGCCACCGTACACCGGTTTGGAAGGCCATTCTGCTGAGAAGAGCCGGCAAGAAACTCAGCAGTTGCTCTTTTCAATATCAATGTTACAAATTTATTATTAAATACAATGGTAGCTGTTCTAAATGAAATTAAAATTACATTAATTCCACACATTTTATAATTATTTTTGTGAATTGACACATTTTACACAAGTGAATTGGCACTTCTAGTCCGTCTTACTTTTTCAAAAAACCTAAGATAGATAAAAGAGTATAATGAACAGGTAGGGACGTCGTCACAGTGTCTAACTGCGATGGTTGTGGGTTCAATTCCTACTCGGGGAGAATGACTTATTTTCATTTCCCTTGCTCTGGCAACAAGACTAATCACGGCGTGGTATTCCACCAATCATTGCCTATGCCACCAAAAAAAGAAAAGCGGAGAACGAAGTGTCTTAACACTAGGTTCACTCTGTTTATCTTTCTATATACGGGATACAGCGTGAAGCTAAAGAAATCAAATTAATAGGTCGTGATGATGACTACGTGAATGGCGGATTCAATCCTGGCAAGCGATGCATCGATATTTGGGACAAGGGCTGCGATACACACCACTCGGGTAACTAATTATAAATTGACATTGACATTGACATACATATTTTAATAAACGAACATAAAATTGAAAATTTGTCTATAATAAACATCTGTCACTTTTTTGGTGCATTTAGAACGATTTAAGCTCATTTCAATGATTCTAGATATTTTTTTATAAAAATCTTTCTTTGTAGATAACCATCATGAGTTGAAACTGAAGAACAAGCTTTATCTATTTGTTAAATACTTAAAAACCAAGCATATATAAATGCAATTACAAATTGTGCACAAAAAAAATAAATTAGCATGAATTATATTAATATCGGTATATATATTATATAACCTAAATTCGTTTTTTATTCACCTACTTTCCCTTTTTAATATATTCTTAATAAAACGGCCGGAGTATTGCACCAATATTATTAAGGCCATAGAGCCGCAGTGAGACAGATTCCTCTGATTGTAAACGAAAAGGTTGAATTTCCCTCCTGTGGAAAATAATTATTTCCATTTCCTGTGACAGGTCGCTTCTTTTTTCTTGGAAGACATTAAGTTTTTTATTGTTAGACATCTACAATATAGACTGGATACCCTCTAGAAAATGTCTCCAGTTATGCCAATGTTCCCATGGTAGACATTGTGCTAATGCTGCCTTTAATTCCACCATTCAACACACTGTGTCTCGAATTCAGGCATCATTTTATATGTGTTAAGCCTAAGAAAAAATTTAAATATATATATAGAATGTCACTAGGTAATATCTTGGCAATCCAACTACTAAATAGAGAATATAAAAAAAACATAGTATAACTTTAAAACCTTATAATTATCATAAATTCAGTGCCCTTTGCACTTTGACTTAAAAACATTACAAAAATATTAATTTACACAATACATATACACATATAATAATTATAATAATACGCAATTTTCAATTACTTTGTACTTATTTAGAACATCCAATTAATATTACAAATATTCATAACGTTGCCTTGCCAAAAACAAACCAATATTGATACTTATGTATGACTTTTTCCAACATGTAACATAATTTTTTAGCAATAAGGTTTATATATATATTTTAGTATACCTAATGGCAACCCTGTGAATATTCTTTTTTTTTAAGTTACACAATCATTCGGCCAAATAATTAACATTTCTCATTTGTAATTTATCTAATACACAAATCTTTCCACGTACCGAATATAAAATACAAGGGCAGGTATAAACATAAAATTTGCTTAACGCTAAATAGCACAAAGCTATAATTATTTTGCTGTTTAATATTATGAAAAAATATAATTAAATGCTTTATTTAATAACTAAATATTGTTACAATCCTTTGTATATTTTACTGATAAATATTTATGAAAGCATGTAAGGTATTACCTTTTTTATTATAATTTGAAATTGGCAATTTATATACAAAAAAAAATCAGACAGACTATAGCAAGTTAAAAAAATGAATTAAGTATCCTATAACAATCAATTATACTAACTGGCAGGGTTCAAAGCACACAATGAGGTACTAAAGAGGACATGTCACTTTAGAAAATTATCTATTCAAACTTTTTAGCTATTAATTGGTTAAAATAAATAACTGTAAATTTAATTAATTTATTAAACATCAACAATTTTAATCACTAAAATATGTATGTAATACATATAAAAATTGCTATAATAATTTTTTAATGGAAAGAAAACTTTAGTGATGTCAATTCAAATAGCCTTGTTATATATAGTAACACTCAAAAATCACTTATACGAACTAAAAATAATTTTCTAACTTATCATATACTATATAATAAGAGCTGCAGCATAACTTAGCAAAGGGTAAACATTTATGTCATCAGTCAGTCAGTCAGTCACTTTGCAACGGAAGCGGTGGGTTCATTTGTACATATAACAATGACAAGAAAAGCACTTTATATTTAAAACTAAAAAATTAAGAAAAATTATATTAATTTAATGAAAAATATTATGGTAATATAAAAAAGTTTTCATAATGCAAATAATCCTTTATGTGGGGTCGGCAAATATATTTTATTTAATATTATTTTTAATATTTTATATATTAATGATTACGAGCAAATGCAATTCTTTGAATATTCTTTTACTTTTAAGTTAACCGTTCAACAATATATCACAGATTCACATCTATAAAGATGTATTCAATTATGGCATTTATTGTCAATCAAATACTTTATTTTAAGATTATTTTATATATAAGCAAATATATATATATATATATATATATATATATATATATATATATATATATATATATATATATATATATATATATATATATATGTATATATAAATATATATATATATGTATGTATATATATATATATATATATATATATATATATATATATATATATATATATATATATATATATATATATATATATATATATATATATTTAGAACCAAATTACCCAGAAGATGAAAAATTACAACTAAATAAACTAGAGATCCTTTCATATTTTACTTTAAGTACTATAAGCTAACAGGGTACTAAAACTAATTTAAATTATATATATATATAAATATGTATGATAAAATAGCAACACAATGTTACCAAAGGTAAAAACTTACTTTCAGTTTCCATGACCATGCCAATGATCTTGGCTGAACTGCGGCAACTCTACTGGCATTTTATTATATATTGTACTATTATGGGCAGAACTTGGCACAGACTTTTGAGCATTGGCTTGTCTGAATTTTGTTGAGTATTTATAAAAATCTGACATCTCAAATGGCTTAGTTTCTTCCTTGTAAGGTATACATTTACCTTGTTCAATAACTGTCAGGTTTTTTGGTGAATCTAATGGTACAGCATAAGCTGTAGGTGATAAAACTGGAGGACTATTAGGCATTTGGTTAGGACTCTGCATGGCTGAATGACGTCCAGCTGACATCATTATTTCATAGGTTTGGGAATTGCCTATGCTTGGAGTTCTTTTTAAACTAGAACTTTTCTTCAGCAGTGGTTCACACTTTGGAGGGGAATCTAAAGAGGTTTCATACCACTGTTTCTCTTTCATTTTTGAGTCTTGAGACATAGGGGAGAACTTGTTCATACTGACGGAATCAAAATTACTTTGGGAATATCCTGATAATTGACTAACAGGGCTCATTGCATCTGGGAAAGTTAATCTATCATCCATAAAATCATCAGTAGAAACTTGTAATTGCATGTGAAGTGGATTTCTCACTGTATTTCGTTCTCGGAGTGGCAAAGTGTTAGGAACTGGTATATTTCTTTCCATTGGCAATTGTCTTCTCTCTGGCTGGTCTTGTATATCTGGTTGGGATCTATGCTGATATCCAGGGGCTGGTGGGCGATATCCATCAGTAATGTTCTCCAAATGATGATTATAATCACTATGAGAAGTCAAGTGATAAGTTTGAGTCCTTTGTAAAGTGTTTCGTCTAACTCCATCATGTCTTCTTTTTGTTTGCATTTGCATTTGATGATGATGATTAAGGGCACCAAGATGAGGATTTTGAGACTTTAAATGAGAAGCATATTGATACAAAATTGGGGTATTACGAACACCATTTTGTGGCGGCACTGGCTGTGGCATGACAGAGCCGTGTGTGTAATTAGTGGTAATATCAGGATGACTGGAGCTAAAATGTGTCTCTCTTAAACGTGAAACATTATGAGCCTCCACTGGGTTAGTATAATATATTTTATTCGTATATTCAGTTGTTAGAGTGTGATGTCGATAAACAGGGCCTTGTTGAAGCTCACTATGTATATTCTCCATAGGGATGGTGTCGTGTCGGCCAGCCAAGGATGGATAAGTATGAGATGTGTGTATGGAAAACGTCTCAGGGTGACGTTCCTGCGGCGGTGAAGGAAAGAAATTCGAGCAGCTGGTTTCCGGTCGTCTAATATGCCGTGAGTGTCCACTTTTACTAGAAATACCTGATATGGAAGGTGTAGATAGTCTATGAGCAAGGTTCTTTCGTAAATTCGGATCAGATTCGTGACTGGTGTTAGATCTCAAACGTCTAGATGTATTGTCAGCCCCGTCTTGTACATCAGTGCCGTCAGTAGACCTATCGACACTACGTATGCTGCCCAATCGTTCTCTCGCGATTTCGGGGCTTAAAGGTGCTTCTGGCGGCATTACACCGGTTAACTGCACTTCTTGCACACATAATTTATACAATTCCTCATTTTTCGAAGCTAACATTTGCTCTAGTTCTTTTTTTCGAGCTTGTAGTTTCAACATTTTATCCTGCTTATCGGAATGTAAATCGCTGCCCATTGTACTGGTACCCATGTTCAAAACTTAAAGTACAAGGCAAATAACATAAGTTCGAAAATAAAACGCGAAATTAAATAAGAAAGTAATAGAAAATAACTAAAAGTAAAATAAACAAAGGAAAATATTAAATAGCTCAACACTGACACATTCACACGCACAAGCCCGCACCCATGTTCCGTTTATACGCTGCATTCAATTTACAATTATAGAATTACAAAATGATTCGGATGATTATTAAAATAAATTGTAAATAAATATAAATTATAAATTAAGTAAAAGAATCATCATCGTGATTTGTATTTTTTTATTTAAATTATTAACCATAACTATATTACTTTTTGATAATTAATTAATTAAATATAATTAAAATAGTTTATCGTATACAATATAAAATACAAATCTGAAGCGTTTATCGAAATATTACCCCTTTACAAGCTTAAAATGAATGAAGAAATAATTTTATTTATAGTATAACGAATCTAATGCTGATAAACATAAAAAAGCTACAATATCAATCTAAACGTCAAATGATAACATCACTCTTGTATACGTCAATTTTTCATTTCAACCGTCAAGGTCTCATCACGGCCGATTCAACTTGTCTGCACTTTTAAAATATCAAATTTAAACAATTTACGACGTAGAAAATATAATTAAAAATGTCTAAAATATACAGAGTTATTGTCACTGCCGCTGACAAATTTGTGCCATCAAAATTACGTCCTCTCTGGGAACATGAAGCTGGTAAAATATTATCCTATTACATTTTACATATTACGCAAGACATATTCAAATGTTAATAAAATAATTTCTTTTAGGACCTAAAACCATATTCTTCTGGGCGCCAGCGTTTAAATGGGTAAGTAAATTTCAAGGTCATCATAGTAGTGTAATGCCAATGTTAATGACTTTAAATAGATATAATATATAATTTAAATACTATCATAATGCGTACTAATTATACTATTTGAACAACGTGGAATATTTTTTTTATGTTGGTAAAAGGAATCTCATTATCCATTTAAATGTTTTATGTTATACATGGTCAGCAAAATAATGAATGCAATTTAAAACTTACTTTTTTATAAACATTATTTCTTTAATTAAATTGCATAACTCATTTTGTTTGTTTCATTATTCATTTCAGGGTTTGGTGTTGGCTGGGTTGGGTGACTTGAATCGGCCGGTTGAGTCCTTGTCCATACCTCAATCGGTTTCGCTTGCGGCCACTGGCCTCATTTGGTCTCGATACTCACTTGTGATCATACCAAAAAATTACAGTCTCTTCGCTGTCAATGTATTTGTAGCTATGACAAGTATTTATCAATTAGGCAGAGCTGTGAAACATCATCAAGCTATGAAAAGTAAAGACTAAAATAACAAATAGGTGTTGATGAATCCATGAAAATGACAGTAGAATTTTAGAATCCAATATTTATGATGATATTCAACTAAAAGATCTTCTTTAAAAGGAAAATTTAGCAAATTTTCATGTGATAAGTTATAAAAATATTTTTCTTGTAGAAATTGTTAACTGCCTTAATAATTAATGGATTTTACAAAAGGCCTAAGATTTGCTAGATTGTAATGAGATTAGAGTAAAAAAAATTTTGTTTAAATGTACGATACATTTGTTAATAGTGTTATAGTATAAATCAATAGGGGATGTGATTTTTATCTTTTTTTTATTTACATTTTTCAAGGGGTATATAATATACAGATGACATTTTATTTTTGTATAGAATTTTTGTTTTTTAATAATTTATTTAAATACGTTACCTCCACGGTGATCTTACTAGCAGTTGTTTATCCAGTTTTTTGAAGTTTTTAAACATAGTATATTTTTAAGTATCACATTATATAAAAAGCTGTGATAGACAAAGATATATGTATATACCATAAAACCATTGGGTATCAATAACAGCTTTATCATTTGTTATAGTAAATTTAGTTAATATTAAAATGACTTTATAAAGAGTTGTTAAGTAAAATATTAAAAAATTTAATAGCAAATATTGACTATTTTTGTAACAACCTTTTACAAAATATACATGTTTATATTTGATGCTTCTTTTTTTATTCTCCATCATGCTTGTGCTTTTATCATATATATGTTATATTGGGCTTGGGTTATAATATAAATATAATTTTTACTCATATCTCGCTTTTTTATGGCGAAAATGAAAGCGAGAATCAAGTCGTACATTCTTTATTTTAGTTTTATTTTCGGCAGAATATTTTTGACATTTCATAGCATAGTTGTAATGGTGTACCATCCTTTGTTACTTTCAAAGCTTTTATCTGCCAAAATTACATTAATAATATAAAGATATTGTGAGTTAAATATCAACTATATTAAATCGACTTCGTAACTTCATTGTACATTGTGCCACAATATGTGCCTATTCTGCTACATACTGTAATCTTATAATTTTCTCCATGTATATTCCTATACGTAGAAAATTATAAGAAGAATATAGTTACGTTAACTAAACTAAACATCTTTCACACAGGCCTTAGTAATGGCATCCATAGACGAATACCGCCGTCCTCTCGACAAAGTCTCGACGACTCAGTCGGCCTCGTTGGCTGCAACCGGTTTCATCTGGACACGATACTGTCTCGTAATACGCCCTATTAATTATTCTTTATCTTTGTGTAACTTTGCTTTGGGTATGGCGAACGCTATACAATGCTTCAGAGCGTATACTTATCAGATGAAACATAATACTGTTGGAAGTAACATTGATGAGAATTCGAGCGAAATTTAATCGCTTTTATTTGAAGAAATCTGTCACAAAATGTCGTTGGTGTATACTAAAAATTGTTGTTTTGGCGCCGATTTGTGCGTTTTGATTCTATTTTTTTTATATATTTGTTATAATTGAACATATAAAATCTTTTTGGATGATAAACGTTAATTTAAAACAACTATTTAAGGGATCCAATCAACGAGATGCCTCTTAAATATTACTTATAGGTAATTCACAAAATATATCACTAGTCGTATACTATGATATGCCTTTAAAGTAATAGCCATTAAATGTGTTCATAAAAAAATAAATTTTACATTACAACTTAGAAATAACAAAATAAAATAATACGTAAATATGAACTTTAGGTAATTTCGAATAAATATTTTTAGAAATTACCTGTTAAAGATATAAGTATATAAAATTGTATTTTACTTGTAATTGCAATTAATGTGCCAAATAAGTACCAAAAAAATATTTGAACAACTTCTTGCCAAAATTAAAGAATGTTAAGGTTTTTTTCACTCGAATTTTTAAAATAAGATCTTTGCCATATTTTTTTAAATTTAAAAATAATTTACAAACTCCACTATATATTTAAAATTTTTAATAAAATTAATGCGAATATAAATTTATAATTAATTATTATTTAGGAAATAATTAGAAAATAAATAATTCAAAGGAAAATTAAAGAAAATGAATAATTAAATCTTTTGGATCTTCAATCTACAATCGAAATTTCCGAAATCTAGTACAGATTTCCGAATTTTCGAGACTATTACGTTCACATTTTTATACATTTTCTATTATATATGTTTTCCTTCGTTTGGAATAACTTCTTAGAAAAATTGTAATATGTATATATATATATAGATTTATTTCTCATACTGAAAAGCCAAAGGCCACAATCCTTACGAATTTACGCTAAGAATTTATTAAAATAGAATATTTTCTTGTTTGTCTTAAAACGTTATCTTATCTTTGATGATATCGGATTTGAGTATTTACTTTCATAGTCACATATGTGATCTAAATGCTTTTTGGCATTGAGATCTGTAAAAAATATTGAAATTTCAGATAACAAATTCACAAGTTATGCTAAGCGGCATTTAAGCTCAGTGTAGCAATACAATTTTTTGTAGTATTACTGGCAGCTTCATATTCTTCTTTATATTTCTTATTGGTTAATGACTCATATGAAATGTTAATATATTTAATTTTCTATTTATTTATTTATTAATTTAAATTTCTTGTAAAATATGATACATAAATAGTTTAAGATAATTGCCATATACTCGTATAATATCGAATTTATTTTTAATATTATTATTTGAAAACTCGTTGAAAAAATATTTTATTTTATCATTAAATGTAATTTAAATATTATAATTTACTCTCGCCTATAACTAAGTAAAATCAATATATAACAAATTTATTTTAAATAATAATCTTTATAGTTTTTATTAATAAATATACCTATCAATGTTAAACTAAGGAACGATTTAACAGATAAAATATATAATAATGTAAACTCATCTTTTTTTTTAAATTTGCAAGTACATTTTTAAACAAACATGTTATTTTAGAGCAAAAACCTACATTTTAAAAATAGAATTCTTTTGAATATAAGAAGATTTAAAAGCAAAGAAATCGCATTTATACAAAATATACTGTACCCACCCATGTTATTCTTTTATAAGTTAATTATTTTATAATATATAATAACTGTAGTATGTAAAAGTATATTAATCTCTTGTTATTTCATATTATTGTTATTTAAATATACAGTTTACTCGTTTATAATGGTTTTATTTCTATTCAGATACCAATAGCACGATTTCCTTCATCCTTCATGACCTTGCTGTAGATTATGAAGAGAAGACTACATGTTTAAATACATATTTATATAAACAAGCTTCGAGCCGTACTGTATTTCAACGGTATTTTCAAGTTTTTGAGGAAGATCACTTATATTTTCAGAAGATTATTAATTTTTTTGGAGGCAGTTGATTTAAAATTTAAAGATAATTTTTGAGGTGATTGACTCTTTTTTGAGTGAAATAAAAAAAAAAAAAAAACAATATATATATTTCAAATGATATATTTACTCTTCGACTATATTTAGTAGTTTCTCCAGACCAACTGGCAGGAAGGTCCTCCCACCATCGTCCGAGTACATTATCACATTCCTAATCACGTAGCACTGCAACTTCCCTATCTTGTACAGGGGCCTTCCCTCCCTGGTCTTCCCTTGTATGGGGACGAAGGTTATCCCTTTCTCTATACACTTGGATTCTAGGAGTTCCGAAAAGCTCTTCTGTTGGGATATCGAGGAAAGGATATCAATTTTCGGTGCGTCTTTAGTATCTGTGATGGTGAAACGTGGTGGTGGGGGCGGTTCTATGGTACCAATGTCTGTGCTCCTGTTCATCATGTCCAAGGCTTTGCGGAAGGCGTCGCGGACTGCTGGCTCACGGAGGATATCTTCGGGGAATGTTTTCTGTGATTACAAAATTCGTTCAATATAATAAACATAGTGAGATATAGAATTACACTGTAAGTCCGTTTGCTCCGGTATATGTGAGATCCAGATCTCCATAGATCGGCCTTTTTATTATCTTAGAACTTTCGCTTCTCCTATTCAACTTGTTTTCTTGCCACTTTATACATATTATCAGGCTTTGTCTATATTATACGCTATTAATTTGAATATTACATAATCCATAGTTAAATCAATTGTTAAATATTATATTGCAATAACTATATACTAATGTATGAGAGCGACTCACTTTGAAGTTGCTGTAAGCGGCCAGGACGGTGGCGTGCGGCGGCGCGGCGTTGAGCCACGCGGCCAGCGCCGCCAGCCAGCGCGGCAGCAGCGCGCGCGCCGCCACCGCCGCCAGCGTGGGCGCGCCCACCAGCTCCGCCCACTCCACGCACCAGCGCCAGGCCGCCACGTCGCCGCCCACGAGGTCGACGGGCGCGGCCTGCAGGCAGTGCTCCAGCTTGGGCACGACGTGGTGGTGCAGCAGCGGCGCCAGCGCGGGCCCCCAGGCGCCGCGCCAGGCCGCCAGCAGCGGGCGCGCCGACGCGTCCGCGGGGTGCCAGGCCGCCAGCGCCGCCGACAGCCGCGCGCGGATCAGCGGGTACGCCGACGCGCTCAGCTCCTCCGCTGCGGGCACCAGGGGGTGAGGTCACACGTCTGATTCCATGAGTTGCGGATTCAACTCCCGTTGTGTTAATATTTTTTTTTATGTGTTTTTAATTATTTTACATTTCCTTGCTCTGGTAAGAAACCAAAGCGCGGAGTTGAGTTCCGCCACTTCACACGCAATGTTAATAAAATTGGGCTAAAAGCAAGGAACAGAGTGTTTTTACACTAGGTTTCTTCAGTATATATTTTACAAACTGATTGATACATCTATTAATAATACAATCTAAAAGTACCAGGAAAACATAACCACACAGAAGAAGAGCAAGTCCAATTCCAATTCCAATCCAAGAATTAATTCCAATGCACGATGTAGAAAAGTACTAGGACAATAGCAATAGTGAGGAGGTCTTATAACCCGATATACCCCGATATATACGCAAGCTAAAAATAGACTGCCATGTCCACGTTACGGTTGCGAGTTCTACCCTCAACCGGGAGAATAATTTGTAACTTTTAACTATGTTGAAGTTTAGTTGAATTTAAAGGTTGACTTAGCACAGACCCGCGTGCTCGTGCCAGGGCAGCACCCAGCAGTGCACGGGCAGCGTGTCGCGCGTGGGGTCCCAGGCGCGCAGCGCGGCCAGCAGGCGCGGCAGCAGGTGGCGCGTGACGGCGGCGCGCAGCACCCAGGCGGGCGCGGCGGAGCCCCAGGCGCGCACCAGCGCCAGCATGGCGGCGGGCGCGCGCGGGTCCCAGGCGCGCGCCGCGTCCTCCATCGCGGGCACCAGGTGGCGCAGCAGCAGCGCGGCGTACGCGTCCTCGCCCAGCGCGGGCCGCCAGCGCGCCAGGGCCGGCAGCGCGCGGCGCGGCGCCTCCGCCGGGCTCCACTGCGCCAGCAGCGCGCTCAGCAGCGGCGACAGGATGCTGAGCGCCACGCTCGGGATGCAGAACGTGTCGTACTCCAGCGGGTAGCTTTCCTGGAAATTAAGATCATTGAGATTTTTGTTTCAATACAGGGGTACCAAGGGGTGGACGGAGTGCCATCTTTTTTTCGACCCAAATGTCAACCTAAGCTACTAAATAATGGACGTGGCTCTGGCGATTGAGCGTTGGCGATATAACCATACACCCGACCAGGTCCAGGACCAGTCTTGAGGTTTAAATAATCTCTAAAAGGTTTGGTGCAGAAGGCAACGGGAAACTGCTGCACTATTTTTCCCTGGTAGTTCAATTTAAAAGTTACAAACAGTAATGACTCCGAGTTCCCAGGTTCCTTTAAATGGGACAGGGATGCGAAGAATCCCCAGGGGGCGTAAATCACTTAGAATAAGAACATGGAATACTAGAAGCATAAAACAGGATGGCAAATCACATAACACCTTAAATGAAATGCAAACGTTGAAAATGGATATTTTGGGTATCAGCGATACGAAATGGCCAGGACAAGGAGAATATTTTATCCCTAATAGTAGTGTTTTGTACTATTCAGGGCGCGATCAAGTGACGGAATGATATGGTGTGGGAATTATTCTAACAAATGAAATCTCCAAATCTGTCAAAAACTTTATTCCCTTATGTAACTGGAACCATAATGAAAGCAAAACCAAGCCACGCTTGGCTGAAGTAGAGGATATGTAAGAGAGCAACAAACAGCACCTTCGAACTCTCTGGACACATGGAATAGCCTTAAGGATACTGTAAGCGTTATCTGTAAAACTTGTCTGCCTCCATCATTACATGCCAGGAAGAAGCACTGGATGACGGACTCAATTTTATACCTGATGGAAGAGCGGAGAATGTACAAAAGTATTGACCCTAACAAATATAAAGAAATAGAAATATTACAATGTTATGAGAAAAGAGATCGACTACGCTCGAAACAGGTTTTATCGTGAAAATTGTGCGCATAGAGGACCTTTTCAGGAAACAAGACAGTTTTAATTTGCACAAGCATATAAATATTATGATAGATGAGCCTCGGAAATGACTATCTACGTTGTTTGATGGTGTTAGCAAGTTGCTTGTTGATACTGAGAGCAGGAAAAATCAATGGATTGAATACGTTTCTAAAATTTTTGCAGACAGATCAACTAAGCTTCCGGTAAGCGACGACGATACTGGGCCATCTATTCTAAGCTCAGAAGTTCACGCACGCACGCTCTTAAATTTGCTAAAGCAGGAAAGGCACTGGGACCAGACAACATACCAGTAGAAATTTTAAAGCTTCTGGACCAGGATCAAATACACGTACTAACTAAATTATTTAATAACATCTACAATACTTGCAGTATTGTACCCTGATTGGTAACTGGTACTGATAAGACCGGCTAAAATCTACGTTTATTACTATCCCGAAAAGGCAAAATACCAAAACATGTGGACAATATCGTATGATTAGACTCAAGAGCCACATACTAAAGTGTTTCTAAACATAATCCAAAATCGCATAAGACCAAAGTGCGACGAACAATTGGGAGAAAGCCAGCTTGGTTTCCGTTCCAGTGTGGGTACTCGTGAAGCTTTGGTTGCCCTTAATGTACTTGGGCAAAAATGCAGAGAGATGTAAAGAGATGTAGTCCTTTGCTTTATCGATTACGAAAAAGCTTCTGACCGAGTTCGACATTAGCGTCTCATTAAGAACTTAGACAACATAGGTATCGATGATAAAGATTTAAGCATCATCCTTAACTTGTACGAGGACCAAGTGGCTATCCCAAGAGTTGACAACGAGGAAACCAGCGTAATTGAGATCCGTCGTGGGGTCCGACAGGGCTACGTCCTGTCTCCGCTTTTTAACGTTTACTCAGAGACTGAGTGAGACCAACGTCAGAGGCTTTGGCAAATCTTGGTGTTGTTAAAAATCAACGGAAAGGTAATGGACAACTTACGTTACTCAGGCGACACCGTACTCATTGGACGTAATGAGAGAAGATGTTCTGAAGGGGATTTGCAGACAATTGTAGACAGGGTACACCAAAGTAGTGAAAGACCCGGATTGTCGATTAACATCAGCAAGACCAAATTTATGTTGATTTCCAAAAATCCAGGTCTAAATCGAACAATAACTGAGGCTGGTAAAAGTCTGGAACGAGTCCGGCAGTACAAATATATGAACGCAGTATGGGATTCCGGCCAAGAAAAGTCCAACCCGGATAGAAGAAGGAAAATTTTATGCTACCGACGATTACACATAAAGCTCCCAATTAGAATTCTCCAATGTTACATCTAAACGCATAATAGCGTTCGAGCTGTGGCGCTAGCGTCGCATGCTTCGAATTAGTTGGACGCAGAAGGTCCGTAATGAAACTGTGCTCGACCGTGTCAACATGCCCCGAATAATGATGCAAACCATCAAAAAACGGAAAAAACAATACTTACGCCATATTTTGAGGCACAACAAATATAGTTTTCTGCATCTTATAATGATGTGTAAAGTGGACGTCAAAAGGCGCGCTGGACGAAGGAAAACGTCGTGGGTAAGTAACATCAGGGAATGGACCGGTATCAAGTCCTTGGAACAACTATTTCGCCTAGCATTGAACAGAGTAAAGCTTAGGAATGTAGCGGCCGACCTTCAGGATTGAAGAGGAGCACAAAGAACAGTATAACTTTTGAGTCTAAATCCTGGTCGGGGGAGTGGCCATGTGTCAAGTAGGTAGGACGGCAGGCGCCGTGACCCACTAAAAAGTGATATTTTTTTACCTTTAAACTGTTTATTTTATCTTATAACATAATAACTATAAGTGACCACCCCATGTATACAGCTTTCATCAGAACTAACCTTCAACTCGGTGATTATTTCAAACGCATCCTCCAAAGACAAATCAGGTCTGTTCAATTTCTCCACTCTTGACAGTACCTCTTGCATCTTGTCTATAACTTGGTCTTCTTCTTTGACCTTCACGTTGCAATCTTCCAGGTCTCGTTCCAGAACTACGATTTCATCTTCCGCCTGTTGTAACTCACGAGCGTTTTGTATTATATCCTGAAATAATATTTTTTTTAATAAACTTCGGTGGACGAGAAAACAAATTTATTGGTCAAATAATTTAGGACCTTGGAATTTTTATACACTCAGCTAATGAAAGTTTAACGCATTCCTATAAATATATGACTAAAATTTTAATAATTAATTGTAAATAAAATTAAAATAACGCGGAGAAATTATTTGAGTACGTATAAAAAAAATTGTTTTGAAATGATTCTTCCAAGGCTAATGTCAGCTGTCAAGTGTCAAATGTCAACTGTCATCTAAGCGCCGGCGGGCGGCGGGCGGCGCACCTGCTCGCAGCAGTCCAGCATGAGCTGCAGGTTGTGCGTGAGCTCGGGCAGGCGGAAGCGCGTGCAGGCGCGGCGCGGCTCGTGCTCGTAGCGCGGCGCGGCGGCGCGCAGTGCGTGGTAGCCGCTCAGCACCTTGCGCTCGCGCCCCGTCAGGTCGATCACGGGCACGCGCGACAGCTCGTTGCTGCGGGGCAGAGACACTCGTCACAATCATTTAAGTTCTTTATATTATACGATTCTTCATATAAAATGTAACCTGCTTATAGTATGCATGGTCGGTTTGCCCTCCTGTATGACGTCTGCTGCATCTTTATAGAAGTAGCGGCCTTTATGTGACTTTTTCCAATTGTAAGTCTTTTCTTTAGCACCTTTGTTCTCTTCTTCTTTTTCCTTTAATCTTTTTTCTTCTTCCTTTTTAGCTTTTTGCTGGAAAATTGTTAAATAACGTTATATACAATTGAAATAAAATATTGTAAATAAGTATTATACTGACCTAAACATTATTTGTTTTTATAAAAAATAATTTCCCTAATTTGTATGAATCAATTTATATTAAAATATACTCAGAAGGATATATATAAATAAAAAAAACTATTTATAAACTACAAGCTATTTTAATGAAGTGTATCAATTTCTATAGCATTTATTGTGTTACAGTACTAAAAAGTAACTTACCGCAGCTTTCTCAGGCCCATATGCACCTATAGCTCCTCTCCCTTTCCTCACAGTAGCTTCTACTGGAGCTGAAATACCTTGGAGATCTTTACCAAGACCTTTACCTGGTTGGTAACCCATCTGAAAAATTGGAAACATTACTTATTATTTAACTTAAACACTTGAAGAAATACATTGAACAAAAGTAAATTAATATAAAATTTAATATACATATAAAGCTATTGTAGAGTAATGGAACAGGCTGTAGGTAGGTGCTATACAGTGGCATTGTTAACTAACACTTATTTTACTTCTTCCAATCTAGTAAGGTAAAATGCTTTATCGATTTATATTAACCTACATAAAGGCTTGGTACAAAATGTCTATACAGCCTGCTAAATGGGAGATATGAACGTATAGCTAAAAATTGAATTTAGATATCAGAGGATTTTAACAATACATTCTCTCTGCCTCTTTTTTAGTTAAAAATAAATAAAATAGTATTAACATTACCTGTAATAACAATTTAGCACCAATCCCCTTAGTATGTTTCTCCCATGTTCCAACATTGCTACCGAGGTTCACTCCTCTCATACCCTGACCAGCTCTGCGAATTCCAGCTGTCTCGCTTTCATCTGGTGCCTGCATTTCTTCATCAGAACTATCTACATATTTAACTTTTGATGTAGATGCTTCAGACTTTTCTTGTAATTCTAAAAAAATCGTATTGAATATATTAAAATTAAAAACAGGATACTTAAAGGTTCTTATGTGATAAATCTTTTCATTCATATTTCAAACCACAAATTTAGATATCCTTTTGAATTTAAAGCTTATTTTTATAGCATAGTTTCCCTTAAACCAAATCTTAATTATTGATATTTCTTATTATATTGATTAAAACCTTTTTTCTCTTCTTTCTTCTTGCCTGCCTGTTGTACTCCTCCAGCAACAAAACCAATAGGTGCGGAAAAATCTTTTGGTTTGCGATTTCTTTGTCTAATATTATCTTCATTATCCTCTTCATCACTGTCTTTTGCCCATACACCTGAAACATGGAAATCAACCTTAAGCTAAATGTTCACAGAGAAACTGTTTTTTTTATTTTACGAAAATGATTTTGCTCACCATATATTTGTTGTTCTTTCTTAGCTCTACGGCTTCTGTTAGGATTAAATTCATTATCTAAATCGTAGTCAGTAATTTCAAAACGTATAACCTCGTCGTCCGACATTTTTCTATTATTTAACACTTATTTTGTTATATAAAGAACATGTAATGTTAACTCTTATACAAAAACACGTTAAAATATTATTATTGATATCAATTTTATACACTTTTACGTTGTAGTTTAGCTTTAAAAACTATTGTTGATATCCTTTGGGTACCCATATAATGTTATTGTTACAAATGTCAAGCGCTATATTTGATGTTTTCGATTTTTATATTAGTCAAACGTTTTTATTATCTGTACTGTAAAAAAAATAGACAGTTGAGACGTCAGCCTAGTTACATATTAGTACCCAAAAAGACTTGTGTTCGAAGCTGTAAATTAATTTAAAAAGTTTTGTTAGAAAATGGAAAATTGACATTAATGACATTTCTAAAGTAAATATTCTTGCTGTTTTATATTTTCCAGGCATATTATAAGTGATAAAAATGCTTTTCTAAAGGTTTAAATAATTTTATGACAACTCAAAATACAATCTGAATTAGTGTCATGATTAGATTTTAATTTATAGCTGTAAAAATGCTAAGCCGATTTTCGGACGTCTTGCAAACCGCTGCGGACGTAGTAAGTATAATAAAATATTTATTGCTAATTGAAACTGCCTTAAATTTAAATTAATATCCAGCCATATAATATAATACACATTCAAAATTAATTTTGATTGAATAATGCAAGTATGAATTAGATATTCTGAATGAGACAAAATCATTTTAAATTGTTTATTATTTAAAAAATATTATTTTACATAGTTGGCCCCGCCTGCAACTAAATTAGAGGACTTTGAATATCATTGGAAAATGATCATAAATTTCTACCAAAATTATGATGAAAGTTCCAAAATTCATGTGGAAAATACAAGGGTACCACATCACTTGCACCAAATGCTGCAGGTATATAATATTTTTTTATTTTATTAATAATAATTGGTTAAAAAGTATTTGGTATACGCTTTATTGTACTGACAATTTTTATATACTATATATAAAAGGGCACTAAAATTAAAATACTCTTAATTACGTATAATACAATTGTTCCAATGTTGCTCCAAACTTTTCAATAATATACAGGTTGTATAAATTTATGAAAGTAACCATTTCTAAGTTACTTAGAAATAAGTAAATACCATTAAAAATGGTCCAAATTTATAATATACCAAGGCAGTTACCATATTCATGCATAATAAACCAAGTTCTTGTATGAACTTAATGAGATCATTTAAATTTCAAATTATCGTATATTCAAATCATTGCATTTGTGGAACAACAGCTGACTTGAAACATACCTTTCTCTTTGAAAGACTATAACATAATTTAGATTATATATAAAAGGATAACAATCAGATAACTTCAATATTGCAATAATGTAAAAATATTTTTAAATATGGATTAGATTTTATAATGTCCAAAAAAGTGGGCTTATATTTAAATTATCTATTATTTATAACATCTCTTTTTTATATAAAAGAAAACAATAATTAAAAATGTTTGTTTTGCATTTGTGTTATTAGTATAGTTGTATTATTGCATAATAGTGCACATCAGTCAGTACAATATTATCACATGAATGTACGAAGGTCAACAAATAATGGCCGTACCACAGCTAAATTGGTATTTATGCATAAAATACTGATAACTTCATATCATGCTAATGTTTATTCTTTTATGCTTCGATTAAATTTCTTACCACGATCATATGTTGTTTTCAAAATAAATAAGTTTGTACAATAATTTTTTTTTAATTTTTCATTTGGAACACGTTATGTCAATTCTTATACAGATATACATGGAAATATATTAATTGATACCAATTTTATGTACTCTCGTAGATTACACTATTGTTGATAGTTTTTATCATCATATTATTATTTGTAACAAATGATACATAACATATTGTGCTATTGTTTATTGTACACAGCTAGAGCTTCATAATATTAGTGGCATTTGTACCAGTTTCATATTTTATTATTTGATATGGCAGGCAGCTGTAAGCATTTTCAGTTTTTTAGGCAGTGCGTGTTAAGTGGCAGCTCAATTCAACACCGCGCTTTGCCTTGTTGCCAGAGCGAAGAAAATGAAAATAATACATTCTCTCCGAGTGGGAATCGAACCCACAAACCGTCGCGTTACACGCATACGTTGTGCCTCTGCGCCGTATATTTTTTTAAATACTATCCTTATCTTTAATTTTTTTTACTTCCTGTTATGAAAATAAAACGTTGACGCATTCATTTTAAAATCTTTTCATTTGATGGTCTTCATTTATTAATGTCTACAAGAATTTAAATTTAAAATTTCATCCCAACTCTTCAGCTAATAATAGACGAAGAAAAGGAGCAACAAGGTGGCACAGTAGGTCCATGCTTAGAGGCTATAGTACAGAGATCAATAGGCCTGTTAGACGCGCTAGTGGCCATTTCAGCTACGGATAGGCCTCCTGGAGCGAGAGCAATGGCGCTGTCGCTAGCGACGGCGTTACTCCGGAGGACGAGGCAACCCTGTGTCAACAGTCCCCACGTTTATAGGCCTTTGCAAGTGAGTCATTTTGAATTTTAGTTTCATAATAACCTTCACTAAGACATTAGTCTAGATATATTTAAACTCCAGTCGATATCGCGTATCGAATGGTGGAACTCAGTATAGCACTTTGTCTAACTAAAGATAGGTACATGCTAAAAGTGACACTGAGTTCCACAACTCAACACGCAACGTCGACTTCAGATTTGCTTGGTGGAAAGTGGGGAGTGGAGTGTCTGAACACTTGGTATCCTCTGTCTATCATGCTATATGTGGAAAAAAGCGTAAAGCTGAAGGTGTCTAACCAAATTAGATAGGATTCGAATCCATGCTCATAGTGACCTATTGGCACGCCTTGACTCAACCATTGATGTAATTTTGAAGAATTAACGGATTTTGACATATTGTGCATCAGATAAATAAATCTACTAGCTGAAATAAATGGAGTCTTATAAATATTTAATCTTGTTCTTCACAGAGAATGCTAGTTCAATGCAATGAAAGTCCAGCATCTCCCACCGAAAGAGAAGAGGTCGAGCTACTTCTAACACTCTGTGGTCTTGTACGCAAAGAGCCAGGTCTCGCCAATATATTCACCACGCCTTTTATAGAAGACAAGGCAAATCTACTCAGCATTCCGGAAGAAATCCAAAAGCTAATACCCATAAAGTCCAAAAATCAAACTCCTAAGAAGAATCCCTTATTTGAAGTGGACATGAGCCCTGACCCGGCGAAGGCAGTGTCTATAGTGCGAGTGCCCGAGAGTGCGGCGGGGTCCGCGGGAGACGACGACGCCTCTTCCAAGAGTCACAAAACGGTGTACGATGATAATGATAAATTTCTACTGATTGATCTGTTGCTGTCATATTTGAGTAGTGCGGTGAGTTTCATCAATGTATTTTTATATAAAAAATATTAAAAATATTAAAATGATTATAAGTCGTTTTTCAGGTCCAGTTTCTAACCAATTAAATTAATTGTTCTGTTTCTGCATATTCAAATTTGGAGATATTCTAAATATTTACTATTGAGCATATTTTAAAATCCAACAAAGCCGTTTTCATTACAATTTATCCACCAAAAATCCCAGGATAACCAAGTGGTCCTTCGAGCCTGTGAGGGCATCTTGATAGTGTGCTCGCTCCCCTCACACGACGTGGCCGGCCTGGTCACCTGCGCGCCCGTCTGCGAGACCCTCGTGCACATGCTGCTGCAGAGGTTCCGCAGCATCCCCCTGGACGTGGACCCTGGGGACGTGGACAACAGGGATGTCACTTGGGCGTGAGTAAAGTACTATGAGACCGTTCTGTACTTTAAACTTATTTTAAACATATTGAATTTTAGATAGCGTAACCCAACGCTGCGTTATGTGTTCTCAGAATTTCATATTTTTTTTAATATATGATAAACAAAAAAATTACTTTAAATAAAAAAAAATTCAGGTATGTGGCACAAGTGTTCGGAGATAAGTCCACGAACAGGTTTCACGGCTACCGAGAGCTGGTCAGCTTCTTCTCCTGGCTCGACTACTGCGACACTTTGATGAAGGCGAGTCATTATGTAGTATTACATTGTGTACATGAATGTGCCAAAAATTCTATGATGACTAAATTCTTTTCCTTGTTTTATGTAAGAATAATTAGTGAATGCATTCAAAAAAGTTTTAATATCCTCAAATGACGATTTCTGAGTTAAAGCTTATTATCACTTAGTTTAGTGCTATCGGCCATATTGTTGTAGATAAGTACATTTTGGATTGAAAAAGGAGGGAGGAGTGGGAGGGGGCGCTGTATATTTTTTCATAGTGTGGGTAAAATATCCCGTTCAACCATTATTTTAAGTAAGAGGGCAGGCAGGAACCTGACCATAAGCACCGTAACATTAACAAGTAAATTAAAAGTGCAACCCTCCTTCACGTCGCAGGAGTGTCACCCCTTGATAGCGTCTCATTTGGCGCGCATATTCCGCTCGCACTTCTTGGAGGCGGCGGCGGACGCTCTCCTGCAGGACCCGCCGGAGCCGGCCTGGGAGCCCCCGGCGGGCCCGGAGCCCCGGGGCCGCCGGACTGCGCGCCAGTGGTTCCCGCAGCGCGCACTGCTGACCACGGCGGTGCTGGCTCGCTGTCTCCACGTCATCGACTCCCCAGATCTCATCAATGGTAGGGAATTTGCGTAATATATATATATATATATATATATATATATATATATATATATATATATATATATATATATATATATATATATATATATATATTATAGGTAAAGTAGCCGGAAGGGTCATTCGCAATTTTAATTGCGTCGTGTCCAGATTCTTTAGTTTTGAGGTTCATGATAATTGGTTAATAAACGAGCGGAACCTACATCCCTTCGGTACACATATCTAGATGTTTTTGGAGACTTACTGAGTGCGCAATGAACCAGGACCATCGCATGATCACTCAAAATAGGGCTGTGGTGAATCTTCGCTTCACTACAAAGTTCTGGAGAATCTGTAATGTTCAGATCTAACATAGAACCTGTGTTGTATATATCCCGCTTCTTTGAACGTCCGGAGTGTACATACCAAGGCACTTTCTTCCGACATAGTTCCTAGACCAGCGAACATCGTGGCCATCTTAAGATTGCGGCTCGTCAATGCGCTGACGAGGCAAATAGACAAAAACTTTTTGCAGAGTTTTATTTCTATAGTGCCCATTAAATTGGGCACTATAAAACTTTCCTATTTTTCTCTGTATGGCTCCATAAAAGTCCTGAGGGCAAAATTGGCACTGATTGTGCCCAGTCCCACTAAGATTATTATTGGACCTTCCAGCGAGTCTTGTTGAGGACACTCTGGACTTGACGTCTCATATATCCACGAGTTTTCTGCAGTCTTGGTAGAGAGCTAAAACTATTGACATCATTAACGGGAAAAATAGATATATATATTTTTATATTTTTTTAATATTAAGATGGTCTTCTATACTTATATTCCGTAGAGTTCTCTGTGTGGCTAGTGGGCGACGGAGGGGGCGCGGAGGGGGAGGGGGAGGCGGGCGCGGGGGGTGCGGGGGAGTGGCCGCTGCTGCGCGCGCTGGTGGACGCCTGCCTCGCCGGAGACCAGCTCCTCACGCTGGAGACTTTAAGGTTCTTTGAGGTCTGTACGCTTTTTGTGTTATTGTTTTTGTTTGTGTTTTTTGCTTAATTCGTTATGTGCTCTTTGTTTATTTTGTGTACTTAATTGTTTGCGCGCATGCTTATTGATTGTTTTTCCATTAGAATTGTTGTAGTTACATAGACAATATAAATTTTCAAAATGGCGTCATTAAATATAACATAACATTGCATTTTCTATGTTTGTCTAAAAACGTAAATAAATAATGATTTTAAAATTTATACGCCATTATAAGATCATTTCTTCATGTTCTATTCAATTAATAAAGAAATATCGAAAAATCTATTGTATTGATATAATACTTTGATTTTTTTTATATATCTCGTGTTTTTTTCACCACAGACTTTTGGTGTCCGTGCCATTGTTGTTCTGGTTTTTTTGTTTGTATTATTAGGGGGGGAGATTTTCGGTCGCAAGCAGTCTTAGTACTTATCTATTCGACAGTTGTCGACAATATCTTCAGCTGTTGCTTGTTGTCGTTTCCAGGTACCTCGTTAGAGACTTTATTGTGTCCTCGTCTTTATAGGGTGTATATGTGTGTGTGTGTGTTCTCCTATATCAGTCATGGAACTTTCGTTTGCCCGACGAATGAACCTGCCGATTGCGTCTTCTTCGGCGTCAGAGTAGTAAATACATCAGATATGCTGCTGTCGTGTATGACACTCTTGATGGTCCTTGTTTGGATGATCACTACGGACTCACATATTAATCCCTGGGCCTCGTTGATAGTTAGGATGCGCGAGGTTTCCCCCCTTCCAAGTCCTCTCTTGGTCCGCTTTGTCTGCTCGCGTATGGACCAGGTACAGGGAGCCGCGTAAGCCCATGCTCGCGCGTTACGGCAGGCGCAGTGTCGTCGACAACTTTATAGTTAACATAACAATGATCATATCTTTTTATATACCCTTTCGCAGGCTATCCTAGAGAAAGGCACGGAGCACAGCATGAATAGACTAGTGCTGTCCCGCGTGTGCGCCCGCGGGTACCTGGTGGGGGGAGAGGGGGGAGGGGGGGGGCGGGGGGGAAGAGATATCTCTGCAGGATGAGAGGGACAGACTGAATGATATGTCGTTTAGTCGGGAGAGGGAGAGGACTAGGTGAGCTTCCATTTATAAATATTACACATATATATATATATACATATATATATATATATATATATATATATTATATATATAATATATATATATATTATTATATATATATATATATATATATATATATATATATATATATATATATATATATATATATATATATATATATATATATATATAATATATATATATATATATATATATATATATATATATATATATATATATATATATATATATTAATAGGTATTAGATAGGAAGAATGGTTTGTGGGGTAAAGTACACATTATTGCTCTCTATCCATGTTGATTTAATTTCGGATATAAAAAAATATTAGAAGTATATTATGTTTCTAATATTAACTTATAAACTATAAACTTCTGACGGCACTTATTCTATAGAATTAGGTGAGTCACTACGAGTTTTAATAAATTAATTTATCAATCCATACAGGGAGGCTCTAGCGCAGCGGTCCCACGAGGAGGCGGTCGATGCGGCATTCCACGCTCTGCTCGCACACGAGGACCCCCGCGACCCCAGTGGACCCCGGGACCCCCGCGAGCCCCGGGACCCCCGCGAGCCCCTGGACCCCCGGGACCCCCGCGAGCCCTCGTGTGGGGAGCACGCCGAGCTGCATCGTGTTGTTAATAGGTGAGTTTTTGTTAACTTCATGATACCCGCAATACCAGGGTTAAAGAACGTGGTGTTTCGTTATTTTTAGTAATGATATTTAAATAAATCGATTTTTATTCATAACGATAGTCCTTGATAATGATAAATCGATTTTATTTTTCATATCGATAATCCTTGATAGTCAAAAATCCTTTTTATTTCTCACATCTAGTGTTGAGTTTATTTTTTTATTTCATTAATTGTTATTACATTACATATGCTTAGACATTCGGTACTTCAATTTTTTTTTATAAGAAATTGATTAAACACTAGAACGAAGCATAATAAACAATTAAAACATTTAATTTCGACATAAAATGCTAATTCGATTGCCATCAAATTGTCATATCGATTATTTTAAATTTTAGGCGCCTTGTGAGACTCAAAAAGCTAATCGACGAGTCAATGGCTGCCGAATCACGCACAGATGCTCTTTTGTAGTTTAGAATAAAATATATAAATAATAATAGAAATGTTCAAGTATCTTTGAAGTTTTTTTTTATCTGTATCAATATTTTTTTATTGTTCATAAGGAATAAGACCATATTTAGTTATTAAATATATATTATTTTTCTAGTTTAGTAACTTGTTTTTTAGTTTAGAAGTAGTCTTCAAAGAAATTATTTAAAAATAGTAACATTCATTATAAAAGTAGAAATGCTCAGCTTCCATCTTACTTGAATATTTCTAAGCTAGTATAAGTAATCCTTTCAATATTTTTAAAGTTTTACATATCATTTATTTTATTGATGACACCTAAAGGTGGCCATTTTAGTTTTGTAAGTCCATCATATAATAGACGCGAATTTATTTTTTTATTGTGTTGCCATAAGCTATTTTTTTATTTTGTTTAATCACTTTAGTAAGGTGCTCAATATAACATTAATTGCCATTTAAATAAATGATTAACTAAATAAATATTAATATTCATTAATTAATTAACCTGCTTAACTTTATTTAAACATTTTTCAAAGCGTTACTCACACACTAGGTAAAATTTGACTGTAGCGAGACTGAAACCTGCACCTCTTATACCTCTTATACCGTCCTCTTGCGGTCGAGTGGGTTAGAGTGCCGCTGCTTTCAAAGTTTTATAATTTTCCAAAAAATATTTTATGTTTAACATGAACTTAGCGCATTATATTTGTATAAAAATATCATTATCATAATAACATAATTAGAGACCTATTTATTACATATTAACATCGTATATATTTTTTTAAATTAATATTGAAACAGAGTTCTTGTAAGAATGTATAATGAAGGAATGCAACAGTTCAGAAATTTACATTTGGTTTTAGTTTTTTTAGTAATAGTAGAGATGCTAAACATATTGAAATTATTTAATATCATTTCTTTTTAATTTAGTTTTTATACAGTATTTTTGAATGCCATTATTATTCAGTATTTGAGTTTAATGTTTAAGGCAAAATAAATTATATTTTTTAAGCAACAGGCTAGTTAAAGCCAAATTAAATAATCAAATTGATATATGACATAAAACGTCAATGTCAATTGTTATCATTTGGCGGCAAAATCGGTATTGGCATAATATTTGTTCGGCTCGTAATTGTCTAAGTTATCATAAGTGTGTAAACAATTGTACATACAATATAGTCAAATAATAAAAAGTAAAACAAACACAAGTGTAGTTTGATTTGCTTGACGACAGTTTCCTCTTGCTGTTGCCGCGCGGCGTGCTGTCCGACCCGCTCGGCGCCGACTACGAGCACTACGTGCACGACGCGCAGCGACACTACCAGGTATCGAGGGGGTCACTGTCACTGCCACTGTGACTGCCACGACACTGCCACTGTCACGACACTGCCACTGTCACTGTCACTGTCACGACACTGCCACTGTCACGACACTGCCACTGTCACGACACTGCCACTGTCACTGTCACTGCCACTGTCACTGTCACGACACTGCCACTGCCACGACACTGCCACTGTCACTGTCACGACACTGCCACTGTCACGACACTACCACTGTCACGACACTGTCACTGTCACTGTCACTGTCACTGTCACGACACTGCCACTGTCACGACACTGCCACTGTCACGACACTGCCACTGTCACGACACTGCCACTGTCACGACACTGCCACTGTCACGACACTGCCACTGTCACTGTCACGACACTGCCACTGTCACTGTCACGACACTGCCACTGTCACGACACTGTCACTGTTACTGCCACTGTCACTGTCACGACACTGTCACTGTCACGACACTGCCACTGGCACAGTCACGACACTGCCACTGTCACTGTCACTGTCATTGCCACTCACTGCCATTGCCACTGTCACGACACTGTCACTGTCACTGTCATTGCCACTGTCACTGTCATTGCCACTGTCACTGTCATTGCCACTGTCACTGTCATTGCCACTGTCACTGTCATTGCCACTGTCACTGTCATTGCCACTGTCACTGTCATTGCCACTGTCACTGTCATTGCCACTGTCACTGTCATTGCCACTGTCACTGTCATTGCCACTGTCATTGCCACTGTCACTGCCACTGTCACTGTCACTGTCACTGCCACTGTCACTGTCACATCATATAGTACATTTTGATTTATTGTAGTTCATATGCTATGTTTGTAATTTTTGTGTACAGTAGAGGATATTGTATTGCACTGTCCCACTATTGTCAACATAACCATTATTATCATCATCATTTCCGTTAGCACCACTACCACTCTTGTTGTTACTGTCGCTACCGTCATCACAGTCTACTGAGTACTGAGTGTCCATTAATTATAGAAATAATTAATGGAATAATTTAATATAAATGTCTACCTTATCAGAAGCCATTGTTGTATAGTTCGACTACGTTTTACTAAAAAAACACAACAGTTGTAGGTGAGATATCTCTTAGCCCGTACTGCTGTATAAGAAGCTTGTAGCTAAAACAAAAACAGCACATACATTGCTTATTACTTAGAAAAAAGGAGAAATAGTTAATATTTATACTATTGAGAATTCAGGAGAAATCAGTTTGCCAAATTTACATATATATATATGTATATATATATATATATATATATATATATATATATATATATATATATATATATATATATATATATATATATATATATATATATATATATATATATATATAATAATTTATTTATTTCACATAAAATCAACCCCACCATAAATCTTCTTTATATGATTAAATAAGCACCATCTTTACGACAAGCTATATGATTTGATAGTCTGTATGAATGTATGTTACTACAGATTTACTCTAGTAGGGGACCCCACTATCACAGAATCAATCTTGTGATCCATAGCCCTTTCGCTATCCATAACGCTTTCTTTCTTATATTTATAATGCGCATAGCAGTAATAAAAGTGTTAGCTGTTTTTGAGATATTTTTGTTTTTTCTTTATTAAGCATCATGCTTGTCAAATATGGTACATTTTATGTTGTAGACATAGTCATCAGCTTGACACTATTCTGTAATCCATTTTGTGCCTTATTCTTAGGAGATCAGAGTTCATAATATCAAGATTTTATTGCTAGCATTGTAATTCGAAATAAGTACCAAACATAACACTTTCAGCTATGGCTCGACATAACATCGACGTACAAATGGGCGACAGTGGAAGCTGAAGTGGCCCCCAGCTCCGCCCACAGCTGTGATAGTCGAGACAGTCGACCTGAAGCAGATTTACACTTGGACCACGTCTTCGATGCTCTTCATCATCATACCAGCATCGACAGCCAAACGGAAAATATGGAACTCCTGAGCAGAACAAAAAACATGAAAATTGGCTATTCAAATCAGTATAAAGGAGATTTTAAGACTAATTCTGAGGAATTTGATGAAGGTCCATTCTTGAAGATGCTGTTCAAATTACTGTCAAGAATGCCAGATCAGCCTTATCAAGTGAATCTCCACTTAACTTCTATAATATCAAAATTAGCACTCCTCCCGCATCCATATTTGCACGAGTATTTATTGAACCCGTACCTGCCTGTGGGGAAGAAGACGACGACGTTGTTCAAAACGTTACAGGCTGTTGCTAGGAGGATCACCGTAGAGGTGCCGAGGATCAAGAATTACAGGAAAATAATAGAAAATACGAGACAACAACTAATGAGTGAAGATCCCAGCTACGACGAAATGTAAGTAGAGCAAGTGATATTTAAAAAATATACTTTTACTTTAATATTTTTCAGATATACTTTTTAATATTTTCAAATATACTTTTTAATATTTTATTATTTCGTTCAAATCAATCTGACAATCTAGTTTTTATATCAAATTATTGATTATTGATTGATACCAGACACACAGACAAAAAATCTTAAATATTTACATGGTATGTTATATTTGTGTTCATTAAAGTTAATGTCAAATTTCAATTCCCTACAAATCCGTAAGTTAATATGTACTCGTTTATTCAGCGGAGACCACAACCAGCTGGTGGAGAGTCTGATCGTGCTTGAAGAATTCTGCAAAGAGCTCGCCGCCATCGCCTTCGTCAAGTACCAGCATCTGGTGCACTTGCAGCAGTGAGTGGGCACCATCCACTCACAATACGTTATCATTAGCTTGCCGTTATCGCTTTATGTTTTTTTATAAACAATGCTACCAACTCAAAAAATAGTACTTTTGCTGTAAGAAACAATAGTACTAACAAAACGAATAAAAATACTGTTGCCTAGAACAATGGTGTCTTTAAACTACCAACGCTATCAGTTATAACAATGCTACCAACACTCACAGCACAATGTCAGTGTTTAATACTTCCACTATAAGAAACAATAATACCAACAAAAAAATTAGAACAACGGTGTTACCAATATTATAAAAATTTACTTGTTACCATCATAAGTACATAGGATTTTATAATTTACTACGTAAATATTATTTGTTTGTATTGAAATAAAAAAAATGTTAAATAATATAAAACATCTGTTGGTACAATTATGAGGAAGTGGTCGCAGGTTCGATTCGAAATCGTGTAATTTGTATGATTTATTAGTGTATACATTTTATTTATTATTTAAAAAAATGCTTTGAAGTCATTAATGCGAAATTATTTATTTATGTTTTTTTTAGATGAAATAATTAATTTACTTTATTTGAATTATCCTTGTATAGTATTAATGATAAACTTTTTAATATAAATAAACATAATATATTAATATTATAGTGTTGAAGATATTAAATTATTTTTATAACAGTGGGTCTGGTCTTTGATATGGGTGGGAACGGAGAGAGGAGTCTTGACACTGGGCCTCTTCTGCCGACCCCGCTACGTACTTGGTGTCGGGACGTGTGTTCTGTACATATATATATATATATATATATATATATATATATATATATATATATATATATATATATATATATATATATATATATATATATATATATATATATATATATAATATATATATATATATATATATATATATATATATATATCTGTAGATATATAAATATGCTTTTGTTGTATAATATGATTTTTTTATTTTAAAATATTAATGATATGATTTCTATTCTGTATTATTATTTTAAAAGTTATTGGTGCTTAATTGCTTTAGTGTTTTTTTTTGAGTATTATGTATATGTATATGTATATATATATATATATATATATATATATATATTATATATATATATATATATATATATATATATATTTTATAAATTGAGAGTACACTATAGACTTTAGACTTTTAGAATTTAGTGACTGACACTAATTATTAATTATAATTGTAAGTGACGTCACTTGTAATTTAATTATCTATAATCCGAAGTATGTGAAATACAATTAATGATATATATATATATATATATATATATATATATATATATAATATATATATATATATATATATATATTAAAAAAAACAATGCCTTATGCCTTAAATAATAATTTACTAAATAGTTTATTTATATCGTGGTACATATGTTTGTCGCAGTCGTATGGTATAGAATCCTCGCCTCTCTACAACGTAGTCCTTGTCGTTTGTGACCAAACTTCAACAGACGCGACGGTCGTGGGTTCGATCCTCTTGTCCGGGAATTAATTGTTTTATTTCCTCGCTCCTGCACTCCGGAGGACCTGACTCTGACCAACGGAGGCGTACATATGCGTATATACGACATATATATGTACAAATCTATATTTAGTCATTAAATATATTTATATTATGCACATACTTAGGATTATAAATATATATTTATATATAAAAATATTATATATTTTATCCGCATCATGTTACATATTGATATTTTTTATATGTATGTTTCCGTGCTCGTCTCTAAGCAACTAGTCGAATATGTTAAACCAAAAACAAAGAAATCATGTCGCACGATATCATCGAGTTACGAAAAATGTATGAGAATATAATTTATTATTATAATTGAAATACAACCTCGATACTCGAGCTCGTACAGTATGGTTCTAGTCTCAACAACAATGCATTCCTGTTGTTCTCTTTTCCTTAGAGTTATGATTTGTTCGCACAGCGCGTGCAGTGTCAAGCATTTTTTGATTTAATTATTTATTATTTGAATAAATTGTTGTATTACATTTGTGTTTTGATAAATTTCCTAAGCTTCTTAATATGTAAATTACTTTTTCAGCTCCATATAAGACGTTTAATATTCCTATGTACTTGCCAGCTTCGACACCATTAATTGAATACTGAATGAGAGTATAAAAAAAAAACAATAATAAAATGCGATGGTGATTATATTTTCCTTCAAAATTAAATAATGCATATAAATATGAATCAATTACCAACAAAACTGTTTAAAACTATTTACAATCGGGGGATTTTTGACAATTCTAGAACAAACTGACGTTATGAAGCCAGTATGTAGCACAGATAATAGAAAAAATATGTACCCAAATATAATTTAATAATGGGTAGCTATTTCATTCAAAATCCTTTATATAAATCTGAAATTGCTTTTAATTCAACAACTTTTAAACAATCCTCCAATTTATCGATTTCTTGCAATATATTAAAGAATATTATTATTTATCATAAATTAAACAAAAAAAATTCTCAACGTCAGCTAGTTCCAGAAGCGTCCATGACGAGAGAGAGGTCACTACTTGTTCTCTCTCTCACCTACATTGTACTATCTGTCGCTGGACTCGCATCAAACACCACTCCAGGCACTTGACTTTTAATTTATTACAATAACTTGACTTTCCGTTGCTTTTCATTGCATTCTTATTCACTGTGACATTAAAATAACGTTAAAACTAAATTAGTTAATTTTTAAAATTAAAACAAGAGGTATAATGACAAAACTAGTCAAATTAAAGTATTATATATTGTTCCTACTATCTAGACTCAAGGCTCAAATTAATGTCACAGTGAATAAAATGTTAATTGAATAGAAAATATATATGAAAATTGGTTATTTCTAATATAAAAACAAAAAATAATCATCTTTAAACTAGTCATAGTTCACAGCTACAGAAATGCAAGGTTCATTTCAACACCTTATTGACTATATTTTATTTTAAGATTTTAGTTTAAATTTACATAATATTAAACATTATTTAAATAATCACAATAAAGCACTTAGCAATAATCATTTAAACTAAAACAGATACACTACATATATATATATATATATATATATATATATATATATATATAGATATATATAATATATATATATATATATATATATATATATATATATATATATATATATATATATATATATATGTTTTGGATGTATTAAAGCAATGCCATGCAAAATAAAATTATTTTTACTAGGTTTTTATTTCATTTAGTAAGAAAATAAATGAATATTTATTTTGAATAGAACAAGCAACGTTAGTTTACATTTTTTCTAAAATAAAGAATTAACTATCTGTGGTCGAGGACAGATAAATAATTATATGGTTTCCTATTAAATTAAAATAAATGTTATCAATTGAAATTCATACTTAATTTTTAAAACTAATAGATATAAAAATGAGTTTTATTATTTTAATGCATTTTGCAATTCAATGCATTCCCTTCTCTTCCTTCTTATTTTTACGGCAACTTGATATAGTACAAAGGAATAGACGTGCCTTGCGATAATGACATTATAGATTATATAAGATTTTTAGAAAGAAAATTATTAGTTTCGATACAGATTAACTAACAAATTAAATGAATAATAGGCTAAGTATAAGCATCGACTTTAGATCTATAATGACATTAGACAGGACACAGTACTAAAAATCGATATGAAATCGATTTTCTGTTTTTACTTCTTCACTATAACCAGATCGACTAATTTACAGAGGTAAAATCTAGCATTCTCCTATAAATAAGACAAATGTAATATATAATTAATGATCAAACAAATGACAAAATATATACACGAAGCCTATTTAATTAGCTGCTTTAAGTTTAATATTTATTAAAATTGTAAACGACTAGCTTTAAGCCACGGTTTCTCCTGCGCTGTCAAACGGAAATTGTTAATAGGTGTAGTAATGTATCCATGATACTTTCAGCATGTAACGTGATGTAATATATATAGCCTATATATATATAGCTTTCATAGATAAATAGATTATTCAATACAAAAATATTGTTTCAATTTAAACCAGTAGTTCTTGAGATTAGTGCGTTCGAACCAACACTTCATGCTTCACTTCACTTTGAATTCTTGTGGGTGTCATTTAAGCACTCTATCTAAATTATCTAGAAGTTTATAAATTTATTTAATTTACCGATATATAGATATATATATATATATATATATATATATATATATATATATATATATATATATATATATATATATATATATATATATATATATATATATATATATATATATATATATATATATATTATTAAACGAACGAATATTATTTATTATATCCAATATATATAATAAATAATATTATTTAATAAAGTAGAAAGTAGAATGCAGCTACAAAAACGAGCTTCGTGTGTACAGAGCTCACCGTGTGACGGCACTTGTATAGTTGGAATGAATCATTTTAAAACAAAACACTACTTAAAACTTCTGACGGAACCCTGCTTCAACATTGAACCCACGACCCTCCAGGACGTCGGATGGCAAAAATATCGAAAATAAAAAATCGAATAGATTTTTTTGATCGAATAATTAATCGATATTCTATAATTTTATCGATTCATGCGTTCATGTAGAAATCGATTTTGATCACGAATAAACATATGAATCACTAGGTTATTACTGTTTTTATTCCATAATAATTAAGATAAAATTTATTTGTCTATGTTATTGTTCAAAAATATTAAGTATATACAAGTATTACAAGCAAGAGTCAATCAAATTCAAATAATTAACAACTTTTTCTATATTACTTAAATAAATTTTACATTTCGGTGGATTCCGTCATATACCAGTGTCATCTAATTTATGAATAAAAATTATATTTGTAATAAATATTAATATATAAGGGAAGGTTAATTTTTTTCTTTATCCGAATTATAAAGAGAAATAATTAAAATTACTATTAACAAAATATGTATGTAAAATAAATAAGAATTAGCTGCCAGCATTTAATTTTTTTTTAAGTTGATTGAATTCAATTAAACATATTTTGTTATAATTCAGAGTATTTTTTATTCTGTTCTGTTTGTTTATATTTCATGAAGTTTATGATGAGACATGCTTCACTTAAACCCCAAAATGAGTAATCATTTTTCAATATTAATTATCGCCGCGTAAAATTATATTATCTGTGACAAGAATAAGACAAATCGATTTGGTTCTAATTGAAATGTATTCGACTAAGAATCGATATTATAAAAATCCAAGAAACAGCATTGATGATACTCAAGTCATTATTTAAAGCTCAAGTTACTCATTTAAGGATTAATAACGATATTCCTTTCCTAGACCAGCTGTATAATATATATCTGATTATACAACATATACAAGTTAAGACAAGTTAAGATGTAATTAGACGAGTAGTCGAGTTTAGACTCTATTTCGTTGCAACAAGAATGTTCAACTTCAACATTAACAATACATATAACTAGCCTACATACATACATACAAATGATTCTATATAATATAACAGCAACTCCGATAACGTTTTGCTTCCTGAAAAAAAAAAAAAAATTTATAAATATGTACACAAATAAAAAGAGATACAAAGGAAAGCTGAGTGACGTAAGGTGTCAGTCAGATAGTCGTCTTCAACCCACCTGCAGCAGTGGCGGTGGTGGTGGTGACGCGTGATGGTGGTCACCACCAGGAGAAGAATGGCGACTTGTGCTGGAAGCGCTGCTGGAAGGAGTCGAAGAAGCGAGACGACGTCGTGCCGCTCTTAGATCTACACATAAATATGCATTATTAATAATTTTTTATTTAGTATTACTTCTCCAGAAACAGTTATTTCTCCTTTGAAATTGACTTATTTTTGTCAGTAATATATCAAAAAGTGCGCGCGCACCTCTCCACGACGACGGCGGGCATCTGCACGAGCTGCACGGGGCTCTTGCCGTCCTTCAGCGCCTGCGTGAGGTTGAGGAGCTGACCGCGCATCACCGACATCTGCCTCTCGAACAGGCTGCGGTCGAAGCCCTTGTCTTGCTGGGTGTCAGAGTTGGATACATATATAACAGAAGTGTACTAAGCGCCTCTACATCCCATCGACCCAACACCAAGCGAGCCACTCACCCGGAACAGCGCGTGCAGGTCGTCGCACAGCTCCTGCACGAAGTGCATGTCGGAGAGCAGCGGCAGCACCAGGTCGCGCGTGTGCTTGCTGAAGGGGCGCTTGGCGTGCGGCAGCCAGGCCCAGTGGTAGGGGTACGCGCGCCAGGAGTCCGGGTGCTTGAAGGGGAACGCCAGCCCGTTGTCGATGGCGGCGATGCGCACCGACGCGCCCCCCCCGCCTCCACCGCCTCCCCCGCCTGCCCCGCCCCACTCCTGCGAGTCGGTGCAGTTAGTTATAGTACATTATGCGGTGAGTTATAATACAGATGAAAATGTCGTCTGAAAGTCTCAGGAGCTATCGTCTACCAGCTCGGGAAGTAGTCGCTATCTGTCAAGGACGCCATCTGTCAAGGTCCATAGATTCATATCTCATAACCCAGATAACTAAGAATAAATGCAAACTACAGTTTTAGGCAAACAAGTTTTCAAAAGAAGTTTGTCAAAGTGAATTGCTCTTGCTACATGCCTTTTGGGACAAGACAGAATCAAATATAGGTTTAAGGCCTCTACGCCAACAGAAACACCAAATACAGTGATGTATTGTAATTATTAATTATAGAATAATGTAATATTCTTTTTTTGATATTCGTTTGTTCTTATCTGACAAAGCGCCAGTTTGATTTACGCGTCGCTTTTGTATGAGCCATGGAGACTAACTAAAGTTTGGTTTTGGTTTTCATCACTTTGTCGAGGAAAGATAGTGAAAAGTAGTGTTCGTAATCACTACGCTTACAGGCTGGTCTGTGTGATTTAGGCTTACCTAGATAGGATGTTTAAACCGCAATGAATAGGTCGTCACAGTTTCTTACACCACTATAACCTAATGTTTTTTTTTTACTATTCTGAAGTAGAAACTACGTATAGCTTCTTTTGTTCTATTAGATCTAAAGCTTATTAAATGGAGTGTGCGTGTCTCACCGAGGGCTCCGTCATGCCGTGGTCGGCGTCGGTGTCGTACTTGATGAGCCAGTTGTCGTTGCCGCGGTCGGTGTTGCGGATGATGTAGTCCAGCACCACCAGCCGCTCGAACTGCAGCTGGAAACTGACCCACCAGCACAACCAATTAAATATAAGTCATCTAGAATAGATCTGACGCTTTCTGATACGTCAAAACGGATTTGTACTGAGAAACCCTGACATCATTTAAAAATCCAGATCAATAAATTACAAGCATATCATCTTCAGACTACCTGTTCCGCATCATGATTTAATATCAAAAACCTGGAATAATAAGTAGAATGTAATGGATGTGTGTACTTAACCTAATTGAAATAAAAAAAATAGAAAACAATCAAAACTTAAATTACACCAAGAAAATCCATGAAAACACTTCATTAACAAATACATAATAACTCACGTGTCCATGACTTGTGACGACGGCGGTTCTTGCTCGAAGCGCCTTAACCAGTAGTCTGCGTCCTTAAACCCCTCGACAAACACTTGGAAGGACCCCACCTTGAATTAACGTAAAACGTACTTTTATAGGACCAGAGGACAATACGCATGCAAAAATTATATATAGTTTATAGAACTATATAATAACTAAAAAAAAAATAAATAACTAAAAAATAACTTTATAGAACTATAATAAAAAGTCATCAAATAATTGATCAGACGAATGAATAGAGAGATAAATAAAATGAAAAGTAAAAATTGCTTTGGCATTTTGTTTTATATATATTTTAAAGAGCTAACCTTGGGCGGTAATCCCATTCTGTTAAACCGCAAGTTGGGGAACTGTTCCGTGATGGCGCGCTTCAGCCGCGAGCGTTCGCGGTCGATGCGCAGGTAGTTGAACGTCTCCGACACTAGCTTCACCACCTGACATGGTTGACCAAGTCTTTATGAATTAAATAAATAATGAGATCAGGTCATATGTTGCGAAGTGGGTGTTATGGGTGTTTCAATTATTTTCATATATGTACATACATACATATCTTCACGCTTTGACCCTAGCGGGGTACTCAGAGAGAATAGAGTGCCAAACGCTGCAGGGACCTGCATGACATATATGCTGTCCGGGGGTCAGTATCTTCCAGTTCCAGTATCTTCGACACTGTATTTTCGAAGGTCAACCGAGGTCTCCCCCTTACATCTCTTACGAATATTATTTATATATATTGCTTTTTAATACAATGACATCACTGAATATAATATGTAAATTATTAATTTAAAATTGTATGCAACTTTGATTACTAGCTTTAAAATGTTATGATAAAAGGCGAGAAACTTAAGCAACAATGGAAATGATATTCAAGACTGCACTAGAAGAATATATAAATCACCTCACTACATATGGACACTCACCCTAGTTTTCGGTACTATCCGTAGCCCAATCTTCGAGTCCACTAAACTTGCCCCCGCTTCAGATAGATAGCCCTGGTTGGGAATGAGACACGACCTGCCGAAGCAGCACGGGCAGCACAACTTGTGCATCCATTTGGTCCACTTTGGATTTAACCTGCCGTACGGCTCTTCATCTTTTGGTTTGAACACGCCTATTATTTTCTAAAAAAAAATTGAAGAGAGATTGCTTTTAGGGTTTACTGGTTCAAGTGTGTGACGGTCGGATATCATGGATCATACGTATTATTTTATTGTATTGTATGTATATTAAATTACAAAAAAAATTGGGGCCATCGTGGCATAGCACAGTGTCTGCCAGTGTGAAGGATTTTCACTTTCCTCGCTCTGGTAACAAGACAAAGCGCGCCATTGGGTTGCGTCATTAAACAGGCAGAAAGTGGGGAATAGTGTCTCAACACTAGGTTCCCTCTACTTACCCTACTTGCTATATGCCGGATACAGTGTATAATTATAACTGTTACTCCTTAACATTAGAAAATAGGCTGTGTTTTGTTGAATTTTTTAAAAAAAAAACTTGTATATAAACAAAAAAAAATGTATCCTTTGAACCAAAAAAGAGCACCAGACTTAGGATGATCTTAACCCCGTAAAGGAATTATTTATCTATGCTCCAGTGACGTCAACATTGTCTCTGACATTTAGTTTCTATTACTGATTTAAATTTCGAATAATGACAGTTTAAATCAGTAATATGACTAAATAGTGACAATTTGATTTGTTCTCAGAGCATTTAATATACTTACTAACTATTACTGAGTATTTATTTTTTTAATTTATTAATATAAAATTAAATATGTAATTGTATGGTAATTAAGTCTATTGTTACATTTAGGCCGCTGTGGGTTCGATTCCAACTCGGGGAGAAGTAATTATTTAAATTAAAACTAATAAATTAAGCTTAATTCCCGTTCAAAGTCATTGCGTGCTGTGTGTCGGAACACAAGGTGGCATAGGAATGCAACCTCCTTCGTCACTTCGACAACCAAGCCGTGGAACTAAAAATATTTTTAATACATTCATATCTCATTTCTATATAAAAAAAATCCCGCTGAGTTTTTTGCGCCGGTTCTTTAGTGGTAATGTATTTGACGTTCAAAAAATGAATCATGTATTCTTACTTTGAATAAAATTATTTGAATTTGAATTTGATGGACTAACAACAACCCACAACAATTGCTTGCATTTACATTCAGTTACGGAGTAAACAGTGTACTTTATTTATCTTTTAAATATTAAGGTATTGAGTTTTTTGTTGTAATATTTGTCTGTTGTAAAAAATATAATTTACTGCAACAGATATACGACAAAACGTAGAGAAGTCCTAGAGTTCAAGCAAATAAGAAGTCTTAAAGTCTAGACGTCGTGAAAGATTATCTGTACGTAAATAATGTATTTTCATAATACGTCCATAGCTTTACGCTTATCCTTAGCGGGGTGGCCAGAGAGGGTGTAGCGCCAAACGCTACGGTTTCTAGATACCTCTTCCGCCACTTCGTCACTTACATTAACCTCTTCATACATGTCTTCATCTCCTCCGTATAAAGAGGAGGCTCGTATATTGTATATGCCTCGCCCTACCTTCCTTACTACTCATTAATCTATTTACACCTTATAAGTAGAGATGTATCGATAGTCAGTAAAGCTGACTATCCGGCCTCTATCGTAGTCGGCGATAAGTCGGCCAAGAACGACTATCCGGCTACTTACTTTAGTTGCTTATTATTTTTTTATTCTATTCCTTGAACAATCAGTTTCTTAAGTTACTTGAAAAGAAAACATATTGATGACGTCAACAATTTTTTTTTCTCTTTGGATAAAATTTCGTATCCTCTAAGAACAGACAATAAAGACTTGTCATCATGAATATTTTATTATTGTTCCTGGCGCAAATTTTTGGTAGCAAAATTCTAATATATCCCTCTTTGCCGGTGGCGGTCCACTCTCTGAGAGGATTTAGATCTTCTATCGCTCTCGTCATCACTCATGACATTTTTCAATTATTTAAACAATACATGACAGGCTTGGCCCGTTAGTCGGCTTCATTACAATCGACTACCCGGCTAGTCGGTTGGTCTGCCAAAGTTATAGTCGATAAAATAAAATCGATTTTTCTATCCCATTCGAGTGTTCACTATAATATTTTTTCTACGTAATTTATAAAGTGTTCCACGCACAATGAACATATTAAAATTTCGTCTCCATGTTACCGAAGCGATTTAGTTACCTACGCTATATGTTCACATCGCGCTTCATAGAATACCTTGGATTATTGTTAATATAGGAAAAAAATTAGAAGTTAGGAATTTCATTAGGAAAATCTTTGATAAATGTTTTCTTAGAGAAAGGTAATTTTTTTGAGAAATATTGTTATTTATCTGAAGAGGTATCTACTATCTACTCATTTATTAAAAAAAAGTACATTTTGCTTATAACAGTATAAATTCGATAATCCCGCCGCGATAATAAAATATTACGCCTAAATCATTATACACACACATAGCTATATATATATATATATATATATATATATATATATATATATATATATATATATATATATATATATATATATATATATATATATATATATATATATATATATATATATATATATATATATATATATATATATATATATGTGTGTATTATATTTTTCATACATTCGATTACCCGGCTTTATTTTTATGTTGTACGCCGGATATTTCGGTGTGTAATTAACAATATGTCACGTAAGATATAATCTAGATTCGAGTGACAATATATATATATATATATATATATATATATATATATATATATATATATATATATATATATATATATATATATATATATATATATATATATATATTTCAGTAACCAAAGGAAGATATAGCCTTATCATAACATTCAAAATAGTACTTTCAAAAACGGAGTTGGTAAAAATAAATACATCGATACAGAATCGAACCCACAAACGCGCCTCAACTACAATATTATGACGTCACATAACTATGCCAACAAAAATTCATATTACGCAAACATTGACGTCACACCAAACGCTAATATTACAAATTACAATCAATACTTTAATTATGAAATTTACGCAACCCGAGTAAATGTTGTTCAACCTGTTTATTTAAATTGAACTCTAGTCTTACTTGAGTGGAAGACGGATAGAAAGAACACTCTAAATTTGCAAAAGAACATGATATGGTAATGACATAATATTCTTCTCTAATAGTCACAAGTTAAAACACTTGTAACCTGGTAAAAGCTAAAATTTTTAAACATCGAAACGAAATAAAAAAAAAGCTAGATACGTTCATTTTTATGTAAAAAGATAAAAAACCGCTTTCGTACAAAATTTTATATATGATATATATATATGTATATGTATATAGGTTACAGCAAAACGTCGGTAATGCCTCGACACAATTGCGTTACATTTGATTTGTACCATGAACAATGCGCCTGAAAGTTGATATTATTATTAGAGTAATGTTTGTATTGTTCTCAACGGCCGTCCGGTTGAATGAGACGGCTAGTAGGAAGTTGACTAAGCTCTTAGCACTTGAAGCCTCTAAATTCAAAAAAAAAATGGACGCAGATTATTTTGCCAGTACGATATATGAATACTGTACAAACCCAAAAAATTATGTGAAAGTCGAGACTGGACGATGACCGAGTCAGATCATTTGGACGTCCCAAAGATAAATGTACACGTTTTTAATTACGCCCAAGACTAAATGAAATGAATATGTTGAATACATAACTACTAATATATATATATATATATATATATATATATATATATATATATATATATATATATATATATATATATATATATATATATATATATATATATATATATATATATATATAATTATCGTGACGCAGCAGGTATCGGGATGGTCGATGGGTTCGATTCCCGCTCAGAGTTCATCAAGTTTCATAACTCAATCTATAATTCTAAATGACGAAGCGCGGCGAGGAGTTTCGCTACTCAGCACGCAATTTGGTTGAAAAGTAGGGGTCTTAACTCTAGGTACCCTCTGCCTACCCTGCTATGCCGGAAAAAGGGTGGAAGCGTTGTTATTTAATATATTTTTTAAGTTGTCTTGAAACCTCGGGTTAGCCTATGTCGTGGTAGTGTATCCTCAAAATGGAAATCTAACTAACATAAAAAATCAAAGGAAACTAACTATAAAATATAAAACTAAATATTATATGTAAACAATTCTTACCCCTCCGGGATTCTTAACAAAGTACGAGCCACTGGAGCCCTGGTATATCCTCTCTGGGAATATACCATTGTCGATGGCCACCTCCGCCTGCCACAGCAACTCACTGAACTGTGGGTCATCTGGAATGTAAGAAAATATTATGAAAATGTTTTTTTCGGAGGATAACCTCCGGCGGCTCAGTGGGAGAGCACCAGGCTATAAACGAGATGGTTGAGGGTTCGAATTCCACTCAGGTCAAGGGATTATCTTATTTCCCCGCTCTAGAATAACAAAATACGCCGTTGATTTTCGCCACGCGACACGCAGTGTCTGGAAACCGGGCGGAGGACGGAGATATTAACACTAACTATATGCGGGATAGAGCAAGATGTTTAAATAAGTTGTTTAGTAGGAAGGTATATACATAGTGTTATGACACTAAGGCCACTTTCTGCCAAATTTTGACACACAATCTCGCCGCCGAATAAAATCGAACTCATAATCATCGATTTACAGTCAAGACTCTTTTATAGCACAGAAAGGGCAATTAAAAGTTATATAGTTAAATTTAGAGAAATAACAAAACTATAGTAATTGAGCTATTTTTCTGTGGATTTACCAATAGGTATACTGCTTACTGCTACGATAAGGTTTTATCGAAGTGACGCCCTCATGACGCAATTGTACTGCGTATGACTGCTCAGAAAGGTTATGAATTCAATAAATATATAAAATACTGGTGCCGGTGTATGGGATTCCCCAACGACCGCACCGAATGGATTCGTAAAATCTGGTCCTAAAGTACAAGAATAAACAAAGGTAAAACATATCATTATTATTAGTGACATGTGTATGGCTGACATGAGGGGTAGTAAGTGCTTGCATCATCATTTCAATAAATTATTAAAAAAATATATTAAAAAAAGAAAATTTTATATAAAAACTGTCGCTACTTACACAAGGTAGAAAAAAATAAAAATAAATAGATTTCCTGTGGTGCAGTTGTTAATGGTCCAGCGTAAACAAAACGGTCGTGGATTCGATTGGACGCCCACTCGGACTCCGAGGAGACAACAAACTCTATTCCCCCTCTATGACAAAGTGAGGCATTAAGCGTGGCTACTTTACATACAATGTCTCTAATTCGAGCGGCAAACAGAGAACGGAGAGCTGTTAAATAATTAAATTTATTATTCTCTTTCATTTGCCTAGATCTTTCTAAGTCAAGTCTTAATGAAAAAGACACATACCCACAATCCACATGTGTATGTAAAACCATCACCTCTTGATGCCTAGTTGGCGCAGCGCCAGCGTACTTACTTACATATTTGTGTCAGACCAAAACCAAACATAAACAATAAACATTGTCTCAGCATGTTAGAAAATAAATATTTGATATATACTTGTGCCTTTTTAATCCGTTTTACTTTTGATATATAAGATGGAAATAACTCAAGAATTGTATACCCCATATATATATATATATAAGTAAGACAGTCCCAATCCCAATGTTGGAATATTTAAACGCCGTCTCAATCTTATAATTTCATATTTATTGTATGTATGTCTATTTAAGTGTATAATATATACCTTTATATGTTTGTATGTGGTTTATGTGTGGTAATCTCTTATGTATTTTATTTATTTATTTATATATGTTTATGTATCTATGTGTATATTTAGTAAGTATGTTTAGTATATTTATATACAATACCTAAAATGTATTTACAGTCGTAATGTAATACTTTTTGCACCTTGCTGTTCCTGTGCTACTGATTCAATATGAATATTAATACATTTCTATATTATATATATATATATATATATATATATATATATATATATATATATATATATATATATATATATATATATATATATATATATATATATATATATATATATTTTATTATATATAAGTGTATGATCCATGAGATATGACAAATTCTGAATGCTCTAGCTCTCTAACTACAGCAACAAGTACAGTGATACAGAAAATCAAAATGTATTTAAACCGATAGTTCCTGAGATTTGTGCTATAGACTACTTACATACTCAATATTAGCCCGCTGCAGCTGAGGCCGGGGTTCCCTCGACCGCTCAATGCTCAATGTGTTTAGTGTCATACGTATCTCTGATTTTTTTTAATTTAATTTATTTATTTGACAAGGGAGAAAGATCTACTTAATGATCATATAAAAACAAAAGTAGCGCACGTCGTCATAGTTTCAATAATTTTATAGATATTACACTACTTGATAAATGAGAATATACATTCTAATCTATACACCTACATAAATAAAATTATTAAGTTAAGTGTCTGTCTGTGAGTTCAAAATACAGTTATTTATACGATACTAAAAGCACAAAGAATAGCTTGTTTATTTTAAAAATTATGTCTGTCTGTCTGTCTTTTGGTTTGTCTGAGCTAATTTCCGGAACAGGTGAGCTGATTTTTACGAGACTTTTGCTGGAAGATAGAGTAGGTTGTAGAGCAACATATAGGCTTTATATTCCGCAATGAATGCGAGATTGGGATTTACGCCGGCAAAATTCGAGTTTACTGCAAACGAGTACCCATCGCCCAGATAACATATAGCATATAAAATTATAATTTTCATTTACATACGTATATTATATGTACAATACCTACATATACGCATATATATATATATATATATATATATATATATATATATATATATATATATATATATATATATATATATATATATATATATATATATATATATATATATATATATATATATATATATATATATATATATATATATATATATATATATTAGTGGAAATCCGAGAACATTGCTGATATTTTATGTGATGTCGTAAAGAAATATCAAGACGGGCCCTATTCAGCTTACTAGATAAATATTCGTGTACTTCCAGCGTGCGAGGCCACTGGTGGGTCGCTGAGTATATTTAATAAATAATGTCAACTATTTTTGTTTTTCGCTTAATCGATAGGACAGGTTTCGAAAAAGACGTTTATTTGTGACCTCAAATTCCGCTGAGGCCGGCTCATTGCATAACTTATATATAACTTGATATCATTTGTATGCTAAAATGAATGTGTACTCACTTCAGTACCGTTGTGGAGACAGACTTTTTAGTCTTTGGTGTTTGTCTTTTTAAGGGTAAGGGCTGGAACCTTGTCTAGGACTGGAATCTATGACAGATATAATACAAATGTAAGGTACTATTTAATCTGGATATTTACGTAATTTTTGTGGAAACTCAAGTTATACAACGAATACGAGTACGTCCTCAATCCGTGTGGTGTAGGAAGCTCGTATACTATAACGAGTGATTTTTTAAAGTCACAATATTGATTTAGCCTAATAGAAATAAACAGTATACATAGCAAATACTTAGCAGTGTTGGACGGTTTCCACGAGGCGCGGGTTCAAATCCCGCTTCGTACAAATTTTTATATGTTTACTTTAAATATTTTTCTACACTTATTGTGGATTAACAGTTTATATATATATATATATATATATATATATATATATATATTATATATATATATATATATATATATATATATATATATATATATCTCAAGTAGGGGCTCAGCCGGGGGAGGAAATTCAATTAGGGCACACGTATCTTTACTGCGGTTGACTCAAATTTCAATGGATCATGTATCCTTGTATGGAATTAAAGTAATCGCTGTAAGTATCTATTATACATTGGACACTCAAGTAAAAGTCAACGGTATGGAACATATGATGTGTAATTCGGAGACTATATAAACTGTAACACCTATGGAGATGAAGCCTTCAGCCCTATTATATATATCAATACCGGGACTACATTCTCAAATGTATGAGTCGTACAAGTAATTTGTAGTTACAGTGTAAATAAGCTAAGCTAAGAAAGAAGTCCTGGAAACACTTAATCTTAAAATTATATTTGTTTAGATTGTAAATCTCGTAAAAAAGTCGCAAATGCACCTTGAAGTCAGTCAGTCCGTAATTTAGCATAGACATGTCTAGTCGACAGTCGAGACTATACTCTTGTACTCGACTATAGCCGACTATATAGATGTAGCAACTTTGTTTCATAATATTTTGATAACAATGATTCAAGCTTAAATAGGTATTTATTATCTCTCGCGCGAGTCAAAAGGTTACCTTCAGATAAAATGTTAAAAGTGATTTTTTTTTAATAAAGTCTAACAATATATTTATTTTTATCTCTATTACTATTTACTGACTGACTGATTGCCTGAATGTTATAAATATTTATAAATAAAAAAAAAAAAAAAATTTCCGGTCTTTTGAGGTCTTCAAGCGAATACGTCTGACTGTAAACTCGATAGTAGGGGGAAGATCCGAAGATATATGATTCAGGCAGAAATAGCAGTGATATTACACTAGGTCTAAGCTTTTGTAATGTCTCTTATGTATGTAGAGTCTCTCTCTCTCTCTATATATTAACTATGTTGTCTTCCTGTCGCATATGAGATGCATATTCATATATTTGAACATATTACTACCTCATCTTTGCACCTCCAAGATGACGTTTCCCGTCACGGAACCTAACCATAGATATGTCAAAACCAAACTAGTTTAACAAAAAATATATTATATATAAATAAGTTAATTATACATTAACCATAATTACTTTCTGGCAAATTACTAATTTATAATTGCACAATATGTAAATTACTACAAATGTGTCTGTCCTTGTACTTATCAAATAAATAGTTTTTTTATAGCTTAGAACTTACCACATGTATTGCAAAAGCATTAATCTTATTTTTTTATAACTTAATTACACACTATCTCTTCTACTTTATATTAATATTAACAATATATTATAAGCATAAATAATTTATATTGAATTACTAGGTTTTACCTGCAGGTTGTATATACAGCCTATAGCCTATAGCCTATAGGCTACTTCGATAAATACGACGATTGTCCAAAAAGAGAAAGATTATTTCAGTTTAAACGCTTAGTTCCTGAGATAAGAGCTTTCATTCAAAACAATGTCTTCTGTCGTAGTCCTGCAGTCGTGTAATATATAAGTAATTATTAAGTATAAGTATATGTCCAAGTCATCTAAATTGTTAAAATATAAATTGTTTCTAAAAGCGAGTGCATCTGAGGTCCAATTTTTGCACATTATTACAAAAAAACCAACCATGCATTTCTAAAACATGTTGTATACAACATTTTTTGAAATGGATTTATTAAATAATTTATAATCACTACATATTACAATCTGTCTGTCTGTTCGCGATAAACTCGAAAAGTATTGGACGAATTTTCAAACTATTTTCAACTACAAGGAGAGTGATCTTTGAAGAAGATTTTAATGTATAATAGTAGAGAGTAGAGATAGTTTAGATTTTGTGAAAACTGTCGAAATTACGATGACATTAGTTCAACATGTCGGAAACAATTAAGCCGATCGGGTGCTTTCCCAGAAAAAGCTGCCAAAATCTTTTGAGTTATAACAAAACAATGTATATAAAGGGATTGTACCCTTTTAGTATCTATCTTCCATTCATGTAAAAACATGAATTACATGGGTATTACAATAAAATTATGAATTATTTACAGATCGTATACAATTCATAATTTTACTGATTTTATTTTGAACAATACAGTATTAATACTTATTCAATAAAATACATTAGATACGATTACATTGCCGGTGTTAAAAAATAGAAAGTAAAATGTAAATTCGTCAGGAGTAGCCAAACAATGGCTGTGTAAAAAAAAACAAAAAATATATAAAATAGTGTTAGAATTATTCAGATACACACTGTAATTAATAATAGATAGAGGTGGAAAATTTCACACCAAACGCGATTCAGTTTACTTAGCGGGCGAAGTCGCGAGCTGGTCGCTAGTATACCATACAAAACTGTCATTTAAAAGAAATACTTTCAAAATATCGACATAAATAAATTTATAACTTTTGAAATAATCAAATTCAATCGATTTGAATACAAGAGTCACCATTTTTTATTCAAACAGCGGCGCGCGCCTGACATGGTTTTACGAGATAAAACTTCATTTAAAGGTTAAAACGAGGCCACTTTGGCACAGTGATGGTCGTACACGTAATGGTAATGAGTTCCATCCAAGGGAATAATATATAGATGATTGTAACCTATCCATTCTTGTAAGACAAGTGCGGCATCTAATTACTGTATAAAGTTGTGACTAAATTAAATAATGAAAGTAAAGTAAAAATTAAGAAAAGTAATATAAACAAGTTGTTTCTATGTCAATATAATATGAAATTTTTCCATTACTGATTGACTGACTGACTGGCTCATAAAGTACACAACAAATTGGATCAAAAAGAGATATAATGTTCACAGACTAGAACTAGTCAAGTGTTAGTTAAAAGATAAGCTTAATTATAATCACAACTTACTGTACTGAACTTATTGAAGCAAAGAGTACCTCATACCTAGTGTATATTGAAATAATAAATTAAACAGAATGTTAATTGAAATTAAAATTACTATACAATATTTATTACTATACAATATTTGTTTCTAAAAGAACTATACTAATTACATATATCCTCTGCATTTACTGTTTATTATATCCTCTGCATTTAATTCTCCTTTAGTGCTCCACCGCACATCAAAAACTTAATTGCTAAAAGTGAGCTTTCTACTACATATAGTTTCAGCTGTGTTCTTTGTCAGTAACATCAGAGATTTACTCAAAAGAGTTTTTAGTATAAATTACTGATTGTATATAGAATTTAAATTCATAAATATTGTATGTGTATAATTAACTAAAAATAATTCATTTTTAATTATAAACATTAGACATATAATAAAATATGCTACAGAAACTTAACTGTGCTATTATTTTGTTTGAAATATGTCCTTTATTCTTAATTGACAGCTCAAATAGTAAAAAACACTGTTTATATTTTAAATGGAAATAACTACCATAATGTACCATTGTTATATGGCATGGCACAAGATGTGGTCTAATTGTAGTAAGTTCGACAAACAGGTACAGTAGCACAGTACAGGGCAATTACATTAAAACGATTATCATAATGATCATGATATAACCTATAGCTTTCCGTGACATATGGACTACCTAAAAATGTTTCTATTTTAATCCACAGCAGTTATTCCTGAGTACATAATGTAAGACAACAAAACTTTTCAAATATATTTATATATTATTACAGAAATTTTCTAGAATTATGAATATAGATTCAACACCATATGTATGACTAAGACATTATCATAATTGAATTTCTTATGGAAAATGCTTTGTCCATTTGAGTGACCTCATTAGACCTGTATGAAATATAGTTCTTTACTCTAATATTATTATTACATAAAATGTTAGTCACAAGACACTCTTGTTTAGACTTTACTTGACACTTAAGTCTACTACACTTTTATAAGAATTCTTGTTTAAATATATTTAAATTAATGAAAGCAACTTCACACCTTTTCCCACCTTATGTTGAGATACTTTTTATCTAACTTTTTTTTAGCCAATTTTTTAATATATTGAATCATATTTATTGAGAACTAGAGGCTGCTCCGTTGTCAACTAGATCAGAAAAATTAAAATAATTTAAACATCATAATTCCCCTGAGTGGGGATAGAACTCAAAACCATTGTATTGACAGACAGACCAGTGGTATTAATCTCAATTTGACACCGACAATCTAAAGTTATAATCAATATTCCAATATTTATAGAGTAAATATTGTCTATGATTGTTTGGCGGAATGGAAGTAGTTTATAATAAGAAAAAATACCTATTGTTTATTATAAGATTAGATACAAATATAATACATAAAGGCTTTCTAATAAGCCACAAAGTAATTTTTTGACTAAAATAACACACCATATGGATATGCACTTTTAAGTCAAATAGTTTAGTAATTATATTTTATAATAATAATAAAATATACAAATGAAAATAGGGTATAGATGAAACTGTTGACTCACTAAAAGGGAAATCAAATTCCATCACAATTAAATTGTTAAAAACAAAGACTGAAAACTGCACAGCTGTTACGCTCCACTGAAAATTGACATGAAAATGTTATCTGTGCCTACATTCAGACACCATCAGAATAACAACTTTTTGTATGCTAGCATTGACTTGAAGTTTGTTCATTAAAAATTACAATTCAGAACAATAACAATAACAGATGTGGAGGATAATGTGTTTTGTGTCAAGGTGATATTTGCGTATGTTGTATTTTGGCGAATTGTCAGTCTGAAATACTCAGTACTTTATTTTTATGATATTATAGCTATTCAAGGAAATTGTATAAAAATTTAAAAAATAAAATAATTAGTGTTTCCTGATTTGCACAAATGAGAAAAGTAAAATGTAAACTTTTAAAGCAAATTGTATAGTCGTTATCAATTAAGGCGAGAGAGTAGTCGTAAGCAAATTAATTGATTTATATATTGTACTAAATGTACCTGGAAAATGGTTGAACGAGACTTCTAGGTCGCCGCGGCCGCCGAGCAGCGGCTGCGACTCACGATTTACTCCTGGGGAATCCACGTTTCCTTCGAATCCGACCTCTGGCACTAAACAAATGTCCTCGGCACTACTGGACAGAGATACCACGCCGTCATCGGGAGGCGTAATAGCAGTGGGCTTGTCGAAATCGAGATTCAACAGAGTCTCTTCCGTACTCATGAGTATTGCTAAAGAGGTGTTCTCTACCGAGCCTCATCTATTTCGTATTCTAATATTCTTTGTTTCACAATCATTAACACAAACACTTCAATTCATTTGGATGGACAAAGACTATAGAGTTGGATACTGACATTTGACATTACTAGTGACAACCTTTATGAACCACAGACAAAGCCCCTGTAACTATAACACATAGTTAACTAGGGATTTAACTTCTTTTTCGTAATCGGATATTAATCTTGTTTGATAAAGTTATAAATATAATACGTTTAATTATTTGATACCTTAATTAATTGTCAGTAAAACTAATTAATTCAATTATTTTATTCTTGCATATTTTACTTAAGCTTTTATTTAATAATAAAGTCATCGTATTTTTATGCTATTTTCATATTAGAATTGTATATAAAAAATGAAAGAATGTCAAATAAAACAAATGTTAAAATATATTTTATGAAGATTTTAATAATTTAACTACTAAATTACTTATTATTATAGTATTTAGGATCACTGTAGTCCAGTTCAAGGTCATTATTGATATTGCGGCGTGATTGGAATTCCCACGGACAAATTTCATTTAAAATAACTCTGAAAGCTACAAAAATATATGTTATAATTACACTGACTGATACCATGGCTCATACATACGGATTCTTGCTCGGACTAGAGTGTTATGACTCTAGTCCGAGCAAGAAACCGTAGCAAATAGGAAGTCGAGGAGGAAAGAAAGAGGTTTTAATGGGTATTTGGCCTACATATGTCAGTCTGTGAGTAGGAACCAATAACCCGGTCCTGACTTGGTTGAGTACTCGTAATCACATGACTTCCTACCATTTGAAGACTAAAATTTAAATATCTTACAGAATTTTGTTTAAATAAAAAATACATTGATAAATAATATTTTGAGTAACAATCATAGAAATGGAGAGCTATGGGAAATTCAACCAAATCTTTAAAATTCCCGTTTTGTGAAAAGGAAAAAAAATTATAAAAACATCTTACCCGTATCAAACCTACAGTTGTGCTTATCCACGTCACAACTATTTTTAAATGTTACAACATTGCCTGTATTAAAATTGCAGGCGCACACTGGTGTCGTCGTATCCTCTAAGCACAGTAATTGTGAACAACTGTAAGCTTTTTGTGATCCTTCATCAGGATTTACAATCGGTGGTGGTAAATTGAGACCAAAGATTTTTTGTCCACTCGTGAAAGGATCGCTTTCTGAATTTAGCATAAATGGATTATACGTTGGAGCTCCATATGGAGAAACGCCACAACACGGTTGATCATAAATATAAGAAGGTACTGGATAAAAACTATAAATTAAGTTTACAGATCCAAGAAAAAATAAAGCTGAAAAACGATATTTAAAAATGTTTAAACTGTTACAAAAAAATTAACAAAAGTAATTAAGAACATTTATAATAAATAAAGCTAATTAATCTATAATTAGCTTTACGTACCTTTAATATAGACGTATTTAGAATCCATTGTTAATAGAAATGTATTTAACTTACATACTACGTACTACCACTATGTTGAAATAGTGTTAGTTCTTGTTAAATATACTCGATATAAGATACGGATATTAAGATTACGTTGGTAATTTAGCAATCACGAACGGATTTCATTTTTGAGTGATTTACAATTGAAAAATTGATATAAAACTTGGTATAACATATTAGTTTATTTACTTTTTATTACGCAATATTACTTGCAAATGGACTAATAAAGTAGCATAATAAATATTTTTAACAAATTTTAAATTATGGTTTAAATAAATCATTTATCACTTTTGAAATAGGAATCGAATCCTTGGGTATCAGCGTAGCCGTCATATTCTTTACTGAGGGCTCCCTTATCAGAAACACCTTCTTTCCCAAATACTCCTTTATCGTGATCATGATGAAAATATCCTTTCTTGATTCCTGCACCTCCACTTAATTCAAATCCCACACCTTTAGCACCGATTTTCTTTATCACTCCACTGGTTTCGTCGTCTTCGTAAAATTCGTTATTTTTATTATATTCATCTTTATGGGAAATCCTGTGAAATCCTTTAGATTTTGTTCCTTTTTTATATTTTCTCTCTTCATTGCCAGTGATGCCCACGCCTTTTGCGGCCAGTCCTCTGGCAATCCCATATATTGCACCATCGTCGTAGGACCCGGCATCGTGCAATCCTATTTGTTTTAAAAACTTCTTCAAGCTTTCCAAATCGTATTTCAATTTCAATCCTTCGCTGTCCGTTTTCTTCTTTTTAAATCCAGAAATGTTTGTTTTAGTTTTTGCTTCGTCATTATTACTTTGCTCACTGGAAGCTTTTTTACTTGAAGTTTTGAAAAAATCATCTAGGTCTCCATCATTAGGCTCATATTTTAATTCCGACAAATCCGTGTCAAGATTATCGTACTCCAGTGAACCCAAATCAACTGGCGACGAATCAACCCAGCATAAAATTGATGTCAGCGACAGCACAAAAAATATTTTTTTTTGCATTCTGTTCCAATTTTTTATTGGTTCTTTCGCAATCAAAGAAGGTTACGACACTGACATACATGCGTTCTGTCTAGTTTATATAGCTTTTGTTCAAAATTAGTGAACAAGGGTAAGTTTTTTCTCATCCTTATTTCTAGTTCCGCGCGGTTGCATCTTAATTGATAAAACTAATCGGATCACTGACATGGATCGACCAAGGCAGTAGCTGCCGACGAAACATAAGAATATATTAAAAGCATTTCTTGCATCGTTTGCGTGAACTTTATGACCACATGTATACTACTTATATTTACTATTAGTTCATGCTGGGTTATCTTTCTGGAGCTTGATAATAAAAATAATCTATGATGCCCCTTATTTTAGATCTCATTACCATCGCAATGACAGTCTATTGTCTTTGCGTCGAGATGGCGCCACAATTTTCAATGATTTATATTTGTTAATTAAAATTGGCCACCATAAACAATTCTTGCTAAGGCAGCAATTACTAAGTAAATAATTTAGTTGGACTACTACAGACCATAGACTATAATGTGTCGAAAAAAAATTGTATCATGTTAAGCAACCTTTGGATTGGTAATTTTTTTATTTCTTATATATATATATATATATATATATATATATATATATATATATATATATATATATATATATATATATATATATATATATATATATATATATATATATATATATATATATATATATATATATATATATATATATATTATATATATATAGTTTGGCTGGGTTGTCATAGAATTTCATCAGATGTTCCAGATTTATATGTCAGTTTGTAGAGGCATCATTTCATTATTTCTTATAGAGAAACCTCCGGAATCCCCAAAGGAGTGTTTTTTATTAATCTTTCTTTCAAATCATGTTCGGCAGTACCTACTTATGTACCTACCGAAAATATGTATGTACAAACAGACTAACAATATTCTACTGTTTTAATATTGTATAGATTTATAGATATGGATGTTGAATCGATTACATTCTTAAAAAACAAAATATATATGTAAACCAATAGGACTCGTATTATAATCGATTTTAACATTCTTGAGAGAATAATACAATATAAAATAAATTATGTCTAGGAATTATATAAAATAAATTATGTCTAGGAATTTAATATAAAATAAAATAACTTAACGATTAGATTCGTCACTACTTGTCACGGGCGGAGTATCGATTAAAAAAAGTCGATTTCGAAATTCTTCAAGGCCAACTCTAATGTAATTAATTGTTCATTTAAACTTAAATTGTATAAGTTAAATTAAATTATTGATTACTACTAAAATAATTGTTATACAATAATTGAGGTCATCGTGGCATGGTGAAAAATATATTTTCATAATTTTTGACGAGTTCAATATCCACTTGTATACAAGTATTTAAAAAAATATAATAAAATTGTAAGGTAAGTAGATATCGGAGTAGCTAGAGTAGTACCAGCAGTAGTTTCTGTTTGTCTGTATACTCTGGCATGCGCGAGAAATGCTTAAAACAAGTCATAATAAAATAAATAATTTACTAATGAATATATATTATAACAGACTTAGAAAAATAAATAAATATTTAAACGGATAGCTTTGTCATATAATGATAATACAAGTTAAAAATAAATTAAATTGAAATATAAACTCGAGGGCCGTCGTGGCGCAGTGTTTGCTTGTAAGCGTGACGGTTTGTGGGTTCGATTCCCAAAAGGGGAGAATGAATTATTTTAATTTACTTCGCTCTGGCAATAAGGCAAAGCGCGGCGTTGACTCCCGCCTCTCAACATGCAATGCCTCGAAAGGCGGAAAGCGAGGAACGGAGTGTCTTAACAGTAGGTTCCTTGAGCCTACGGTTACCTCTGCCTATCCTGCTATGTGCGCGTATAGCATGAATAAAAAAAATATAATAATATAAACTTATTGTTTAGTTCAATCTATCGAGCTATCGTAGATATAGTCGGATACTTCATGACTACACTATGATGGCGTAAATAATTTTTATATTGTACTTAATAGAGAATTAAAAAAAATCTTCATCCAAGGGGTTACAATTTTTTTTTTTTTATTATATCTCATTTAAAGGATAAGGATATTTGTAGTACAGATAGATTTAAGTAAAACAATTGAATTGAATCGTTTTCAGTTTCGGGCATTTCATAAGTAGTTCATACAAATGGTGTAAGAACTAAGCTTTTGATTTTATGACTTAGAAATTCGATTTTTTTAATTCTTCAAGGGGGCTTCTGTTCTTGACATTTGACATAAATTTATATAGATAATTTTTCGGACATATGTGACCCTGAGGTGAGATTTTCTGAAATTCAAGTTTGGTATATATAGCAGAGTATATATTATTGTATAATACAATGAAACCTTTAAGTAGTTTCAATAGTTACATCAAGTTATTGTTAAATCATGACAAGTGTAACAAATATTTGTTATCGCTTTACTTCGAGCCGTTCTATGAAATAACACGTAGGTATTAGAAAGGTAGCTTAGCCTTAGTATTAATAAGCTATAATTTTTAATTCAAATATTTTTTCTACGTTTTTCTTTCATATTTAATGCTCAAAGTTACTTTATAAGTATTAAATAACAAGAAATCCTTACGAAAATTACAATATTATAGGTTAATTAATTAAAAAGATGAGCGCAATTCAGTTTATCAAATAAATAATCGGGTAGTTTAAGGAAGCGAAGCTACATGCGGGCGCTAGTGTATCAATAAAATTATCATTGCTTAAAACATTTTACTATTATACTTTTGCTAAATTAAAAAGGATGTTTTTTTTTATATATTTTATTTCCACATCTGCTATACAAAAATATTTACACTTTCAAAGTATCGAGTATCAAACATAACAAAATAGTCAAGAATAGCAATAAATTAATTAACAGCTCAATTTTAAATTAGAGATCATTCGTCGTCATGTTTGTCGTCATCGTAACCGCCGTCTCCGTAGGCGTATTCCTTCTCGTCACTGCTTCCCCCCTTCTTGCCGTAGTCCCCGTGGTGGGCGTAGTGGCTGTCGGCACCTTCCTCAGCAGAATGTCCTTGTTCCGCTTCATCCAAATGTCCCTTGTCATGGAAACCTGATTTTCCAAATCCGCCTTTCTTGAATCCCGCGTCGCTGTGTCCACCCTTCTTGTGGCCACCTTCTTCCGCATTATGGTGAGCTTCTTGGAAACCGTGCTTCTTGAAGTTACCGCTCTTGTCAGCTACATCGTAAAAATCGTGGTCTTTCTTGAACTCGTCCTTGTGGAAAACTTTGTGGTAGCCGGTCACGTCCTCTCCCTTGCTGAAGTGTTCTTTGTGTCCATGATCTCCTCCTTTATATCCTTTTCCAGCTTCAAAATGGCTGCCGTGAGCATCAGCTTCATCATGGTGAGCACCCTTCTCTCCCTTGGCCTCGTGGAAGTACCCTTCTTTGTGTTGCTTACCATAATTGCCGGCGGCACCTTTAGCATGGTGGTCGACGCTGTGGTATCCCTTGTTGCCCTTCTCCCCCTGAGCAGCATGATGTTGTTGGCCGTATGAGCTGCCGCTGCCTCCTTCGTAACCGACGCCATGTCCAATGCCATGTCCAGCTAGATCACCTTCACCGCTTTCGTAGGAGCCTTCGTCGGAATCAGAGTCATCATCGCCATCGCTATCATCCTCTTCGGCATCTTCAACAATGATTGGTTTCGCAGCCACATATGGCAATGGCACTGGTACTACATCGTACGACTCTAAAGCCTTATGCGGTACGATAGGTATGGGCGCTGTAAAGACTTGAGGCTGTTGATAGCCATGAGCTCCCACCTGGATGAAGCTGGCCGGGCCGTCGTTGTCGCTGCGGTATACATAGCTGGTGGCGGGTGCGAGCCCCACCTGCACGGCCGCTGTGCACGCCACCACACAGAAAAAACAGATTGCTGTCTTCATGTTGAGATGTGTCCTGCTCAGCTACCTGTGCTGTAATAATTTTCTGACCCCGTTGCCTAATATTTATATCAAGATTGAGAACAAAGCGCATGAGTGTTCCGATACCTTTCTCGTAGCCATGTAACAGATCGGCTACCACGAGGTTATAGGTGACAAAGACGTTGGTAATGAAAAAATGGTGCGACGTAATGAGGCGGCGGCGGCGGCGGTGTGAAACACTTTTTGCTAATGAGTTAACAAACGCATAATATCTATTTGCTTGTTCCATCGACACCGACTGACCGAGTCCACTACGTTTGTAGGTCAATAGCATTTGTATTATTTAAGAATTATTCATTTCAATTGTAATTAATTGTTATAATTTGATTATTTGGTACTTTGTAATATTTGTTACGTTCATTTGCCATTTACCAGTTGGGACCTTCGGTTTTTATTTTGTATAGGTATGTTGGTAGAAACATGTCAGTTGTTAGTCTTATTGTATTAGGTACTGGGTTTTCTATTTTTAGCTTCACGCGCATAGTAGGGGAGGCAGAGGGAACCTGAACCTAGAGTGTTAAGACACTCCATTCCCCGCTTTCCACCTTACGGGGCATTGCGTGTTGAGTGGCGAAACTCAACGCCGCGCTTTTGTCTTGTAACCAGAGCGAAGAAAATGACAATAATTTATTTTCCCCGAGTGGGGATCGAACCCACAAACCACGTTTACACGCTTACACTCCGAAGCTATGGCTTTGCGCCATGACGGTCCGTTCCATCAAGAGAAGTATTAGCTGTGTCATATCTATACATATAATATTTAGAGCTTGTTTTATTTCAATCGGTTCATAAATAAAAAAGTATCAATTTAAATTATTTTATATGACGAAACTGCTGCAAAATAACTAACCTAACCTAACTGTTTTATTAAAGTAGCTGAAACTTCAAATTTACTTTCACACATTGGCAAAATTGCGGGCGGCTTATTCTTAATACCAGTCCTTATTTTATAATTTATTTTTCAACTTCATACAATGGAGTGCCTGCAGTAGGATATGCAGAGTAGAGAGAGAGAGAGAGAGAGAGTTTAGTTTTAAGACACTCTATATTCGCTCAGTTGCGAAATTCGTGGTAGATCAGCAGGAACAGCGGAGTTGAACTTTGCATATTCCAGGGCATTGTAACTATAAGCTCCATACAATACGTGAGATTGATTAACCACTGTGCTATAACGGTCATCTACATCATATGCTAACAATCGAACTTAATGCAGGAACGAATCGTTAAGTAAAGTTTATTACGTTCAAAACATGGAACAACTGCAAATCTATCTTTTGGTTACTTGGTGAGGTTACATTCCACACATACGTGCTATATTACTTATAGCACAGAATTAACTTAATTTAAGTGATTGTCTAGCTCATATACATAAGCTCTATGCGGGAATACTTTTAGTAGTTTAAGTAAGACAAGACATTTCTTCGTAGGATATAATTGAAATATAAAATAAATCTGTTATTGTTTATACAGAAAAATCATAAACAAATATCAAATGTCAAATGTCAAATGTCAAATGGCAAATGTCAAATGTCAAATGAAGCATTTCCAACGTAATATATATGTTTGTAATGTATCAACATTTATTTCTATAGTAAATAACATATTTTTGTTACCATTTAAAATTATCATAACTCTATAATCTAGTCAACGAATTACCATAATGTGTAATATAATAAATCTCTTAAGCTATTGTATTGTGGTGGGTTAGCGTAAGTCTCGAGATAGCGTGATTGATATGGGTTCGATATCCACTTGGGGGAATGAATAATATTAATTTCCCCCATCTGGTAAGAGGAAGCGCGGCGTTGAGTTTCGCGGAAGAAGCGGACAACGGAATATTTTGACACTTTCTTCTATGTGACTAGTTTGCTATATACAAGCTGTAGTGCGAAAATAAAAAAAAAATGTTTAAATTGCTCAATTTTAAGGTATATTTTGAACAATAACAAAGTAAAATTCAAGATCATCGATTTAAAAATAAGACTAAAGTTTTAAAGTAACAAAAAGTTAAAGATTTCTAAAATAAACGAATTCAATTGATCTAATCAATTAAATGTTGTTACGAGATCAGACTTAGAAAAAGTAGCGAAAAAACAACCGAAATATTATCAAAATGTAATGAAATTTTCTATGACTGTTATTTATTAGTTGAAATTTATAATATTTTTATTAACGGGGAACGTAGTGTCTTAACACTAGGTTCCTATGGTTCCCTCTGCCTGCCCTGACACGTGCGGGATACAGCGTGAAGGTAATTTAATTTAATTTATTTATTTATTTAATTTATTTAATTAATGTATGACTTAATAAAACTATATGTATAATATATATTTCTATTTATTCAATTGTATTTTCTATAATAATTTTTTGTTTTTTTTTGCCTAAATTATGATGTGGTTAAACTTATCTCCGCTCTTGTTTTAATACAGGAGAGTAATAAAGATTCTTCCCCTCGTGGGGGTGGGGATCCAAACCACAACCGTCATGTTTACAGTCGACTGCGTCACCGAGAATTGAACTCGTTACTATCGCCAGCCAGCCTTGTACCAATATAAACAACGGAACTTGAGATCTATTTAATAGGCTTTAAGCTTCAGTGAAAATATGCAAATAAGAGAGTGACGTCACTAAAGATTCGGTATTTTCCATTTTTGAAAATTATTATATTCTTGTTATTTTGTTTTATTTTTTAAATTATTGTGGAATTCATTTTTCATATTAAAAAAAGTTTTTAATAAGTTAATTTTAAATTATCTTACTTTAGTGTACAGTTTTTTTTTAAATCAGTAACCGATTGCGGATGCCTGACTATTTCTTCTTCATAATGATAAATACGATTCGGATAAAATCGATTATGAGTATGTTCTTAAGAATATAAAATCAAAAATGTTTTATTTGTTATGAAATTGAAAGTTATTCGAGTGTCGAGTGTACACTGGCATCGTTTATTGGTGAACAAAATTTGAAGGTATAGTTTTGAAAACGGAAAAGCAATTATTTTATAAATGTTGTCTAATATTAAATTAAATATTTACAAAAGTTAACAAAACTATAACAAATATCTTCCACGCGCCGACACTAGTGCTTGATTTCGTAGCCGAAGCTGTTCCCCGCAGCATGTCCGCCGTCAGACGCGAAGTGTCCAGGTTTTTCTTGAGATGACTCTTCTTCGGCAGATTGGTTGGATCCTTGCTTTTCACTGTCTTTGTCACTGTCGTCATGTTTGTGGTGGGCGCCGCCGAGCTCTTTAGATTCGTGAGATCCGTCCTCGTCGTGACCTCTACCAGCCCCTTGGTATTTGCCTCCATCTCCGTAACTGTGGGACGCCTTGCCACCGTTACCATAGGATCCATGACCTTTATATGTTTCATCTTTACTGAAGACCTTATAGTATGCACCAGTTTTTTGTTTACCGAGAGCACCTTTGAGCTCATCTGCGTCATGGTGGTTTCCGTTACCATAGTGCTGTCTGTCATTATCATGACTGTCTTTTTTTCCTGAATAGGAATAACTTTCATACTTTCCATTTTGGTAGTCTCCAGCCCCATTGTTGTAATATTTTTGGTTTTTAATCCCTTTATACCCATCATTGTCTTCGTGACTATCTCCATAGTATCCTTTATATATCCCATCATCGAAGTGACCCAGACCCTTCAGGTAATCCTCGTAGCTGGTCTTGTCGTCGTAGTGAGCAGTGTGTTCGTCGAAAATCTTTTTATAATCATCATCATCATCGGCGATGCCATCTACGTGATGCTCGTGATCAGTCTTCTGGTTTCTCTTTGACAGGAATAATACGTTCATCATTTTTTGATTCTGCCTTATTCTCATCGTTTTTCTCTTGATGGGCTTTTATGTTTTCTGCAAGCACGTAGGGCTTAGGCGCTGCGTAGAGCTTTGAGAGCTCTTCCATCACCTCGCTCTCACCCATTCTAATAACTTTTTCCTCGCCATCGTTATGCTTCTTGTAAATGTACCCAGTGGCGGCGGGGTGCAGGTCGGACCCGCTGGTACGCACCATAACCGTGCGCTCGACCGTCTCCCGCATCTTCATGCAGGTGGCGCCAGCGACCACCGCTAGTGTTAAAGCAAAGACTCGCAGCATATTCCCCCCGCGATCTCTGCAGTTATGACTGCAAAGGTCAACTCGTTTCATTATATAGCGAATATAGTAATCGGAACGGTCATAAGGCACTCTCGATATTGTGCAATAAGCTTTGTCAATGATAATGAAAAACCCTATTTAATTTTGGTCGGCGCGGAGCGGTGGCTGCGGCTCATATAAAAACGACACGTCCCAAGCGGGAGCAAGGACGGTTGTCGTCGACTAGTGTACAAGTACAGTGCACAATGCTTATATCTAAGCTCATTTATTAATAATCATATTAGAGTTTGTTAAATTATGTCTATATCGAAAGCTTAGTAATAAAAAGAAGTAACATTGAAAACAAAATGTTGGCAAATCATTAAACGTTAAGCAATTATAGCGTTAGTGCTTGATATTCTTGGTTCACTATTTTATTCAAAATGAATGAAAACTACGTGTACCTAGAGACCCTAGTGTCGCAGTGGCACAGCGTTTGACTGTAACTGCGGTGCGGGTTCGATCTCTATGAGGGGAAACAGATGTTCATTTGTCTATGGTAGGTACAAAACACATATTGTTTCGAAATTCGAATTGTCTTTGATAATTGACAACTTCTGACAGTTTCTTTCTGTGTGTGTGTAGGAGGCTATATACAGAGACCGGAGTACAGTGGTTTTGTTAAAAATACCTGCACGCGACACCTTATACCAAATACTTGTTAAAATTTATAACAAAACGTACTGACTATGTGTCTGTAGTGAATAATAAGAAAAAAATAAATTAAATCATCGATTAAATTAATTTATTTTAAAATTTTCTATAATTCTATATTTTAGCTAACAATAAATCCCACAGTCAGTCTGTATTTTTGACAGTAAATTTTATATTGATATTAAATTTATGATTTAATAAAAAAAAATGGCAAAAATCAATTATGAGGTTAATTCCCGTAGCCGTTATTTATGAGGAGATATAAAAAAAAAACAAAACTATGACAAAAATACGCACAGAGTAATATATTAACTTCTTTTGTTATATATTTTGGTTTTCAACCGCTTGGGAACGTAAACTGTATATCGTAGCAAATAACTTGATGTCATAGAAGCAGGAGATAAGTACATACATATAGGCTATAGGCTATATAACTTGATGTCATAGAAGCAGGAGATAAGTACATACATATAGGCTATATATTTAGTGTTTATTTTTCATTTATTCATTGACACAGTAAAAGTGTTATAATGTATTACATTCAAGCGTTCAAACATTACTTAGATTCGAGCACAACGCAACTATATCTAGTTTTAAATATATTAAATAGAAAAATGCGAGTATTTCAGTATGAGTAGTTAATATTATGATTATTATTGTATCCGCCGTTGAATTGGACTTGCGCGGATTAAAATGGATTTAAAAATACATTTTCCATGTAATTTCCATTCCTGGCATATTGGTTATCCATTTTTGTGAGAGCTTTTATAGAACTATCACTGTCTTGTACAAGTAAAGTCGGGGAATCGAAGCTGTCTCTGTTCACACTGTCGAATACCGCGTGAGGTTTTAGGATACCTTCGACTACTTCGAATTTCATTGGATTCTTTTTGGTAAATTCCCAATCAGTTGGATTATATTTATTGACATCGAATTTCTTCTTCTGGTGATGTGCGTAGTGGATGCCGCTACTCCTGGATTTCAAGGCGTCTCTCTTACTGTATTCCGCCTGCCTTGGAAACGTGTCGAGGAACTTTTGTAGAGTGTCCAGACGTGACAGCGAGTTTGAGTAAGGATGTCGGTCGTTTAGATTAGTTTTATGTAGAATTTTATTCGTAAATTCCAATAAATGGGTGTTTGTTGGAATCAGGTGGTGTATTTTATTACTTTCTTCTTTAGCTAGCTTTGAAATATGATTATTGATCCTTTTTGGGAGTATACTCTCGAGTGTCTTGCTTGATTTATGCTGAACAGAGGCTGGATTACGGTTCGGTGTAAATAACTTATCTTTAGAGTTTACAGTTACACTTAATTCGGTTTCGTTTGATTTTGCATTTGAAACACTCTCTGTTCTCCAGTTTTCAGTAATCTGTTTCAGGTTGTGTACCAAATCTTTCATTTGTCGTTTTGGAGCCGGCGTGCGTCTTACATTTGAGATATAGCCCTGCCTCGCTGGTACGGCTGCGAACACGTTGGACGTGGCGACTCTGAACTGAGGATGCGCCGCGTGTCTGTCGACTAGCTTTTCATTCATGAAATTTGCAGTCCTGAAAAATTTTCGGTAGCTGGATATCTTGTTTTTGGGGAAAGCGTTGATACTGTTGACCGAGGCGACGTAACCTTTTGGATTTTCATTATAAATGTACGCTAGAGCTGGTTCCATTAAAATAATGTACAAATATATTCCAAGCGCTTTCAGCAACAAGTCCATATTGCAAGTAATGGGCACAGGTATGTAACTGTACGTACTGTTTGTATCGCAGTTTTAAATAATTTCCCTCATTTTGTTTACTGCTGTTAGTTTGTAAACATGCAAGCGTACACAGCTGTACATTCATTCAGTTGAAATTTTAAGTCTAGTTACGCTCCCAAGTTCTCTCAGGTATTACAATTATATATTTGTTATTTTTTTTTATTAATTAAGAAATTTATATTGTACTTTCTAGCAATCAGTAATAGAACTTGTAGTCTTGGATATATACGCTCTAATATACATTTGAACTATTACATGGCCAGTTGGACCTTTAATTGTGGTGATTTAAATATGTTTTTTTAGTTATTCATTTAATAATACTGTGTAGTACTCATACTGTGGGTATCGATCGCAATATATGCCATATACAGTTTCATTCTATGTAATTTATATATCATAAAAATATAATTGATCGCTGCCTATGCTTGGAAGATATATTAAAAAAAATAATATTGAGGGCATTTATAAATGTAATAGAACGAAAAACTTTTTTTTTAATTTTTGTCTGTTCGTCTGTGCGTTTTTGCACGCTAATCTCAGGAACGGCTTATATGATTCAAATGCAATTTTCACTATTGTGTTATTATAAACTTCACTTAATATTTAGAGTTTGTTTAAATTCAATCGGTTCATATATAAAAATGTTATATCAATTTAAATTATATTGACTGAAACTTCTAATTTACTTTCCCATGTAGATAAAGTTGCGGGCGCAGCTAGTTTCACATACACTCCGTTCTGCGGCCTCGTGTACGCGACATTGCGTGTTAAGTGGCGGCCGAGGAAATGAAAATAAATCCCTTCAATAGTAATCGAAGCCGAAACCATCGCTATTTCGGACAGACCTTGATAAGGAATAACTAAACAGGTAGGTATATGCGATCAACATTATAAATTACACCTTTAATACGACTGTAAGGTGGGTTAATTATTTTTTTTTCTTATATATAATATTATTATCATCTCACTATGGATCTCCAATTTAACATTTATAATAACACGAGTTGGAACAAAATATTATTTCAAATGTCCAAACAATGTCACATCTGAACCGACCGAAATCAATGTTGTTATATTTTAAATAACGACATTAAACATAAACTGTTTTACATTTCAATTGAGACAATGTATCTCTGTTAGTTTAAGTCAAAGGGAGATTCATTTAACACTACAATGGAACTGATTGTAATGAATTATCTAACTTTGTTATTTTTATTGAAGCTTGCTTCATATCCAAGTTAGCTGTAAAACTACCAATAGAGAAATGATAGACAGCCTCATCGAAAAACTGAAAGAGGAATCGAGAGGAAGAGAAAACGGCGGTCGTTTCGTTTTCGTGAATCGTTCACGTATATCCAGAAACGTCAACGGCACTGAAGACCAAAATCAGAATAATACAACAACTAGCGACGTAAAAGCGACTAAATCAAAACGAATTATGGTTAAAAAGCCTATACCTAGTTTTGCGGAGGCAGAAACGGAAGATGATTATCAGTTTAAGTTAAATAATCCAGTTAAATTTTCCGAGTCGGTGGAACGAGAAGATGAAGACTTTAACATCGATGATTATGACTTTGACGTTCAACACGACGAGTTCCTAGCTAAAAGTAAACTACTGCAACCAAGGAATAAAGACAAAATAAGGCCGCAAGCCGAGGTTGAATGTAATAAAAAGGATGGACAGACACAAAAGATTGTTGTTCCAAGATATATAAAGCCGGCAAGTGAAGTAAGTGAAGTGCTACCGAAACAAGAGAAGGAAAACAAGGAGTATGATGAGGATTCTAACGAAACCACTGAAGTGTTCAACCAAGGAAAGCTACTTAAAGATACAGAGGATTATTTCAGTTCGGAAACTGGTAAAGAATATGAAGGGCAGGTATCAGTCAGAATAGCGAGGTCTTCACTGAGTTTTAGCGATTATTTTGAAAAATTCGGTGAAAAGACTTCATCGCTAGTGTCAAAAGTGTTGAGTTTCTTGCCCATATTTCCGCAAATTCCAGTAGCGAAGAAACTAGATTAGACTTAATTAAACATTTTATATTTTTATTGCATATATTGATTTTTATAATTAAAAGTGGAATAAATGTTAAATAAGATTCATGTTTGTTAACAGTACATTTATTTTTATAAAGGTATCAAAATAAAATTACAAAACTTATGATATTAAACTCGGGTGACAATTACTCAGTAAGTGGGTGTACGTTGCTGCAGCTGCATACCCAGATACTATATATACTATTGTACCAAGACTTTTTATTGTATTATTTTATAAATAAAGTGTGTTTTTAAATTGATTTGGTATTTTTATGGAAATCATTAGTTAAATAAACACATAATACTACTAATTCATAAAACGATCGAAATAGTCGTTATTTATAAAGCCTACATTTTTAGCTACATCTTTATAGACGTTTAAGTCACTATCTATATCACTCAATTGTTTTGTATCTAAATATTTTGTATCATAATAACTATTTTCAATATCTTCTGCACCGTTATTAAGATTTCCTGTGTATCCTAAAGCTGCTGTCGCCTTGGATCGCAAGTAAGCGTCCGAACCACCAGCTCCAACACGTGACACTCCATGTTCCTCACTATTTGAGGCCTTGCTGGCATCATCGAAAGTTTTGGTTTCCTCTTGATACTCATCTTTATGAGAAACTTTTCGATGACCGTTCTTCTTTTGCCCTTTGTCCGCCTTGTTTTTGGCCGAATACGTAGAAATCTTATTATGAGCTTCAGATCCAAATTTATTTGCAAAAGCGTCAGTGAAATCTTTAAATTCTTTAAGATATTTTCCGTACAGTCTTTTATCATTTTCGTAGCCTTGTTGATAATCACTGTCACTATTAATTGCATCAAATTCATTCATATTCGCATATTTATTACTTTTTATAACATTCTGTTGCTTCTCGTGGTCCGATTTAGATTCACCAGGTGTTTCTAAATATTTCTCGTCAAAATGATTCGGATATTCGTCTTCTAAATAACCCATTTGTTTATCATAATCGTCCATATGTTGATATAAGCTTTCCTTATCAAATTCTTTACCCCACGTAATATCTTTGAATGTGAAAGGATCATTATCATCGTATGATTTATCAAAATAGCCATTTAGAATATATGAGAAGAATGGTTTGTTGCCATATATAGGATTGTCACTATTGTCTGTGTTGTACATATAATTAGGACCTGTATACACGTAACTATTTGGTATATCGTCAATGTCTTCATGAACTGGTATAATTTTCTCCAGTTTCGATTCTATAAACCGCTTGTCCTTAGCTTTTTGCACTTCAATATCGTATTTAATGTTGTCATACTCATAAGGCGTGTGGTACACGTAGGGCCAACTGTAATAATAGTTTCTAGAATCACTTTTAACATCTTCATTATCAGATAGAAACACAGGTCCCACGTCGTATGTTGGTATTGCATGACTTGCAGCTGTCACAAGGTTTTCAGTTTTATTTGTTTCAGTAGTTTTCCCTTTGGATGTCAAAGAATATTCCGTTGTAGTATTATTAATATTTGTACTATTAGAACACGTCTTACAATTCTTCTTAAGAGGACTGACTTCATCAGATTTATTTTTATGACCATTCGTGACGCTGTTGTGGATGGTTGAAGTTGTAGGCTTATTATTTACTTCACTATTCGCGTGTCCAATCTTAACAGGCTCTGAACTAGATCTCGTCCTTTCTGTTGCATAAAAACGTTTCATCGTTTTTATTTCCAACATCGCGCAGGAGACGAGGCACAACAGAACTAAAATTCGGTTCATGTCAGTATCGTGACCGCTCTCTCAACCGTTTGTTTGTACTGGAAATAGATTTTATTTTGATGTTTATATTAAGAGCTCATTGCGAGGCTGTTATTGTTTTCAATCACAATGGTGAGTTAAATCGTTAGGAAACGTCCTGCGCGACCGCAGCTACTACACGACGCTGTGTTCATTTTGTCTTTTCCGTCAACATTTATTGGTTACAATTGAGCAATTAGAGATTTTATAGCTTATATTTTAAAGTGCTATTTATTATTACGCATAAATCTTAGACTCAATACTATAATGTTATAATTTTAAAGAAAAAACGAATTACATCATTTAAATATATGCACAATTGCGCATGCGCATCTATGTTGTTCATAGATGAATTTGAAATATATTTAATACCTAAGAGTTAAATTTCATTAGAGGAAAACGTGTAACACGGATTCTCTGGACATTCGGCGTTTACTTTCGCTATAGCAGTTACAAAAATAATTTAAAAAAAAGGTTCTACATCTAGTAAATTAATAATATGTAACTAAAGTTTGGTTGAAGGCAACAAAGTTAGGAAATTTTCAATTTACCATCACGTTAATCACATTGATGTACTCGTACCACCAACTTACTGCAGTCTGAGTCTTGTAGCTGCGGTCAGTCACCCAGTCAAGTCACGAGTGTGTCATGTGCCATACATAGCTGACTTATTTCAATGTGCATTAAGAGCTCAAGCTGCAAGTAAAACTACTATTTTATATAATTAATGAACGTTATAATTGAGTAACGTCGGCGCGAGACCGAATTCATTTCAAAATAACAACCGGGCAATATTAATTATATATAGCGCACTTTTTTGTTTTTTTTTCTCATATTTCGCTTTCAGTTTCTCAAAGTCAAGTTTGAATTTCTACGTGCTCTCTCCGTAGGTAATTATTGGCGACCTTCGATTAGTTACGCTGTTGATTATTATACGTAGTTGCCAAAAGAGCCATTGTCTGCTTCTATATACAATGAATGAAGAAATACAGGAACGCTATCGCAACACGGTATGGCAGTGGGTGGTGGATGGTAAGTGGTAGGTGGCAGGTACCTTACACTGTCCACTGTACAGCTGTATGCAGATTTTGATTGCGTTTGAGCGTGACAATGGCGCTGCCAAACCGAAACTAGCATTTAATTTATTATTCTTCTGATGAAATATTAAGCCACTGCGACAAAAAATTTAGTAATATGTTATATGTACCTACAACTGTCTAATAAATTAATAATCTTCCAGTTATTTGTATGTCTTACAACTGTCTAATAAATTAATAATTTTCCAGTCATTTACAATGTATGTCTAGAATTTGAATTGAACCTGCACTTGTCAGTCTCCCGATTACACAACAAATGCTGTTTTGTTGAATTGTAAGAATTCACCCATACTTGTGGTTATTTAGATATTTTTTTTAAGCATTATTCACACAAAATAAAAATATTTATAATAATCAGGCGAGAATGAGAATTTATAAAATAGTTCCATGTTGCACATACACGTTAATAGTAAAGAAACAAGTTGTAAAAATTATATATATAAAAATTTCGACATTGATCGATAAGAACTTGTAGCTTAATTGGTGACGCGCGCTTGGACGGTATCCAGGAGGCGCGGGTTCGAGTCCTTTTGCGTTAAAAATTTTATACATTACAGTGTATATTAATAACAAAATGAAAATACCTCAAGTACCATGAGAGGGAATCGAACCGTCACCATTTGTATTATATATTAAAAAACATGAAGGGACAAAGGTAAAGGGAAATAAAATAACAAAACAAATATACATTTGACTATTTATTTCATAAATAAAAAAATCAATTAATATAAAAATATTTTTAAAATCTATTTCACAATTACACAGAATGTTGCGGATATGCGGCACTGTGACGTCACTCGTATATTACTCTACATTACTTTGATTATTTCAAAGTGTTCGTTTCTGAAGAGGAAAACAAAAATTTAAAATTAAGCAATTGATAAAAGTATCGATTTTTTACTTATTCGAGTATTTCAGTATGAGACATCCAGTCAAACTAATTATCTGTATTAAGATAGCGTATATGAATTTCAACGGAGCTGGACTCCACTCTCATCTCCGTGGTCGCCGGGAGGCTGCACAGTATTCAAGAGTCGCAGGCTCTAGTCCGGAAACGATCAAATTTGCACACATTTCCTAAACATGTTGCCTCAGTGTGGAACATAACTTACAAAATAAAAAAAAACTTCTGCCACTTGAATAAATTGAGTTAATTTATTGGTTTTGTCAAAACAAACCGCACTCGAGTGCACTCGGCTATGGACGGCTCCGGCAGTGACGTCACGGTAAATGCGTACATAAATTCGTCACATTATTGATAAAGCGCGAAGAATCCATTCGACCTGACTTAATTAAAATATATATTAAAAATGAAAACGGAGTTCACTCGTCGTCTGTGTAACGTATGGAAATGCTCTGAGCTTCTTTTATTGCTTTATTGATTGATACTATTATTGTATAAATGGAGATGACATTTCTTAAAAAACAACATATTTGGTCACAACAGTCCCCCCCCCCCACCACCTCCTCCCCCTCATCCTGGCAACACCAGCACGAATTGACTTAGTATTATAAATTTAATAACATTATTTATATTCAAAGACACTTACGAACATCCTTTTTAAACTCTCCATAACTAGTTTCAAACAACGCTTAGTCATTTCTACATTTTTCCATAAAAAATATAATATTTGCCCAATATTTATTTGAAAATATCAGCTCTATTATATATCGCAACACTACACGCACCTCTTGTCGACTACAATGTTCCCAAATGTCGTTTGTTTTTTTTTTACAATATTTATCGGAAGTACTCTAATACATATTTGTGACACTCTATTATTAGAAAAAAAAAAAAACTTTTGGTCTTATATAAAAGTACAGAAGTTAAAAACAAACGTGAGTAAAAACTACACTATTATTTAATAATAATTAATCTAATTAACACTAAGTGGCCAAGGAACATCCGTCCAGTATAACGGGCACGTCACCGGGAACGACGTCACTGACGTCACGTTACCATCACGTTACCATCACGTTACCGCCACATCACTAGCCATATCAGAAAATGATTAAAATTCAATAGACACACTGGGACATTATAAATATTTATAAAAAATGAGAATCAATTTTTATACAGTATCGTGACAGTATCGTTACCGTGCCCGTGCCCGTTACCGTTCCCGTTCCCGTTCCCGTTACGACTAGACACAAGGCACGTCTCACAACACGCACGCAGTGAGCGCATACATATACATAAATATATACAATTTATTAATTAATTAATATTTGGTATTTAAATACTAACACAAAAATAGAAGTTATGAGAAAAATAGATTCAGTTCAAAAATATTTAATTTTCCATTAAGATGGTAGCTAGGTATTGAGATTGACTATTTGTCTTATAAATTAATTTTATATAAAAAACAAACAAACTAAAATAATAAGTAGGTTTTATGGCGAAATAAAGCTAAGTGACTAAAATATGACGTTACAATTTTTCAGTCAATTAATTTTTTGAGTCAATTAAAAGACATGCAAGATTAAAAAAACATAGAAATCTTCATTTTGTTATCTAAGAGAAGCCAATTTGGTAAATTTCAACGTAACTATATTACTATAATATCGGTTTTTCTCATTTATTAGTTAATCGATGGATTAAATTATGCATTACCACCACAAGTAGACGAATACACATAAAAAAATGCATTATCGTCGCTGGAATTGAAAGATTTTATTATTTTATACAATATAATCATGTAAAGGAAGACAAAATATTTAATTATAATAACTAACTAAAATCGATACACATCGTTGTATAAATCGATATTAGTTTTAATATTCGATTGATAAAAATAATATTATCTATCAATGTTAAAGCAAAGCACACATTCAAACATAAATTAAAAGGGGAAGCCCCAACAACTCTGAGACAATAATATGTCATAAAAAAAACGTAATAAATATATTATATTATTTGAGCATGCCATATTATGTTTGTAAATAGTCAACATCATTTTATACAAACTATAAATCGCCATCTTATTTATATGTATGTATATATATATATATATATATATATATATATATATATATATATATATATATATATATATATATATATATATATATATATATATATATATATATATATTATATATATATATATATATATATATATATATATATATATATATATATATATATATATATATATATATATATATATATATATATATATATATATATATATCAAGATAACAAAAAAAAACAGTCATTCCATTACTAGTTAGAACTAAATTTAAATTTTAACACATAACTTTCGCACATCCGTCTCTTTCTTACATATTGCTTTCGAAAGAGATGGACATATATATATCTGGATGATGTTCCTCAGCCGACTATTGAGCTAGAGGGGTGTTTTATAAAAATATGTATTTAAATGTAAAACTTAACATATCGTTTTAGTTTATTTAATATATTATGTATGTATTATATATTTGAGAGCATCTCGCGTGGTGTCGCTAGTGTTGTACCGAAGGCGCTGCACTTCCTCTGAAATCTTGAGAACTGGATCAACAGACAAACAATTTATATCAGTTAATATACATATATAATTTGCTTATATTTCCCCTTTATAGTGGACATTCGCTCCTCCACATTCTGTTTATATACAGTAGTATTGTAAGTGGACACATTTTGTATAATTACTCCGGAGCAATCATCTATAAAACACAACAACATATATAATATTGTCATAACATGACTCGTTATGTATATTAATATCGATGACGTCTCGATTTAAATTTTAATATGAATCAAACTAAACAGACGCAAGGACGTCCATCATTAAAAGCCCTTTTTGACTATTTTTAATGGAAAAAATGTTACAATTATACAAATGTAGAATAGTACATAAACCATTTACTAAAAGTGAAATTGATATTTTTATATTATTATTATAATTCTAATAGGACCTTGAATAAGTTCTCACTGTTTTTTTTTTTAGATAAAAAAAATGTATTTCAAATATAAAGCTTGCAATAACTTTACTCAAAATATTGTCCATCTTCAGAGACCACTTTCTCCCATCTTTCTGGTATTCATTGAATCCCACGTCGAAACAACGATTCATCTTTAGACGCAATCCATGAATCGCCCCATCTTGCGGTTTCTTCGAAAGAACGAAAGCGATGCTCAAACCATGCGCCATTGCCCGATACAAGTGGTCGGGAGGGCGGTTGGGGAAGAACTTCCCATTCAAGCGTCTCCAGGTACGTTTTGATTGGTTTTGCCACATGGGGCCGTGTCGTGTCTCTGCTTGTATAGTGGCCGCTTTTCTTTTAGAACTCGACTCAAACACATCATCAGAAGTCGATAGCGAGTTCCCGTGATAGGTTCGTTAGGTTTAAGCAGCTCATACTGAGTAACTCCCTTTGATCTCACCAAATACAGAGTAGAAGTTTCAAATCGAGGATATTTGGTTCTGGGGACGATGTTGATGCATGTCGGGGCATACTCCACGATTATTTACGCTTCAGATTGTCTCAGTGAACCCACATTTCGTCTCCAGTGATAATACGGTGCGGAAATACTTTTCTTTTCCGCCATTGAAACAGCAATTCACACATGACAAAACACCGTTCAACGTGTCTCGGTTTCAGTTTAAACGGCACCCATGTCCTTGCTTTTGCATAATTCCTTACGCTCTTAGACGTTTTGAAACTGTTGAAGCATCTTCTTGTAATGTTTCTCCGAGCTCTACTCGTCAAAATTATTATTTCTAAAACGCCTAAACCAGTCTCTAAATGTTGTATTCGACAGAGCATTGGTACCATATGTATCGACAAGAATTCAGTGTGCTTCGGTTGCAGATTTCTTTTGAATAAAGCAGTGCAGTAAAATTCCCCGCAAATACACTTTATTTGGAACAAAAGTAGACATTTTCAAAATATGTAAATAAACAAGTGATTGACACTGTGGTAAACTTTATCGACTAGAATTTGTCACATACAGGCCTTCATAGCTGATGAGCTATCGTTCGGGATTCCATGCACAGAATGTCGCAACGCCATCTTTTACAAACAGCGAGAACTTATTCAAGGACCTAATAAATTATATGTCTTCGATGACCTACTCACAAGTGGCGCTGTGGTCGCTGTGGTCGGCGTGGTCGCTGTGGTCGGCGTGGTCGCGGTGGTCAGTGCGGCGAGGCGCGGTGGTCGGCCAGCGAGCCGTCCCACGCCGCCTCCTTGTGCAGCGCCGCCTGCCGCTTCTTCTCTGTAAGACGCGCGACTTCAGTACGGCCGGTCAGTGACCTAGTGAGCTATTCTCAGTCTAGCTGCAGCAGCACAAACAGACAGAACCTAGTATCTAGAGATTGAATTCAAGACATCGCCAGGAAAAGAAGAAAAGGCGGAGCCCTGGGGTACGTCTGCGCGCAGGGGGAGGGGGGGAGGAGACCTCCTACTCTGTAGAAGATACCTATTTGACAAGAAGTCTTATAAGATGTACACTATACAGTGAAGCAAACCGACAGTGAGCTTGAGTATCTAGCCACCAGCTTGGCCTTGTCTTTTGCGACATCGAGAAGAATGGCTGCAGTGCTACTGTGTGCCCTCGCTCTGATGTTATTATAATGACCCATATGCTCCACGGGACGGTGCACTTAGCGGACGGCAGAGTGAAAAAATACTTAAAATTCATATGTTTTTTTAAGTATTTTTTTTATTTTCAGTGTGGATTAACACTTTAAAAATCATTAAAATTTTGGATAGCACAGTGCTTTTTTCTAAAGTAGAATTGCTCATTTAAGAGCAAGAATTTGGCCTCTACCACTTGAGAGAGTCTAGCCGAAACGATACTCTCGTAAATTATGCCTAGATAGTTAAGTAAACTGATATGTCTACAACTAGATGGGAGATTCTACGGCTTGCTAGGTTTAGGCATCCCAATGACAATGGCCTCCCTCCTCCACTCGTCCGGGAAGGAGCAAGATTTCCATAGTAAAATGAACCCTATAGAGATCCGAACTGAGCCGGAAGGGACTTTAATGTTCTGTCTCCGCGGAGCACACCCACCTCTGGCCAGCGTGATGAGGCGGCGCTCCTCCGCGCGCTCCTGCCGCGCCGTGCTGAGGCGCACCCCGAGCGCGCCCGACACCAGGCGCCGCGCCAGCGCCGTGCAGGTCTCCGGACGCTGTCTGGCGGAGGGGACACACAATGTTATTTGACAGCTTCACGTGTAACACACATGTCCCGCTATACACACGCGTCACATTTCCCCTATAACACGATAGACGGACAATCTAATGTGATAATATTATATTACAATATAATACAACTCAATCACAGTGGCAGAACGCAACACCGGGTACTTCTGGTACTAAAAATAATTTAGATGTAATCATTCCTTGACGTAGAGATTGAAACGACAAAATGTTTACAAATTGATATATCAATTGCTAAGTAGATGTATCGCTTACTTATACACTGTATGTCACCCGTCACCTGTCACCTGTCACCTGTCACCTGTCACCTACACGTGGCTTACATTGTCCGCGGATTATAATAAACACGAATCGACATTAAGCGTTTGTAATCACATTCTGTAGTAAAGCCCTTACATACACTACTCCTACACGAACACTTTAATTTCAAATAAGATTATTTAAAAGAAACAAATAGCTAATACAAACGTATGGACATATTTATCATCAACTATAAATGATAAATTAAAAATATTTTTAAAAAGGCGATATTAAATGAGCTTTTGGTAGACATACTCAAAATGTATATAGTATTTATAGATACTGCTTATAAACATTAAGGGTACACTAAACGTAGCGGAATTCGAACCTGCGACCATTAACACGGACGGACGCTCTGTTTCCGAATAATCATATTTGTACACGTTTCTAAACATTTCCTCTCCTTACTGTGTAAATAAAATAAAATATTAAAACATTAAAATATATACACATACAGTAGACAAAGTACATGAAATCCTAAGACAGTAAGTAAGATCTAGTTAGTTCTTGGCTAATCAAATTATAGTACTTAGTGGTACTAACTTACTTAAAGCCGCTTTAAGAAGATCTTTAATTAAATAAGACCGGTATAAATATTCAATATATGTATATCTATTGTAAAAAAATAGGAAAAAAAAAGTAAATACGATAATTTCTAAACACGACCTTAACTTCACTAACTAAAACTTCTGGTATAGTATGCAGTAGTATAGAATACCTATGTACCTGTAGGGTTGCAGGAACTCGGCACATTTCTTCGCCTTGTTCCTCGACTCGAGCGTCGCGGCGTGCAGCGGCCTGCACCGCGCCAGCGGCCGGTGTGTGGAGAGCACCTCTGCAGCTGGAACATGCCAGAGTAGAACATTCAATAATAATATTTATTACAAAGTCATTCAACGAGTATGTCTGCATTTCAGTCCCATTCATGGGCATTTACTAAGTGCTTAGATAAACGTATGCAATAGAATTAGAAAAAGGAACGAAATTGTATCTGTAGGGCTTTCTTTGCCCACACTACAAATCACAATAAAAACCCTGAAATTTATGAACAATAAATATTTATATTAATTTTAGCTAAAAGTTTAAATAAAAATATACGATCGTTATTAGTAGACATCGGATGTATGCATTTGCATGTTTGCATGCACCCACCTCGCAAAAACTCAGGGAGAGAACTAAATCTAAACCTTATTATCGAACGCGTTGGTGAAATGCGTCGTGGGTGCGAGGAAGGGGCCTTACGCCACTCGCTGCTTCACTCACGCGCTTAAGGCAATTCAATTGCTTTTGTCTCACTATATTTATTTTTATACAAAAATTAATGGAATCTTGGATAAAAATTATCTAGGCCAATTAAGTCAAGTCAATTATATGTTGTAATAATAATAACAAATACAACTACTATTAATATAACAATATAAATATATATATATATATATATATATATATATATATATATATATATATATATATATATATATATATATATATATATATAATGTATGAATGCAATGTGAAAATAAACGTAAATTCTAATAATAAATATATTATTGACCTCATCATCTATATCTTCATCATTTTGAGATCGAGATAAAAAGTAGTTTATGTCCTTACCTAAGGTTCCATCTATATATATACCAAAATGCATCAAAATCGGTTCAGCGGTTTAGGCGTGAAAACGTAACAGACAGACAGATAGACAGAATTACTTTCACATTTATAGTTAGTTCAATATCTCGCATTTCTTATTTTGATAAAATTGCATTAAAAGTTTGATGTATAAATCTAAGTTTATTAATTTTCATTATTTTCTTTTTTTTTTTCCACCCCTAGACAAATTTATTAGGACTCTCCGTCCGGACAGTTCCCCACACTCCGCTCAGTTCAGGAGAGATTGCGTGTTGGATGGCAGAAGAGGGGAAATGAATATTATACATTGCCGAGTGTTAATCACAGTGTCTATGCCACTGCGCCACGACGATTTTATACGAACAAATAATTAAACTCTATATGTTTTTATTAAACCCTTAAGGTCCTAGAATATAATTTTAAATCATCTCATAAACTTTGCGCATTATTACAAAAATTATAAAGTAGTATGACGTACAAATGTGCATTCAGTATTCAAGGGTAAATTCAACGTATTTAAAACGTATCTCCGGTGCAGGATGTGAGGTCGAATTATTAATTTTTATTTATAATTGAGTTTAAATACTCGCTACAGTGTAATAATAAAAATGTAAATACTTGGAAGGAGTTAAATTTAAAACAAAAAAGCGTAGATATGTCGAGAATGGGCAAGAGAGACATGGCACAGTGGGACAGCGTACGCTGGTCGCGGGTTTGATTCCCATTCGGGGGTGTGAATTATTTTTATTTCCCTGCTCTGGTATCAAGACAAAGTACGGTGTTTAGTTCCACCATTCAACATGCAATGTCTTGAATCCAAGCGGAAAGTGAAAAACGAAATGTATTTAAGGCCAGGCTCCGCTGCCCACCACACTATATGCGGAGGGGAGTATAGTAAATGTTGAGATACTGGTGTTAGGTATCAATATACGTAAATAATCATAAAGTCTTAACCCTGATAGTACAAACTTTAAGATTATTAAGACAGGGCAGGGACAAATTCATTTGTAGTATTTAATAACATTTGTATCATCAACAAGTTCCAATATACTAAGTATCAGAGATCAGTCTGATTAATTTAAATGAAAGAAGAGACAGAATGAACAGACGACTGAAAATATGAAATTGTTAGGCTAGATAGAAATAAAAATTGTTAGGCTAGCACGGGTTAAGACTTCCGTGTTCCGTTTAGTGACAAAAGTGTCAAAAGGTGATGATTTCGAAGTAAACGACCCTATTTGCAAGTTTAAAACCTAAATAGTTAAATAGGAGTTGCCAAAATTAAAAATATTTTGGCAACAGCACCGCTACGTTATACCAATTCAGACGTACGTACGTACGCACGTTATATATTGGTAAAAACTAAATATAATCCAGCATACTTCACACATCGTTTGTTCATCTAATGGCGCGTGAGATTGTTATGACCTGAATATCTTCACATGAAAACTATAATTTTTCGCGGTTCTGACGTATTTTTATAAAATATATAGAGATATTGATAACTATGCTAGTGACCTTATTGTAGCGCTGTTATATAACTAATTATCTACTGTCCAAGATAGTCATAGGTCTGTATACGGATCTGTATTTTCGTAATAGTCCTCAGTGGCTATAGAAAAGCTAAGTTACTTTAAATGACATTACTCAATATGCAATACCTCGAAGAGCGACTCAACACTAGGTTCCTTGAGCCTACGCCTACGACCCCATTGTAGCAATTGAGTTTTTTGCCAGCTCTTCTCAGCAGAACTGTCTTCCGAGCTGGCGGTTCTAGCAAGACTGACAAAACTGACACGCTTGTAATAGCCTATTTGAATAAAGAATATTTTGATTTGATACGGTTCCCTCTGCGTACCCTGCAATGTGTGGAATCTGCGCGAAGCTAAAACCATTACTGAGACACCAAAAAAGCAACCAATAGCAATACAATAAAATTTTCTATTCTTTATACATACATAATCGTATATAATAATAGAGTAAGTCTTCTATATATATATAGGTACTGCTAATGCTAGTAAGTATGAAGTGTAACGATTTCATCACAGGTCTCGATACGTCTGGCTTGGCTAAGTGGTAAGTAACACAGCAGCGTAAGAGGCTTGCCACACGAGTGTTTTGTACGCAGCGATTTTTATTAATATCATTTTGTTTTTCTTAAATATCATTTAGCCTGTTGTATAGTGAATGGTTGATCAAATGTCGATTCAAGTCTGAATTAATAAATATGTGATAATGTCTACTAATATGTCGCTCAGCTACCTAACATCGGTCGCAGACAAGTATGCTGTATATTTAAATACTATGGGTACTCACTTGAGAGACTTCTTTGTTATTTTGAAGTTTGTCTAACGCATCACGCTGGGAGAATACCTTAGTAAATAAATGGAAATATAGATAAATATCAGTCAGACCGAAATAAACAAACTATAGCTTTTTCTACTGTATACGGAATTCAACAACTTTGCAAAAAAAAAAACAAAACCTTAACTACAATTTAAACATTGATTTTTATATAGATCTTAGTATAAAGGACTTATTTCTCAAATGAAATAGAAATGGTTATCAGCTAATGTAATTCGACTATACAAATGGTATGGTTGAATATCAAAATATGAACGAAAAACCAAAACGAAGATTTTAGGAGGTGAAATAAGGAAATCTATCAATTTCCAAAAAGAAAACTCAAGAACATCACCATAATATCATTTATATGCCTTGAATATTTCTGCTGGGATGACGTCACCGATTGCAGGTTCGTATCATGTTCTACGGCTTTCTTTGAACTTTTTTCTTTGAACTTTTTTCTTTGAACTTTTTCAAAGATGAAGTAAAAATGATGACAGTGAGGCGACCATTTTACTTGGTCTTTGAAAAATATCAGGGAAAGACGTGACGCCTCTACCATAATACTTTAGATAGAGAATAAAATTGGAATGATTTATAATACTAAAACCTCCTCACGACATCAAAGATAAAATAAAAAAAAAGCTTTATCCAAATAAATCAGTACGGTTATATTGACAAGTGTGGCGTGACCGCAGCACCGCATTCGCCTGGCCGGGCGGCCTACTTGCGCGGCGTTGCGTCACGACACACGACGGTCGTTGACCGCCACCAGACCACACCATACCAGTGGGCTGCAGCCTGCAGGCTACCTTGCACTGCCTTGCATACATTACTGTCACGTTGTTAAATAACTTTCGTAATATTGTTATTATGTTATATGAATGATTGCATCTGATCTATATTACATGCACTTGCTTTCCGCTGTGTCCCGCATAGAGCAGGGTAACCAGAGGAAACCTGGTGTTCCCCGCCTTTGGCCGTTCAAGACATTGTGTATGGACAGTAGCGGAACTCAACGCCGTGCTCTGTCGTATACATTACATTGTTACTATAACATTTTATTATCTGTTGCGAATTGAATAACTTGGCTCGATTTACTCCTGTACAACAAATCATCGTTACATTACTGTTAGACAGACATTTGACTCATATATCACGTTTAATTAGATTTCCTTGTTGTGAATTTTCTTTGTTGTTAATAGAAGGTTGTATAATACTATTTCAAAAAGATATTCAAAACAATTAATTAGCTAATCAGACGTCCTTACATATATAAAATATACAAAAGTCTACAGTATCAAACATTGCACAAAATTTCTATTTTATTATTTTCCGTTTTGGCAATAGCGAACCAAAATATGACGTTTACTATATAAAGTAGCACAAACCTTTGATATTCTTAGTTTTACTCTAATATAATATTCATGTTTAAACATGACATTACTATACAATTAGCTTAAAGCGTTCCTTCGATGGAAAACAATTCATCTTATACTAAGTAAAGGTAACTTTATTTTTAATTTCAATTATATCTTGTTAAATTCATGTACTCATTACATTGCAGGACCAACGATTGCACTGAGATTCGGTACTAAAGCATCGATTTATAATCAATTAAACGCTATTTAACGACTCTGGGTGCTAAAACGGCTGTAAATAAAATAAATTTTACGATTCTGTAAATGACTTCACAAATATTAAAGTAAACGCCTGCATTACTACATTATTATACATATATTATGTTAAATACATCGTAACCGAGCATAACTATTGTACTTATCTAATATATTATTTAATTTTTAATTAGTTACGTAGAGGAAGTATTTTTTTTTTAAATAAAATATCATTGAAGTTTGCATACCTGCCGTTGCCGTGATTTTGGGTACAAAAAAACTAACTTGAAATATTTATTTATATAATTAACGTGTGTGTTCGACTCGGTGAAATACAGTGCGACGTTGATTTTTCGCACTTAAAACCTATTTTAATCATTTAATAAATACTTAAAAAAAAACGCTATACATGAGTACGGAGGAATTATATTATACTTATAGAAAACATATACAAATATTATACTTAAAGAAAACATATATTATAAAAATTTGAACGAAGCGGGATTTTTATATGTCTTCTTTAAGTATTTTTTCTATGCCTTTCTACGCCGCAATGACTGTTAAAAATGTAAGTAATTTATATAATATAATATTTGTAAATATTTATTCAACTTGTTTGTATGTATATGAAAAACTACCATACGAACATCCTGTATAGTTAAAAAGAGAGCGAGAAAAAAAAAGAAAAAAAAAACTCGGTCACATTCCGTAGCGGAATGGAATTATGATTACGCATAGAATGTAGGTAATTATGATATGAATTCATGAATAAATTGTAGTGTCTAGTTTTAAATTGTAGAAGCCTTGTAGTAACAATCCAGTACTAGCCACTTAGCATTGTAAGGCATATAAGTTCCACTCCGATAAATGTTACATCACGTTACCTAATGCTCGCTCAGCTTCCTCAAAGCGGAAAGTAGGCTGCGTGGGTCGGAGCGAGATAGCTCCTAAGCCCATGGCACCTATGTACATATGTATAAGGAAATGACAGGTAATTATGCAAGTCAGTGTTTTTAATAAAAATATAGGCTTATTCAGGCATCAAGCAGTTATTACTCAAAGATCAGCTATATGTTTTATATATTCTTAGGCACATTGTTTACATTTCTAAGGCAAATAAAAAAAAATAATTTAGTAAGCATTACATATTGGGCGGAGGAACCCAACGGATACATTTTAGTCTTAAACATAACTATAATCTACAAGACTACAGCCATCACACGTATACATATATCACGTATACATATACATATATCAACGTGAAAATTTTACCTTTATTTTAATTTTTGCCACCGATCATAAAAAAGTTACAAAATAATATTAAAGTTAATGACGAAAATATATAATAACACGGCATTTCGAGAGTCTACAGTGATAGAAACTTGGCCTAATTCGCGTTCCGCAGCGCACGTCAGCCCACATCCGACGATGCGCGAACATGCGTGTCACTGGGCAGTGGGCATGCTTCTCTAGAACATTCCTTAGATTTTACAAGGAATACGATATTACACGCTACAGTTATATAGGACCATCATACCGTAGTGAGATCGCGTCTGACGCGAGGGTATTGGTTTCGGCTCCTATTTGGGGAAATTATGGTTTTATTTATTTTGACGTTTCCGTTTTGGTAATTCGGGATATAATTCGGGATTGGACAGAGTGTCTTAACACTCTAGACTATGGGGTGGGCACCCCGCCATATGGCAGATGATCATAAAAAAAGGTTACACAACGCAAGTATAGCAAAGACGGAAGTGTAATAGAGGTACGTCACGACAAAGAGGCAATAAGCACTTCCTCCATCCACTCCCATGGAAGCAATTCACTGAGAGAACAATTACTAGACAAGTCTTAGACAATAAAATTACTGTACGCATTCACATAAAAGGTAAATATACAATCTTTTGTCACTGGAATATTCGTGAAGTGTTATTGTGATTGGTTTCAATCTCGCTTTAGAGAGTACAGTAGTATCTTAATCGGTTAGGCATGTCGTCTTTACTATGACACGTTACACGTAGACTGTCCGGGGACCCGACCTCACAGGTGAACCGAATATAAGGACGTGTGACCCCAAGTACTGCTCGTGTTATACTTCCATGTTACATACAATTATACTATAGGTTAGGTTAGGCCTTCTTTTCCAGCACTGAAGACTTACTAGTTCAATCACTTTGTCCGTCTTACTGTGCTAAAATAAAAAAATAAGATAATATTTAAATAGTTAAGAATATATAATTATATTCTAAATATTTATATATATTATATAATAATTGCAACAATAAATATGTCACGTCGAGGTCATTTGCATTAGGTAATAATGTGTCGAAGATATGTGTGCAAATTAAGATAGATATGATTTGTACAAATTGTTTCTTAATAAGGTTAACATATATATATATATATATATATATATATATATATATATATATATATATATATATATATATATATATATATATATATATATATATATATATATATATATATATATATATATATATATATATATATATATATATTATATATATATATATATATATATATATATATATATATATATATATATATATATATATATATATATATATATATATATATATATATATATATATATATATATATATAATATATATATATATATATATATATATATATAATATATATATATATATATATATATATATACATATATATATAATATATATATATATATAATATATATATATATATATATATATAATATATATAATATATATATATATATATATATATATATATATATATATATATATATATATATATATATATATATGTATATATATATATATATATATATATATATATATATATATATATATATATATATATATAATATATATATATATATATATATATATATATATATATATATATATATATATATATATATATATACCATTGTACTCAACAAATAAAGTCATTACGGTGAACATTATTATTTATACTTACAGACAGAACAGAATTAATAATATATTTAAAAGAAGAGTTATTTCGGTTAAAAGAACAATATGACAGCAAGTCATTAATGATCTAGTAAGTTCTAGTAGAGTCTAGTAAGTTCTCGTAGTACGCCCCGCAATAAGGTATACATGGCTTATCCCGCATAGCGTTGTGGGCAGAGAGAAGTAGTCTAGTGTCTAGTGTAACACACTCCTTTACCGTCTTCTTTTCTCCATTATTTCTCCAGATGAGAATCGAACCCAACACTATCGTGTTTACATTCAGATGTAAAAAACTTCAAAAGTACTAGATTCAATCTTTAGATGCTGTTTAGTAACCTTGCCCAGTTAGGAAACTTTTGCGGTTACGTTATTATATAAATATTTATACAGATTTTGTATTCTTGACACAAGTAGGTCACAGTGGGCCGCTGATCTCGTATTCAACGCGTCTCCGCAGACGTATGTAGTGATTCTTATCCTTTAAAATTATATAATGACATTTTGGATAATATCAGTAATATCTTTTTATATATTAATAAAAAAAATTGGAGTGCCTGTTTGTAATATTAAAATAATATAATATATACGACACATATACCAAAATAACACTTTTTACAATTTTTGTCTGTCTATCTGTTTGTTCCGGTTAATCTATGAAACGGCACGACCGGCTTTGACGGGACTTTCACTGACAGGTAGCTGATGTAATAAGGAGTAACTTAGGCTAACTTTTATTTTAGAAAAAATATATATACATGTTAGAGTAAATACGAGTTTACTGAACATGTACAATATAATTTAGTATATTAAGCGACGAAGCCGCGAGGTCCGAAGCCGCGAGCGGGTCGCTAGTATAGTAATAATATCACAATGTCCGTCCCAATATGACATTAAAATATATTTTTATAGCGCTCACTATTTCAAAGAAGCATTTAAAACGTTCTTTTCAAATCTTCTCCACATTTTACATATTGCTTCAAACTAATTTTTTTAAAATATTAGAATTTATTACATAAAAAAAAACTTTTTATATCTACAAACCGTGCGAGGAGGTTCATATTTGTAGAGTAAACAAAACACAAAGTAGTCAAGTTCAAGGCGACGCGACTCGACGCTACATAGACGCGGATCGTGTTCGGAATAGAAACACTGGTCAGTGCGAGTGTGAGGCGTTCACAGAGAAACTGAAAGTAACTGTCACTACAAGTCCTTGTACTACTTTTGTATGTTGGTATTGGAGTTGTTAATATTGATTGCAAATTTATTTTTTTACTATGTATGTTATGTATGGGAAAGTAAAAGTGATAATGTATAAAATAATATACAAGAAATTGTTAATGTAAAAATGTTAAAGTTACAATATATATATATATATATATAATATATATATATATATATATATATATATATATATATATATATATATATATATATATTATATATATATAAGTAAAGTGATAATATATAAAATAATATATAAGAAAATAAGAAGGATGTTTTTCAGCAAATAACCATCCAGTGGACAAACGTATACAAAATACCAATTGACAAATCTGCTCGAAATTCAATTTCAATACGATATGCTACAATCTAACGCACAACCTGTCAGACAGACAGACAAGTCAGTCATTTACAGATATCTACAATATGTACAGATAACATATAAGGTTAGTAATAAATAATATATTACATGAGTGTTAGCTTATAATTTAATATTATTATATTTAATATATTTACACAAAGTACTAAACACTAAAAACACTAAACTAATAGACAAATGCTTTTGCGAATGCTCATTTCCTTTTGTGCAACGGTTGAGACACGCCGCTGCTTTACGTAACGAGTAACTACGTACTTTGACATTTAAATAGGTATCATTGCAGGCAATAGCGGTCACGGAAACTTAGATCATATCCACACCCACATCTTTTATTAATATCAAGATCAAAATAATAAAAAAATTACATCATTATCTATCTAATTTAACATATATTATGTATATTATAATAATTTAAATGGTTTTGTACGACGAAATGTATACAAAATGACTGTAAATTGGATTGGCCAAAAACTTTAACGCAGGTTGCGGGCGCAGCTAGTGCACAATGTGAAGATGTTTCAGTAACGCATGAGGCTGTAATAAATACAATAGGTGATAGCAGTATCACGTGGGAACTCTCGCATCAGATATATAACTGTTTACGGAGAAAATATAATCTGTAAAAGTAAAATATAGCTTGAGTAATGTAGGGAAATGACTATCTAGACCAGACCATAGAATCATTTCTGAGGAATACCTTATTCCTTGGAAGAGGGAAACCTATGTAGCATACCATGGATTCAACGTACCCAGGTCGAAATGAAGGGAGCAAGGCAGAGTCCAGAGCAATCTGTAGTTGTAGTCCTAAAGAGCACCTGTATAATACATACTAATCCCACTGTACCAATTTGTCTGTCTAATTAACCCAATTCACAATAATTCCACCAGAACCACCTTCGAAATAACTTCTTAAAATAAACTGATATAATTATATTTTTATTATAATACGTAAAATAAAGAAATATTAAAATTCAAGAAAATTAATATACTCTTTAATACTGCCTACCACAATGGACCAAAGCCGGTCCATATAGAAACGCTAAGCACGACGTGGTGTCGAATATAAACGGCAAAGCGATGCCCAGGGGGTCACGACGCAAAGAAGTTTGGGAAGCTCTGATATAGGCTACAGTTGAGTTCGAATAGCTAAACTATCTAAGAAATAGTAAAATGCTGTCATAACAAAAGCTGTTCCTGATACATATAACTTCACACTGTATAAAAACGCCACTAATACGTACAGATGCATAGATTACAGATTTTATGTTATACGGAGTGTTGGTTTCAAGCAATCAAGTGTTTGTAAACATTGTAAAATTGTAACGAGGCCATTATATATACGTCATTCAAGCGAATAATTGTTGGACTATTCATCAATTATATATATTATAACACGCTCGGTGCAGGTTCGAATCCCAATCTGGGGAACATTTAAATACTTATAATGTTTTTTAAATTAGCAGGAATTTGAGAACAAAGGATCCTAACACTAAGGCGAAGTACAACGATGATACAAATAAAAAACATTGTTTTATTTTAAAAATATTATACTATATATACCTATTATAAAAATAGCAGCTAAGCTTTTAAATTTATAACTCGCTTTATAACATAAGCTGTCAATGTTCATATATATGTTTATTATTTATATGTATATAGTGTATAGAAGTAATGTGAATATATTGTATGTTCGGAGGGGAGGCAGAGAGGAGTCAGGGTACATAGACTATCCATTCCCCAACTTTCCGCCTAATTTTCGAGATATCGCGTGTCGAGTGACGGAGCTCATCACCGCGCTATGTCTTGATAACAAAGCGAGAAAATTAAAATAATGAATTTCCCCGAATTGAATCCACAACCGTCGCTTTTACAGTTAGACTGTTTCGCTGCGCTACGACGTTATATCTATATATAAAAAATAAATGCACAACTTGGATACAGAACACACAAACATAATTATGACCAGTTACCAGTTACCAGTCGGTACTCCATTGAATGTGACAGTCGACTTCATACAAATGTACATTACTGAGATATTCTAGGAAGTAAGAGGTGTTCGTTCTAATATGGATATAAAGAATGTTACAGGTTTTTCATACGAGTAAAATTGTATTTATATACTTAGTATAGAATAGTTTAGACGAGTAGGATACATACTCACAGTAGTTGTTCTAAATGTAATTTCATCAATAATTGTATATATTGCGTTTTATTTTATGATTGTAAATTAGACGTTAGTGGGTTCGATTCCTCTTGTGGATATTAATTATTTGCAATACCTCGCTCTGGTAACAAGACAAGACAGCGCGGCGTTGAGTTCCGCTACTCAACACGTGTGTTGTAATATGGGGCAAGACACTAGACTCTATCTGCTTACCCTTTTATATGCGGGATACAGCGTGAAGCTATTATTTTTTTTTAATATTATATGTTGAGAAGTATTAAGAAACATTTCGATTGCGCCTAGCAAAGAAATATAACAGAAATTTCGCTTAAGTGAGGGAGCAAGAAGCCAACGTGGAAGTGACTGTGACAGCGTCTGACTGCATTTGGGATCGATCAGTCAGTCAGTCTATATTCGAGGCTTTTAAGCACTCCCTGTCCCCCATCTTGTAGACATAGCTTAAAAGCCTCAAATATGCAGATGATATATGTGTACTAGCTATATACAGAAAACGATAATTACATGCAGCCATAATTCAAAACAACTATTACTATTTAATATTTACTGTCGTATTTACTTATTATATGCATGCACTACTTATGTGTTTAAATGTTACTTTAAGGTTAAAAGTTATGTATATATGTGTATGTGTATTTGTATGGAGATAAACATTGAACTTTATTTAAACATCATATTAGCAATAACGTAATGTATTCAAATATGAGAAAACTCATAAGATTATGCATACGATTAGAACTTTTACCCCTCAATCGTCTTATATAGTATGAAACATAGACGCTTCCTACCAATCGATGAAAGCTTCAATCTTTCAAACTACACAAGGTTTAATGCAGTTTTTCAGCTAATCTAATAGACAGGAGTAATCCGAGATTATTTTTATATATTAAATTGCTATGGAGAACAATAAAAATTTGCAATATAATATAGTAAATAACATATTTTTTGTATTTAGCCGCACAAACAGGAAATAAAGCTGCAATTGCACCGCGAAAGGTCAACAAAGACTTCTCTAGTTTTCGAAATATCTGAATAAACATATATGAAAAGATCCAAATTTACATATATATGTAAATATACAACAAAATCCATACAAAATACATTTATATAATGCCTGTTACAACCGCTATAACCAAAAATTTTACAATCTGACATTGACATATACGTTTGGTCCTCTGTCCAGGAAACACTTGCTCGCGATTAGTTCTCGTTGATAAAGATTACTATACCATACATAGATAACTGATAACACGGCGATAGTTACTATGACATGTTGTCAAATATTTATTGAAATCTTATTTACACATAGCGTAGATTCGATGTACTTTTTAAATTTATTTATTTAAGTCACCACGAAATTTGTCAATTTTGTTGTGATGTTTGTAGTTTATGCCATTTTTTCTTCAGATTGAATCCTTACGATAACAAGAAATAATGCAGATAGATACGAAACTCGTGCAAAATTTTTCGATCTCAGTAAATTATCTTATATTATAAGCAAGGCAAATGTATCAAAAATGCTTACCAATTTTAGCGCTGCTGAAGACGATGAGGGCGTGCGTGTCGTCCACCCACTTGATCTCGAACCCAGTGTCTTTGTATTCACTGAACAAGGACAGCAGATCGTTGGTCTTGAACTCACTGGGGAAGTCGTACACTTCCACCACGTGGCCGAAGGTCTCGTCGTAGGGGCCGTTGAACAAAGCCTGCCCCCTCGTCTGGTACTGTTCATAGTTGTTCTTCGTTTTACTTATGTGCACTTTGCCGACCGTCGCGGTCAATTCTTCCAATAGAGACGGGTCCAAGCATTCGCCACTCTCGTCGAACACAGCATCCCAATCATTCTCTTCTCGTTTCAAGGAAACTTTTGCCTCTAATTTAGCCTTGGGCTTTTTGATTTCTGGGTCTTTTTCCTCCACTACCGGTTCATTTTGATTTATATTCTTAGGACTAGGGCTCCTGTCTTCTTCTATCGGATCGGATATGACTAATACATCAGAGTCAAAACTCTGCTTTATAATTCTCTTGCTACTCCTATTAATTTCTTGCGAGGCTCGCTTCAGCTCGTTCTCTTCGACGTCCTCGTCCTTATTATATAAATATTCATTATCAATAATATTGCTTTGAGTTTCTTGTACCGCCATATTCAAGTCGCTAGATTCATTTGTCCTCCAGCACTCGTCGTAGTACCCGGGGCTGTAGAACCCGAGCTGTCCGTTAGCGAAATAATCTCCTATATAAAAATTTTCGGTTACTTCTACGTCGTTAAAACTACTATCACTATAAGATATTGCACTATCACTATTTGGCACGGAAGGCACGGGAGGCACGGGGGGCCCGGGGGGCCCGGGGGGCGCGGGGGGGCTCCGCGGCGCGCGCTGGTGCGGGGGCGTGTACACGTTGCAGAAGTGTTTGTCTAGAGACCGCTTGGGGGTGCCGTGCGCCGATTTGTCTCTGGACGCCGGCGACTTGGGACACTTAGCGTCAGGGTTGGCCCTCTTATTGTCCGACGCTTTTGTTTCTTCCGGGTTCTCGTTCGACCGTAGAGCTCTCGGTACGTACACGGCGCGGTCTGGCCGCCGAGGTTTAGTGGACCCGGATCTGCAATAGAGATACAAAAACGTTCAACAAACGAGTGGCTCCGACTTGCGAGCCGACTTACTCAACTGCCTTGCGTAAGCGCAACATCACTTTATCGTCTAGCGTCGAGTGAATTTTGTTATTATTGCAGTACAATGGCTAATGAGATTTTTCGGCAACAATTTAAAGACAAGATTATGTAAATAAAGTAGAATACAGTCTCGTTGAACGTTCACATTCCGGTATTCCAAATAATAAATATGTATAACATTATGATACAAATTAATTTAAGTTTCAGCAATAAAAAATCTTGTGAAATATTAATAAAGGATGCGAGTTATATAGCAACACAAATCGTCGCGCGCCCCGTATGTCTCCATTTCCTTTGGCATTCATAGTAATCTACATTCACAGTAATCTACAAACTTCATACTAAAAGTACTTACTACAGTAACAGTTCAAAGTCATTGGCGCTATAAAAAGATAATACGCTATTAAGTTAATTAATGACAATTAAGTATAATAACGGCTATAAGTTAACGCATAGCATTAATGCCATCATATAGATAGTATATACTCAATCAAAGGTTACAAGACACCAACTATACAAATTTGTGAAAACCTATTACTAACCATTGAAACATCGTTACATTAAGAAAAAAAACATCGAATAATTAAATATAACTAACTTTAGCAACACCGTTGCAAGTTTTCTGTTAATTTAAAATGTATTTAAATATAATTTGATACACGAAAGTCTATATATAATTTATTCAATCAGGCCAGAAATGTCCTACAATCATATATAAAGACCCAAATGCATCATTATATGTGAAACGTGTAAAGTGTAAGTGCAATTACAAAAAACCAAATAAAAAGCATAATTATAAAATTTAACTGTCATAACACCAATAAGAATCGATATAAAAACATCGATTTCCAAACCACTGTGGCAACGTCCGAATGTGACCAAACTTCGATTATCACACGATTGCGATAGAGGTTCAGAGACTGTCGAACTGCACGTGAGTCGTAACTCGTAACAGTAAGGAGGGCAAGGTCGCTAAAACTCATAATACCCTCTCACTTGGCATACTTTCGACGCGTCGCGCGTTTTAATGTTTGTTTTTGATGGAGACAGAACTATCCTATAAAACATTTTGTAAATTAACTTAAAATTTCGCTATATTTAAGTAGTTAGATACTAATGAGCTTTACGTTTCTTGAGTATAACACCAGAAGTAAATGACATCTTGAGAAGCTATGGATAAAAATTACAGAATTTAGGCATGTGGTATAAAATCCATATTTTGGGTTCTTTACTCTTCTCAAAAAATTTTATCTTTTACCACAGGTATTTAACAGCAACGGCATTTGATAAAATAAAATAAGATAACATATTTGTATCGATGGTTTTTTTTGGTATGGAAATTTGAATACAATCCGTTATACAAGGCTGGTTCTCACAGACAATAAACATTTAATCTTTTTCGTGGGCGAGAGCCTGGCGACTAATAACACAGCTTAGAGCTTAGCTTAGTGCACGCAACAATCTCGCAAACTCTAAACAATACCCTACATACCCTAATTTAAAAAACAATTTTTCGCTATGCTTACATTATCTTGAGAAATAAAGTTATTTTATTATTTATTAATATTATTATTTGCAAATAGTACAATCATAATAACTTAATAAGGCTAAAGTCAACAAATAACCGCGAAATGTATAAAAATCACATTAGGAAGTGAAATAACGAGTCAACTGGCCCAGTCGGGCGGGACGGGTCTGTCGTCTGCCAACATTTTTAGTTCATCAAACTAGTTTAATATTAATATTTACTTCCGTTTTTCATATTATGAACATCTGCACTTATTGACAGATACTAGTTTTAAATTATGTTAGTATTTATGTTACAGGTTATATATATATATATATATATATATATATATATATATATATATATATATATATATATATATATATATATATATATATATATAGACTTTCGCTATGGCGCTATAAATATTATAATATTATTAAGTTTAATTATATAATAGTAAATAAGTTACTTACAAAACTTATAAAGTATAAGAGAATTGGAAGAGAAAAAAAACAAAGCTTTTAATCAACAGAAATACAATCAAATGACCAACCCACCGGTATTAATAGAATTGAGAATACTGAAATTGATAATTACATTACGTAAAGTCTTATATTTTCCCGTTTTTCTCGGGATTTTGGGAAATCCTCTCTAAGGCCTCCCCTAAATTCTCCAAGGACCCTAGATCCCAAATTTTCAGGTTACAATTAAGTGACGGAAGAGTTTTATTAAGTATATGTAGATAAGCGACGGGAACTCCGCGGTGACGTCTTAAGTCAACTGTTTCGAATTGTTCACATCCGAAGAGAAGGTGGTATATTGTAATCATGTTGCATGTCTCGTACATACATTAGATTAACTTGGCTTTATTTTTCATTTACAAGAAACGTACATATGAAGGTCTCTAGAAAAGCTTTACCAGAACTTATTCTTTAAAAGCATAGAAGGAATTTAGCAGGATGTTCCAAAATATAAACAATATTCTATACTGTTACGAGCTAGCAGCAACAGTTTACTTAATAGATTTTTTTTTATTATGGCTAAGCATCTCAAATTTATGGTAGTTTAGACCAAGAAACCTTACATCTTCATGATAACACGAAACCTAATGTTTAAATTCTAAATTTGTATACTTTTCAATTATGTCAGTCACGAAGATGACATACAATATAACTATAACGTATTACGACGTACGCTGTAAGAGGTCAGTCATGTCGTTGGGTCTTTGACCTCCATTCACCATTTTGTTAAAGTTGAAAGGTCACTTGACGTTCGCTTTGTTTAATACAAACAATCTGACAGTACTAGTTCTATTATTATATTTACTTGACAGAAAGAGGTATATGCGTATTAAAAGCAATAGAAGTGGGTTCAAATACGGAATGTGTTTTTAATTAAGCTAAATAATTAACCCTTAGATACGATTAGTACCTATTAATTTATAACTTAAGACTAAATACAAATAAACCTTTAAAGTAAATATAAAAAATATTTGACCGCATATAATTAAAATGGCGAGAGATATACACAAACACTTTACATAACAACAAATCAACGCGTTTCATCATAATATTTACTTATTTCGAAACGGACTCTTCAACAAAAACGAAGATTATACAATGATAGAACAATAATATATAACTATTAATTGCATTGCCCATTTTATTAAACTAGTTTTGGTATTTCTATATATCTTTGAGACTTTAGGCTTTATCCTGCATAACATGGTAGCGAGAGAGAACCCAGTGTCGAGACTCTATGTTCTAACCTTCTTGCTAAAATTTCAAACATTGAGGGCTCTTAGAGGAATTTAACGCCGCACATTGTCGTGTTTACAATGTAGGTATATTCATAATTAATTGGTAAATTAATAAAACTTCTTGGGTAGAAGTTAGCTTTTAATGCAAGTGTCTTTATTACATTTAAAAAAAGAAAACGTATTCAAATAATTAAATTTTGAACGTAGCAAGATTTGAAACCGCACCTCGTGCAATCTCATATACATACATAACATATAATACAGTAAAAAAAACTGATAAACTATGTGGGATCAATATCCTGCTAATACAAACTGACAAGATCCTTATTGCTGATCGAACGTAGCAGAAGAAACGATAAAACTTTATATTAATTAATTAATTATTATTAATTAGACTTGCATTTTAATAACTCTTCAACACTAACTCTAGTTAGTACTAATATAGTAGATAGTACATAATCCACACCTATCAGATATATTTATATCTGATAGGTGTGGATTCGATTCTCAAGCGATTTGACAATTATTTGAAAATGAGGAAAACGATGCAATCTCTATGCAATTACTTTGACAATTTCAAAAAAAAAAATGACAACATACATTAAAGATAAACAGAAACGCGATGAAATACGCTGTAATAATTTTTATTGTGTTGTAAATAGTAATTTATTATATCACTATAAACTCAACTGATAAGATAAATGTAATGTTAACAATTGGGCAATGAACCTGCACCTATCTGTGTACAGATAGCAAGCGTTAGCATTAATAAATAATCGGAATAAATGTTAGGCTGAAAGCAGCTAGTGTAATTTTCAGGACATAGCGTATAGCGCTATGTCTACCGGAGCGGAGGGACGAAATTGACTCATTCCTATGAGTGGGAATCGAACCCACGACCGTCGCGTTTACATATGCTGCCCCACAGCGCCACGGCGACCTTAAACACATTACTATTGACTGATAATGACTAATGACACATTGTATTGACCAACTCTAATTATATTCTTGACGTCATTAACATGGCAAAGTTATTATTAAAGTGATGATTAATAATTTAATATAAAATATAATATAGACGTAGTCGTAATGCATATATATATATATATATATATATATATATATATATATATATATATATATATATATATATATATATATATATATATATTATATGAACGTAATTGTAGCAAGTTTGATTCCAGTTTCCTCAGAAGGAAATATTTATATTGGAAAACACTGCTGGTGGGTACCCGGGTTGATTCAAGCAAACGTGATAAGGTTCTTTCTCGAAATATATAATGTTTATCTTTCAATGTCAATATACGATAAGGTATTTATTGTGTTTAACGCGTTGGTTAAGCCCAACACTAAATTCGTGCATTGTACAAATTTCTTGCTATGTACAAGTGATTGTAAAATACTATACATACACATAAATAGTAACGATAAAATTGTATATAACAAAACAACTCTCACATAAAGACCAATAAAACTTTAATCAATATATCAATAATATCAATATATAAAATTATAATCAAGTTGAGAGCCAAACTTACTCAATAGCGTCACTCAAGGCCGACATACAATCCTATTGTGAATTGTTCCAAACACTTGTTATCTACACCCGATACAGTGATAACACAAGAGTCACACAAAACCTCAAAAAGTGACAAACTGATATTACAGATAATGCGTAAACACGTCCGCGTGCCGCGGCGGTCGGTCAACAAATGGTGTAGGAAGTGTTTTGTTGTACTCACCTGATCTTTTCCTGCGCGCGCGCCGCCCTGCACCTCGCGTCTGCGCCTGCGCATTACATAACAACACTTACTATGAGATAATCTTAGGGCTTTACGTGTTGAGCTTTAAAAAAATGGTTTAGGCGCTTGATTATAAGTACGCCATTGTTAAATGATCTATGTAGTAAATAAAATATTTTCATTTCTTTAACATGAAAATGTAATAAATTATTTTCAGTGTTTTGATATCCGTAGAACTCAACGTAAAATATTTTTATATTAAATAAGTTAGTGTGAAGACACTCAATTCTGCACTTTCCCAAACTTGTGACATCGCGTTTAATGGCGGCACTCAACGCCGTGTATTGTCACTCAAATATACAATGTCGCGAATTCGAGCACAAAATGGAGAATAAAGGGTCTCGAGAGGAACACAGCGTAAAGCTGAAGCTGCAATTGAACTAGTCATCCTGTTGAAATGTAAATTATAAACATGACTCAAAGTTAATACATATTCTACAATTTTTATATCAACTCAAAATGTTTTTTAGCTTCAACCTGTGTACCGCACATAGCAGGGCAGGCAGAGGGAACTGTAGCTTGAAGGAACCTAGTGTTTAGCAGAGAAAAGAGCAAACAACCTAACAAATTAAATATTTATGATTACTTTAAATATTTATGATTTTTCTTTTATTACTTTTGTCACACAAAGAATGAACCCGAAGTGTGTTCCAGCAGCTAGCTCTAGATATTTTAAACAATTGTAAGCAGTATATCGGCATATCGTAAATACTGGATGAGCCACCAATAGTGACGGTGTTTACATCACCATCATTAGCCTGACCTCGTCCACTGCTGGACATAGGCCTCTCCAATGCCACGCCTCTGAACTTGATTTCAGTTCATCATTACATAATGAATTAGTATACATTTTTATCACCCAAAATGCAAAAGACGTGATTATGTAAAAAAAATGGGAATCACTTATAGGATTGGAACCCACGATTTAACTATTTCACAAGTATTAAATAAACCTACAATACCTAGAAAATATATATACATATACATAAGTTTTACGAGTTCGCCGAGATGTTGCAACAGGTTGTTGTTATCACGATTTACCGACATTATCAAGACTTATATTCATTAAGGTCATAGTAGGCTTTGTGGGACTATAAAGTCTGTCTATAAAGACTATAAAGTCAAGACTTTAATATTGATTATATATCTCAATAGTTTTTAGGTTTTAGGTTTTTTAGGAGCTTGGGATTATATACGAACGCAACATACAACATACGAACGGGCTTCAAGTCCCGTCGGGTTCGTGCGGAACTTTAAATTAATTTCAATAAAAATACAGGCAAGCTGTAAACAATCTTCGTAATAAATCTATGTTGTTTTATGCAATAAGATGTCAACATTTGTTTAATAAGCGAATTTGTTATATAAGAACTGATACACAAGTAACGAACCTACCAGGTATTTAGTTGAAATCAATTAATCTCCATACAAACGCTGTATTTCATCAGGCCTAAAGCAGGCCTTTATATACGTATACCTAACGCATAACACTGACTAACTCATTAGAATCGTACTTATATATATATAACGCGAATGAATGGGCGATTTCTCAAAAAATCTTTATAAATTGACGAATTTTATACGTAACTTGACAAAACATTTAGAAACGTCAACAATATATATCAGTCATGTCACCGTCACTTATGTCGTTCCGAGCGTGCCAGTTGAGAGCTGATCACTTACTCAATGCCCCATTATATGGAGGACACGTGAAACAGAGATAACATGGCATAATAGAAGAATGCACGTGTAATTTAATTACAAGCGGGATGTCTTTTTTTTATATACAATCTAATTTTGTGTATCATTCTCATTTTCCTACATCATTCTCCTACAGTAGGTACCATCTCCTTCTAGTGTTCTCCATATATACGTGACAGTTTACAACAGACAGACTCAAAACGCCATATTTCTCAAATTAGTTCAAAAACTCAAGTTCAATAAAATTATTATATCATCCGATATGAATGCAACTATCTAGTTTATTAAGTAACAGCATTCTAAACTACGTTCACTGTCATATAAAAATAATACAAAGACTTTTTAACTATTATTTTTCTCTTGTACCTACTTACAGGACAGAGGCAAATTATAATGAAAAATAACATATTAGGCACCAATACCTTAAAGCAATGTCCATTAAATATCACTATTCATATGACAAGCCGGAAAGTATATATGTGCCCATATATCATATCAAGTATATACATTAATCTTATATAATTCATATAGAATATAGAACCAAAGTACCTGGTTAGGTTACGCAACGAACAAGCCTATAAAACGACAAATGGGAACATCGAGTTTATATATCGTAGGTATAGTTTATAGAAATCTATGACGGCTGCACGAGGAAGCGAGTAGTAGGAAGATGTCGAGTGCTCGATGTCTCGATGTTTCGATATAATTGTATAGTTTAATATATGCTTGGGTTACCGATTTTATTGTTGTATCGATTGTAATTAATCGAGCATACCCGTTAATTGTATCAGAGTGAATGTGATTAGGTTTTAAAATAAGTTTCCTGCAAGCTGAACAATAGAAGGTTCATCAAATTTAAGAAACATGACGAAGAACATAATTCTATTATGTTAATTATATTTTAATTATATTTACACCGTTTTAAAAAAAAGATTTTTGTTTAATAAAATGAAGGATGGTGTATCTAAGAAATAATATAAAATGAAACATACAATCAATATTTTCAGAAAATCAATATATGGAGGAGGCGAGCATTTAATTGGAAAAACGCAAAATTTGTAGACAGTATCGTTATGATGAAATAAGAAATGGAATTTAACAGGTTCATTAAAGTAATAAATATATCTGTCTAACATAGCACTTTAACTGACTCAACTGGCTTGTTTAAACGCATTTATTAACCTATCCAAAAGTATAACCTTTACAGCTATATCATAAGAAGCGGTAACTATTAAATAATGTAAGGCACAAAAGGCAGAACAAAGCCGCAGTATAGTGGTGTAGTGGTGTAGTGGTGTAGTGGTGTGCACAGCGCGGGGTGTTTACCGCTGCCGGCGTCTCGTGCCACTTTCACCGGCGCGGCCTAGTTGCGCGCGCGCCGGTCACCGATATTACAACACGTCAGATTATATCATTGCAACGGCATTGAGAAGGACGAAATGTTACTCTTGCCACATTCATTGCGCTATTTGTAATCGTTTTTGGTAAGTCAAGGCCTTATTATTTTGACAAGTTTTGTCATTATCTGTTTTGTTTTTCATGATTGTACAATATACCTGAAAATTAGTTTTTTAGACATTGTCTTTAGCTTGACGTAAATATTTTTGTTTCCATTTTATGGAGTTAGCAAAAAAGCTGGTGACCCTGCTCTGGCCTTCATAAAGATACTGCGTTAAATTAATTTTATTATAATAAAAAACGTTCATACGCAACTGATGTAAATCTCGACCTTTTTTAAGATAAAAATAATAATTAGATATTATCGATACTAAAGATTAAATTATTATTAAATGTGTTCCGTAATTGTGTGTATTCCGTATTATACAGCAAAGCCTTTAAGATATTACAATATGTAATATTATATACTACTACAGTTCTTATAAATCACGAATATATATATATATATATATATATATATATATATATATATATATATATATATAATGGTCATGTCTGTAAGATATATGAAGCAAATATCTACAATATTAAATATTCCGATTTATATGCTATTTATACGATAGAAATTCTTTGTTTTGATCGAAACAGAACGAAATCATCAGTCTTATGTCAGTGGATGTTACCACCATCTTGATATACGCCGCTACGATAGGCAACTGTATGATTAAAGTTATTACTTCAATTGCTATATACAAAAGTGCAAATCTTGACCGCAATGCAGTTTATTATATATACACAAAACGTTTAAAAACACTTACTTAGGAAACTAGTGCACGTGTATTGAGCGACCAACGCGTCAGAGAATCTAGCATTTAATATATTACATTATTTATTTTTATAGCTGAAGAATATTAATATTAAAAAACTCCTGCGGAGTTTCTTGCGCCCGTTCTTCTCAGTTCTTTAGAGAACCGGTGGTAAAGTTATGTCTTTGTGTTCGAGTAATGAAATGTCTATGCAGCGTAATGAATGAGATGGTTGCAGGTTCGATCTACCTGTGGGATAGTACAAAAATATTTTCGATTCCCAGATATTGTCAGACAAAAAAAAGGCAGGTTCACAACGTAAAATATCTAACCCTAACTAACTTAATGAGATTTTTTTTTCAAGTTCTCAATCTTGCGCAACAGTTTTACGAAAACAGAGTGACAAATCTCTAAACCTCCTAAAAAGCAGCCACTCAGAACCATATTTTGTTACAAACAAAAAAGCACGCGTAATTTTTACTAAAAGACACTACAAAATTACACTAATGGTGACCATAACTAATGACATTGTATGGAAACAAAACCCGCAACTAGCTCAGAACAATGGAAAGCCATTCGTTATACAAATTAACATTTATATAACAGAAAATGTAGGTTGCCTTTGCTCTAGGCTATAGTTGTTACGACATTCTACGGTCGACCGCACGGTGACAGTCGGTGAGGCCGTCGCGGCGCAGTGGGAGGGTATTAAAACGTCTGTCCTCAGTTCGAATCTTTATCTCATCTGGCAATATCTACAAAACGACGATAGTTGCGTAAGATACAACATTTAAAAAATATATACATATTGTCTGCGCTACGAATCATACATAGTATCTACCTAAATGAACTCTTTATACGTTGTATATCTAAGGCCGGAATTACGTTCAGGGTATTTCAGCTGCTTTTGGATTCAAATCGTTGTTAAATTCACAAATATTTGAATGTGTATATGCTTGTCCGATCTGCTCCTTGTGCTTCACTTTTCTAAGTGAAGCGCGTAATTCTATATTATACTAAAATTACGTATATCTAGTTATTATTGTATAGAAATAAGGTAAAACAAAATTGGTCCCTCGAGCCGGATATCAATACAAGCACTTATAAAATAGATAAGTTTATTAATTAATTAATATTATTATTGTATATAATGTACTTACAGTTATCAGCGACGGCTTCATCGTTCCTCTCCTGTGTCAGGCCCATGGCTGGCCGTGCGCAAGCCTCATCACTATATGGGAAATAATATTATAACACACAGTAATAGAATATTACAAACAATATATATTAGCGTATTATTTTGTCATTAAGTTAATTATTGTTTCAAATTAAACTATCACCTCAACAATTTATCTCTATGGCAGACGACGGTGCGCCTCTCGTCGCTCAAGCCTATCGAGAAGGTGGTCAGCTCCGGCCGGGACAGCTGCTCCACGCAGCGGTGGATGAGGAAGCGGCGGTAGTTGCTCACAGGGGGGAATATCAGGACACTAGAGATGATTAAATTTACTTTTAATTTGTTTTTACTTACATAAAATAGAGAAAATCTAGAGTGGAAACACTCAGAACCTTACCTGTGCTAATGAGATAGAGGTTATTAAAATACTTTAATTTTGTTTACATTAAAGTCATTCTATCAAGTGGGTTCTTTTTTATCAATGTTTCTAGTAAGCTCAAAGTTTTGAGTTCAATCTAAGCTCAGGTAATGAAGGCATACCAGGAAAAAAATACCATTGTAAGATATAGAATGCAGGTGATTATTTTAGTCTACTTTGACATTGTTTTAATGCTCATATTTTTTATTGTAATATTGAACAAATAACATCATAAAATATATGCAAAAAATAGTGGAATATATTTAATAATATAGTATTGAGTAGAAAGCCAATTTTACAATATCAAATTAAATAAGTAAGTAAGTATTAAATAAGTTTTAAATTGAAAAATATTGAAGTATAATAAAGTTGTAATCAATTACATTGCAATGGCCCAGCTGAGTACATTTTTATATTATAAGCATGTGTACTACAAATGAACTCATTTGTGTAATTTATTATGGAATTTTACTTTGGTATACATATTGCACATGCAATAAACAATTATCTGCTCTTTTAATTATTCAGAAATAGCTTCATCACATTTTGCTGTAAATCATTTTTCATATTTATGTATATACATTTTTTAATTAATCATAATAAATAAAATGATTAGAAATTCACAAAACAGCAATAAAACACCAATAATATTTTTTCATAATAAAATATAATCACTTATTATTAAAAAATACATACATTAAAGAATCTGTTTGTATTTAACATTTTTATTAATCACTAAAGAAAAAATAACGAGTGCACTGTGCTTACAATAGACTATACATATATTATAAAAAAATATTATTTTAATAATTAAAATTAAAATTTACTGTAATTTAAATGTACAAAATTATACTTACTCCTATAGAATGTGAGTATTTTCACAGCGAAAAATTCGCAACAATAGACATTGTTTCCTTCATTTATTTTAGAAATTCATCCAAATTTATACATGTACGATTATAAGATTTATATTAAAGAAATAATAACGAAACAGGTATCTAAGTTAAGGAAACAGCTGTAGCGTTTTTTTTTGCACCGTTTACAGTTATTAGTGTACTAAGTGTCATCTCAGAGCTTCGAGAGTCCTACGAAACGACCGAATCGGCGCATAACCTTGAAAACTAAATGCAACGCTCCATACTAAATGAACAACATTACAAAAATTTAACACAATCTAATTGACATTGAATTTTATTAATGAGTATTTGCTATACTTGAGTAAATTAGCAGTTTTAATTGCAAAAAACGTATAATTAATGTTTACCTGTCAACTTTTTTTTCGGCTAGAAAACATTTTAAGTCGTCGTTGACATCCTCGACGAAGTTATCGTCGGCGAGGTTTAGGAAGCGCTCCACCGTTTTGGCACCCAGTTTGGCAGCGGACCGTGCTTTCAGAGCAAATAAAATATAACTCTAAAATTCACGTGCAAAAGAAAATCTATCGGTCGTCCATTTTCAGTTTTTCATCGCGTATGAGTTTGACACGAACAAATACAAGTGCAAATCTGACATTTAGTTTGTGCACACAAACAAATGTGCCACAGATAGACAAGAACTTGTACAGATATAATAAAAATTTAAATCGAAAGTATTTGTAAAATCGATACATATATGGATTCGATCGACTTTTATATACTTTCTTTACTAAAAGTTGAAAAAATTATTGAACATTTTAATATTTCTGGAATAAGTAGTAAAATTGAATTTAAATAAGATACAAAACTAGTTTAGTTTTATTTTAATAGTGTAAATAAAATAGATCAGTACCAACCTTCTTTGACCATATCTCCAAAAGAAATTCAGGGACCATATGGTATGAAATTAAATTATCTTTATTACTATAAATACCTTTTATTTCATCATGAATGAGGATTCAAGGATCATTCAATTAGGACATTTAGAAAGATCTCAGGGTTACGACACTCCTTTATCAATTTTCCATCTATTTTAGGCATTATATGCCACTGAGGCAAACCAAACACCGCGCTTTTTGCAACACCCGACACGGACTAGGAAAACGAAAAATCCTTTTTTAAACATATGCATTCCTGACTCCTCTCAAACCCGCCACCATTGCATATACAGTCAGATGTCCTCCAACTGCGTCATGATGGAGTCCATTACAATTATTATAATTAGATCAAAGTGACTTTATATTGGGATTAGGAATCATCATATTATACACTGTATATATATACTATAATATTTTAAGAATAATGAAAACGAACAGTTTTCAAATAATATATTCACATATTATCACCGAATAATTTGTATTAGACTAATAATCATTTAAAATTGCCTAACTGAACTATAATACCTTTTTGATATTTTCACTTTTACCTATGAATAACAAAAAGTAACTAAAACAAGATAACAAAAAGAACTAAAATCTTCTCTGTTTAAAATAAAGTAAACATACACTACTAAGAAAAATAGACTAAATTATAGTTTTTAAAAAATACTGTTAGCTTTCTTTCTTCTAAACTATTTATGTATAAAATTCTACAAATTTGTGTTTTATTTACATATATCCGCTGCACATTATAATACACCATATATCTCAAACCAGAAAGTAACTAGTTATTTGTTCTCATATTGAAATTATAGATTTTTCGAGTTATAAGATTTTGATTATGTCAATTGCATTTAGCTACAAAAGAAAGTTTTTGCAGTTCAACATAACATTGGTAGAGGCAACTAACGTGCATATTATAAAAATTAAATAAAAAAATTATAATGTGAAAAACATTTACACATGTTGCATGTCATTATTTAAAAGATATATTTTATACGTTTGAATCTCATTAAAAAGTTGTTCCCAAAAATCGATAAATAAATGTTACAAGAGCATATTTTTTCAATTAATGATATTATCACAAATTATATGATTTGCTAACTAAACCCTCACCTACAGTGAGTGATACTTTGCACAAGGTTGTTGTGCAAAATTTTTTAAATACATACATACAAAATTTTTTATTTACTTTCTAGTAGTCAACTGGTGATACAAATATTTCAATGAAAAATATCCTATTATTTACAAAATGACAGTTTGTCATAATTTGCTTAAGTAGTCATAATATATTTAATATACATATGAATATGTTAAAATGATCGTATTGTAACTAAAACAAAATTATAGGCTAAAGGTTAATGTTGGTGACTTACAGTACATGTGTGATATAAACTTACGAAAAACCATAAATAAAATACATACAGAAATTCACAGGTTTGTGATACCATAGTGCTATTATTAATAGCAACATATTTACTCAGGGCTTCCTTTGCAAAGTCCATGTGTCCAATGATATATACATTTTTTGAAATTTGTTTTATATTATAAATTAGGATTCATTTATGATAAGGAATAATTCGTTCCAATTTTAATAATCATTAATAAGACTTTTTAATATGTATTGATGCCAGTTGAAGATTTAATTACAATATAAATTAACCATTTTACCACAGATGTGTACTTAAAGATTTATCCATGGCATAATACTATGCATATTAAATCGAATTCAATCAAGTAAATCAAAGAACCTATTCAAGTAACAAGTCTGCCGCACAAAAAACTAACATTGGAAACAAAGACATGCAAGCCACAGCTTTAATGAGTTTCTAAATAATAATTATAATATAAAATTACAAATCAATCTTAGGTCTATACTGCAACCTGAGCGGTGGGTCTCTGAACCTCCATCGTGTCACATAGACAAATTTAAGTGTGTGGTCCTTGCCTAGTAATTCATCGTTACATAATATGTCAATCTGTAAAGAAGGAAATATTATTAAAACATGAAAATAATAAAAAATCAATGTATACTTATGCAATTATTTCTATCTGGTCTGTTCTGAGGTAAAGGCGTTTCGAGCTTGACAGTTGAGCACAATTCACTTCGCCAATGTCTTATTGTATGGAGAATACACAAACGAAACGGTACAGGAAAGAATATAACATTACATAATACATTAATCGGGAAAAATGGACATTTTCGGGTATTTTATAACACTGAGAGATAAGTAAAATAAGTACCTTATAGTAAAATAACAATAAAAAATTAAGTCCTATACTATACAAAATGGCAGAAAAATGTTTAGAAACAAACATTTGAATATAGTAACCTCATGAATCATGGAAACCCATCTATTTGCTCTATCATTATTTGGATGCATTTCCAAAGTTTCCAAAAGGTGCTGGGTTGATTCCCGTTACATTAAATGTTTTTATGACTAAATATTTCTCTTTCCTTAACTTTATTAACATTTGTAAATAACTATAGCACAACCTAAATGACCATAAAACATCATGTGGAACTCACTTCTCTATACTTCTCCATGCCATTTAATACTTTCTTTGCTACAAATTTCTTCAAATGTGTGATAGTTGCTTGCGCAGAACACCTGATGAAGCTGCGCTTTAGTGTTCTCAGAGATGTTGATATACATTCTAAACAGACATTCACCTGAAAATATTAAGTGTTACATTATTTCACTTAATTGTAACCAAACGACTATCTTTGAATAAATGTAGCAATATCACTACAGCATCATATCTCAAGATAATTAATTAATGTTTGATGTCTGAAAGAAATGTATTTAAGTAGTATTATAATCCTTTTACACCATAACTAATTTTCCTGCCAGTACTTTTTTAAGTTTGAATCAACAAAAAGCTTATCAAACCAACCTGTTCATCTTTCCTATGACAGTCAGTGTTATCAGGCTGTTCCTGATCATCTCCCCCGCCTGGCTTATCACCTGCCATTGCAGCATCTTTAGGGCAGGGCAGGCCTCGGGCCCTGTAGAAATCTCTTTCTCTTTTGAGCTCATCTGTAATTATTTAGGAGTTATTGTTATTTACGTTACATATATATTTAAAAGTACAGTAATGATATTATATGCACTTGCATGTTTGCATATGCAAATGCATATAATTGTATTTTTGTAGCGTTATTGCATATAGTGGTACATTTTCGTCAATAGTGCATATTTTATGCACATTCATGTGTGCTTCACTCACGTGCTTAAGGCAATTCAATTACTTTGGTCTCACTGTATTTATTTTAAATTTTATTTATACAAAAATTAATGAAATCTTAAATTTAAAAAAAACCTAGGCCAATTTAGGACTAAAGGCACTGTGATTTCTACAGTCGACAACCACTACTGCCTCATAATTCCTCTTCTAATTCATATGAAAGTTTTTAGAAAAAACAAAAAATTTAATTCAACAAAGATTTATGCGAGTTATTCATTGGTTGCAATATTCGTTTCCATCAGTTACATTATGAACTATGCCAGAAATTCCTTAACAAATATTGCACTAATAAAATAATTCCGAAAGAATCCACAATTAGAAAAAACTATACTTGTACACTATACTAAACTACAACTATAGTAAACTTGTACATCTATCTACAAAGAAGTAGTTAGTGAAACATGCGCTGATCTCTCTGAGAGTTTAGGATCCATAAAAAAGTAGTTGACAAATTTGATAGATCAGACACCATTGTAATCAAGTCAAATATATGTTATAATAATAATAAAAAATACAACTACTATTAATACAACTGTACAAATATATATAATGTATTAATGTAATGAAAAAATAAATGTAAATTCTAATAATAAATGTATTTTTGATTGTGCATATTTTGCCCTTTTTAGTGCATATTTTGGCATTTTGATAGTGCACATATAATCCAATGTCTAATGATTAGAAATTTTTTATTCTTTTTAAAGAGCATATTGAATGCTAAAACTCATTCATGCTTTGTTTTACAAGATTAGAGAAACATAGTAATTAATAAGTCTCATCTTTTGACATGGTTATGAGTGTAATCCCCCACTAATTATTGGTCAGATCAGGAGGTCAATCAGTGGAGACTGAAATTGTAAGGTAAGAAATGTTTAGGGGGAGACCTTTGTTAACCTTAGAGCCTTAGACCTTTGTTAAACAGTGTTGAAGATACTGGAGGAAGGTCACGTAAATGTTGACCCCCTGGAGAGCATGTATGAAAAGGTTAATGTTATTCGAGAAGCCAAATGAGGTGACTACTTGGGGACTGTAATGTTTGGGGCTCCACTGTCTCCGGCTACCCTGCTAGGAATAAAGTTCGCACTTTTCGTTCAGCTACGTATATAAGAAGTGGTTATACTTACTATCTTGTAGGTCTGGCACCAATTTGTATACAATATCCTGCATTGTTCTGTCGAAGCTTATGTATTGCAATGGGTGTGACTGATGGATCACTATGTTGCATGTCGGGCATGTGTTGTTTTCTTCTAGATGCTTCACTAAACAGCTTTTGCAAACTATAATTATAAATAATTATCTTCGCTGGAGGTTACCAAAATTTTATAAATAAAAATAATATCACTGTACATTTTTTTTCTAATTCATTATATATTTAAAGTGAGAATATTATTTTTTATTAATTGTGTATATAAACAAATAAACTAACACGTATGAAGGCACTCGGTGACGGTGGTCGCGTCTATGAAGTATCCGCGGCAAATCTTGCACGTTATATGGCTGTTCAGTGTCTTTAGTTTTATCCTCCTTTCCATTGTCATTCTAAAACAACGACGTTACCTGAACCATGAACTGCAAATAAAATTAAGAGGAAACAAAACAAAATAGGAACATAAACTTGAGAGAAAATCACAGTCACCAAACTCAATTCGACACTGACGTTTCATGTTCAAAATGCAGATACAAAACGTTATCTATTAAAAATGATTACTTGTACAATTCCAAAATATGTATTATTGTATTTAAAACAAATTAAATAAAAAAATTGGCACTGAACTATAACTTTAATATATTTTAAATTAGTAATATAATATATAATTACAATTTATCAATAAGATTTCATACAATATTATAAATATTCTTAATATTATCGATATTTGTAAAATCGATTTATTTTTAACGTTACATTAACGTAAAAAAATCATTTTCCAATCTTCGATTCAATCGAATAAAATATAATTAAGCTTTCCAACTATATTATGAATATGTCAGTGGCACAGCGTCTGTCTAGTCAGCAATGTGACGAGTTGTGGGTTCGAGTCCCACTCAGACGATTGAAGTATTTTAATTTATTCAACACTGAATTTCTATATACAGTTAGTACATCTCAAGCTATATGTAAAATAAAATAATTATACAAGATATATAACAGTTTGTAGCTGTTATCCACTTAGTTAAGACATTTTTATCTATTAATAATGGTAATACAAAATAAAACTCAAGTGAAAAGTTCTGTAAAAATTTAATTTCAAATTCAATATATTTGTACAATATTTTTTTTTATACTCTTTAATTGGTAACTTATCCTAATTATTTAATTCATATTAAATAAATAATTTGACTAATTGAGTTTAAAACATTTGCCTGCAAATTTATCATAAAACATAAAATCCAATACATAAATTTACAACAATTTATTATAGTTAAGAAATGGTGATTAAAATATTGAGGTAGTTTAGATTTTTGTATTTGTTTTTTACATTTTAGGTTTAAGTTTTGAATTGTCCTAATTCATACATTCTCATTGTTGTGATTATGTATACATTTCAAAGTAATATCATTTTATAATACAATTCATCTCTTACTCTTGTAATAAGTAACTGTAACTATTCAAAACTCTTGATATTACTCAAAAGTTGAATTTTCCAGCAACATTTCTCAAAATAATCAAAAATATAATTTCTATATTAATCTTGGCAACATTTAACTTAAGATTCAAATTCAATATTTCTTAATCACACAACTTATAACTAGTGCTATACATAAATATTGAGATTCATATAAAAACATGCAAATAAAAATTAATCAGAAAAGGTAATAAAATAGCTATGGCAACACTACTTCCCAAAATACTCAAAATAGTACAGATCATAAAAAAAATATCTACGACACTGCATTCCAATGACATAATTCAACTCAGATCAAAACAAATAAAAAAATCGATTTCCATTACTTAACACTAGGTTTCACACTTTAAATCTAATACTCGTGTCTCTCGTTCCGGTTCAGGCAGAACTACTCTGTAATGAGTAGAAGGAGGCAGAGGCGCATCCGGCTTAGCGTGGTCGCGTCGGAAATGCCTCGTGAGATGGCTAGTTTGTGAGAATTTCCTGTCACATACTTTACATTGATATTTCTTCAACCCGGTGTGAACGACACGGTGCTGTTTCAAAGCGGACGACGTGTAGAACGTCTTGCCGCATTCACAGCGGTAGTCGCGCTGGCCTTTGTGACGCTTCACGTGTACGTTGTACGAGCTGCATGTTACGAAGCCGCGGTGGCATTCTTTGCATTTGTACCTATAAAAAAAACAACGAACCTTGAATTGTCCAATATCATTTTTTTTTAATTGCCATACCAAAGTAGAGTATTATCGACTATGAATGACATTTCGCATAACAACACTAGTAGACATCATTGACAACTGAAAATTGACATTAGTAATTCGGATTTCAGAGTATTAAAGCACGAAAATAATAATAATAATAAATCATTTATTTAAACAAGTTTCTTACAATCCACTAGTGATTGGAGCCTCCTTTTAAGCATGATATTGCCTGTACCAGGAGACTCCGCTCTTCCATTACCATAAAAATAACAGAAACCTTAATTATTAGGAGTGCAGAAACCTAAATTAAATATTTAATTTTTTAAATTTAATATACTATTTATTTATTCTAGTTTATTTTATTTACTGTTCTTGACAAAACAAATCATGTGTCAAAATAAAGTAAATGAAATCGTTTTTAAATTTCTAATAATCATTACTCATACATCGATTATTGTTTCGCCAATAATATATTGATATATTGATAAATAACACTAATTGAACTGAAATATTGAATTTTTTCATAAGTAAAGCTTATGCTAGACTAAATATAAAAACCGTACCTGACTTCCTTGTTATGTATCCGCACGTGTATGGACAGGTTGCCGGACGTCGCGAAGGTCTTGTCGCAGAGGTGGCAGGAGTAGGGCTTCTCGCCGTTGTGGGTGCGCTGGTGCACGTTCAGGTCCGCTTTTATTGGGAACCCTGGGCACCAATTCGGTGCGAGTTGTTTACTCAATTAATATCAAAGTGGCTAAAATATTTTAAACTATATAGATTGTAATCATGGAGTCGTTGCTTTTTAAAGGTATGTCCCCGATATGTCCGTCCGTTTGTCTAACCTCTGCGTCGTGATATCTAAAATTATTATCCAATATTCATATCTTTCTTGGGAGTGCAGAAGAGCTCCTAAACAACACAATCAAAAGTGTTAATGGTTCTTTTTCTCGCATTGTATACTTAGGCATAATGAAAACGAGTTTGACTTTCAAAGCAATATTATTATCTCCCCTCACCTTTCCCACACTCCTGGCACAGGAAGGTCTTGTCCCCCTTGTGCCGCTTCATGTGTATAGAGAGCTGGGCACTCTGGACGAAGTTCTTGAAGCATATCGTACAGTTGTATAGTTTTTCACCTGAAATGTATTATAATGTACTACAATTTTATAAAAGAACTTTAGAAAAGAACAGAACGATAATGTAAACAACATTGCACCATGCTTCACTTCACTTTACTTAGTGCACATTTATAAAAAAAAATAATGAATTATCTCAAGTGGGGATCAAATCTACGCCCATAGTGTACATAGTCAGATGCTGTCCTGCAAGATTATAGTAGGCAAGCTAAAACGATACATCAATGTTCAGTAACTCACCGGTGTGCACGCGGATGTGGTTGACGAGCCCCGTGCGCCTGCGGAAGGGCTTGGAGCAGTACTCGCAGCTGTAGGGCGTCTCGCCGCTGTGCGTCTTGCGGTGCTGGAACAGCGCGCTGTGGCCCCTGACACACGCACGTATATGAAATTAGAAGTGTAAATTAATATATTATTATTTAGCTTTTACCAATAAACCAATATCTTTACACTTATATCGTCAATTTAAATATGCAATTTTTTGATAGATGAATTTTCAGTCTTAAGATAGCTCTAGTAATATAATTCCAAATCTAATTTCCAGCAAAAAATCATTAAATAATTCCATATTTCTAATATAAAAAAAAGAACTAACCTAAATGCAGCCGGACACTCCTTACACTTGTAAGGTCTGAGCTCGGTGTGGCATATCTTATGGGCCTTCAAATTACTTTTAGTTGACAATATCTTCCCACAAACGTCACACTGGTGCGGGGTCTTGCTGTCCGGTACCGGAGGCACCTCGCCGACCACGTATTCTGGGAGGGAAATAATTATTATTACTGATAAAATTACTCTCAACGCCGCACACCAAATTAGACCAAAACTAAATATAATCTGAAATGAAATATTAAAATCTCCTTTCCCAAAAAGCGACGTTGTGTTGCGCCACTCATCGACGTATACATTGGCCGAATATATGGAGGAAGTGGGGTTTTAAAACTGGGACATCCCTACGTACTCTACCTTCCCTTATTAAAAACTATGTTACATATCATGTTGTTCCCAAGATCCCCATATTGAAGGATCCCCTAACCCGATCAGGGTTATGTACTAGAATGCGTACTTGGAAACAGGTTTTCAATCTGAACCATAAATAAAGAAAATTCATGAGTAAATGTGGATATATCTTGAATCCTCCTTTTCAAGATTTACCTTATATTCATATATTTTGTAAAGATTTATAATAAAATAATGTTTTTTTCATTTTAGCTTAATGGATAGGTAAATTAACATAAAAATCAAAATAAAAGTACATACCTCTTTTCTTTCTGCCCCTTTTCTTCTTAACTTTATCCTCTTCACATATTAATTCTGTAAACAAAACGAAACACATTAAAATAAATTAAAAGTAAACAAAAAAACACATGTCCTGTAAATGGGAATGAAAATAAAATATTTATAAGATTTCCGAAAATGAATTCAAATTAATCGTATGGATTCTGTTTGACATCAACAAACAATGGGTACAAACAATAATTGTGTTTAATATAATGGTTATTTCACCAGTCCAGTAAGATGCATCAAAAAGGTCAACTCTTACTGTCTTCTCTGATATAATAGCATCATGCTAATGGAATAATAACCAAAATCTGAACTAGAATTACCTTTTACTATAGTGTTTGTATCGCCTTCACTAAACAATGATCTGGTACTGTTATAACTTTCCCAGCTGCTCTTGTCTTTATTATCTACAGTATGTGTCGTTTCTGTGACTAAAACATTGTTAAGTCTGTACACATTTTGCTTGAGTATTATACATATGAATTTGGGTATTAATTATTTAAATAAAATATATTAAAAATAATAAAAAAATTAATAAAATAAATGTGACATTTTATGCCAAAACTTCAGACAATCTTGTATGCTTGTGTTTTGTATTGTAGTTTCAATATCAGTAATAATTGTATATCTTAATTTATTTTAAATATTTTACCTTGCGGTGTCTGTTTTTGTTTTATTTCACCAAGCACCATATTGTCATCATCTGCATCCCAACAACTATCATTACCCTCATTGTCTAAAATAGGTTCTAGAAAATAAAAATATTGACATATTTAATAAAATAATCATGTCTATGCGACTTAATAATTGGGATTCTTTGTGAGAAGTTTTTAATAAAGCAGGTATTCTTACCGATGTATCACAATACATCTACAATAATGTTTTGTTTGTACATAAAAATTACCAATTATCTAAAGAACAGTGGTAAGCATGGTATAAGTACAAGGAGTAAAAATATTCTGATTAGACCTAGGGTTTGCCATCAGAAGGTAAATAAATTGTTTATGTTCCAAGGTATATGCACATATAATAAAATTCCACAAATATTATATGGATGTTAGTATGTGGAGTTAAGTACTGTTGATGCTCATTCGGGAGGCTGACCACAGTTGTAAATATATTGTAAAATTACATAAATAATGAGCAACTGTTGAGTGTCTCGCCAGCTCTTTTCAGTAGAACTACCCTCCAAGCTGGTGGTAGCTTCCATTAGGACTGACAATACTGACACTTATATTAGTTGACGATTCGAAAGTGCTTGTAATAGCCTATTTGAATAAAGAATATTTTGATTTTGATAATTATAAAAATTTTATGGTTCACATATATCAAAAAGATACCTTGTTTAACTTCAAAAAGTTTGTTTTCTTTGTGTGTTAAAAACTTATTTTCTTCTTTAACATTAGGATTTTCACATTTTATCTCATCAAAGTGTTTAACATCATTGCAATTTGGGTTGTCAAATTGTAAATTTTCCGAATAAGATTTCAATGTTTTTTCACTTTCTTCACATTGTATGTTAAAAGCGTAAGTTCGTTTTAATTGACGACTGCATTCTTTACATATAAGACGCGGAAGACCATCATCTTCTAAAGGCTAAATAACACGAAATTAATTAACGATAATTATCAAATAAGAAACACTATAAAGATATTTAAACCAATAGTCTGAACTGTCTACCTTTACTTTTGTGCAATTTGATAGCATTTCGCGGTATAATATATTCCGTTTAGCATAATAACAAGTGAATATATCAAACGTTTGTTTATTAGATTCTAAACAAATACGACATATGCTTTTAAAATCCATTGACTTCATTCAAACTTATTCAATATTCTACGAATTATAAAGAATAAATTCATAAATATTTCACTTATTTATATTAGATATATAATATTAATGGTTTTTACTATATAATATTTCATCAAAATATAATACTTGTTTTGTGAAAAATTTACTTGACATTTGTAATTGTTTCAGTTTTGACGATTATAATTTGACATATATTCTTGACTCCTTGAGTACAATAGGGCTTATTATTTTAGATTCTGGTTATATCGATTAATATCGATTATCTTAGAGTACATTTGAAAAAGCAATTAATTAAGTACTTCGAATGACACAAATAAAGTCATTACTTTTCAAATGTTATAAATTATACATAATATAGGCTATTAGTGACAAAAAAATATAAAATCAATATTCATAACTGCATATTAAAATATCGATGTAAAATCAATTTACTGACAATCGAATTGACATTTGAATCTTGACAGTGGCAAACAAATATAAAATGTCGGATCACTGAAGTTGATATTATTGTTTCATCCAATATTTTCTAATACGATTATAATAATTAAAAGGAGAATTATAACTTAGAGAAAAAATGTCTGCTTTACAAAAGAGTATTTTGAAGAATAAACTTCCTCCCCGAATACCGCGGACTTCTGGTGTATCCAAGTGAGAATATATACATAATCAATTTAGTTTTTTATTAGAAAGTTTGTATGACATTTTACTAAGATGCGATATAATATTGTATTACACTAGTGTTAAACTATTTTGTATGGAAAAAACTAACATTAATACATATATTATGTCAACAGACTAGCACCTTATAGCGGAGGGCGTCGTAAAGACTACACGCCGGTATCATGGAAAAATTACTTTGAAAAATATGTTGACGTTGAGACAGAGGAAGGCGTGTTCAGAGTCTACTTATCACCGGAGCCTGACCATCCTCAAAGGCCAAGAATTGTGGCATTGCATGGTGGAGGATACTCTGGATTGAGTTGGTCTTTATTCACAGTAGGTACAGCAGCTTACTATCTATGTGCTTGCAATTGCTTGTATTTTTTTATTTGTATTAAATATATATTGACAAAACCCTATAAACAGTACACATTTTAACTAACAAGCAGCATGTAATCTCAGCTAAGCCTTTATAATGTATCTATCTATATATATATATATATATATATATATATATATATATATATATATATATATATATATATATATATATATATATACATATATATATATATATATATATATATATATATATATATATATATATATATATACATATATATATATATATATATATATATATATATATATATATATATATATATATATATATAATATATATATATATATATATATATATATATATATATATAGATATATATATATATATATATATATAGATATATATATATATATATATATATATATATATATATATATATATATATATATATATATATTAATATATATATATATAGTATATATATATATATATATATATATATATATATATAATTATATATATATATATATATATATATATATATATATCTATATATACTATATATAATAATATATATATATATATATATATATATATATATATATATAATATATCTATAGATATATATATAATGTATCTATCTATATATATATATTATATATTATCGTCACAAGATTGTATTGTTTTTTATAGGAAGAAATAACAAATATGATACACTGTCAAGTGGTAGCTATAGATATAAGAGGCCATGGAGAGACAAAAGCTAAAGACCCAGATGATCTCAGTATTGATACTCTTGTGAAGTAAGTTTATTGATTTATTCTATTTATATACAACCAATACCTACATAAGACAATATTGAAAAGAAAACTTGAATAATAATCTTTCTAATAGATTTATGTTTGCAACTGTTTGAATTATTATGTCATATTTTGTTACATCACTTTAATTTTTTTTGAAACTAAGTTTTATTGTGTAACTTCTTGTTATTAACAAGTCTATGGTCATTTGTGTTTTTTTTGTCTATTTGTGCAGTATATCTTTTTTTAAGTACATTAATCAAAACAGGAAAGGTTTTTACACTTAAATTCTTTGTACCTACACTTCTATAAAAATGAATTGTCTTCATTTTTATTTTAGTAGTTTAGCTTGACAGTATATGTTGCAGAAAATAACAGGGCATTCTATGAATATATATATATATATATATATATATATATATATATATATATATATATATATATATATATATATATTTTCAGAGATGTAGAACAAATCCTCCATAAGTTGTACTGTCAAGAAATACCCCCTATCATCCTCCTCGGACATTCAATGGGAGGTGCGATAGCAGTGAGAGCGGCCCACTCCCCTGTACTGGAGCCCTGTCTCCAGGGTGTTGCTGTTATAGACGTGGTAGAAGGTGAGCCTGGATTGTTTCTAATAACTAATTAAAAAAAAAACTAAAAGTCAATAAACAAACAACAGCCTAAAGGCTGAAGCCTTATATCACAAATAATTATGATATAAGTGTAGGTACATATATATAATTCACAATTTCACATATTATGTTTCTGTATTTCAGGCACAGCAATGGAGGCTCTGGCAAGTATGCAGAGCTTCCTCCGGAGCCGACCCACACACTTCAAGAGTATAGAGCATGCTATAGAGTGGTGGTGAGCTTGTATTTAGTATCTGTAGATGATATTTGTATGTATATATCCTTCTTCTTGGCATTAGTCCCGGCTTCGTTTGCCAGGGTCTGCCTTTCGACTAAACTTACTCCAGTTTGCATGGTCTTTAACATCCTCAGTGGACAATCTATTGGCTCTCATGTTCCTCGTCTCGACATCCAGCCATCGCTTCCTTGGGCGTCCGGGTGGTCTAACTCCAGGGACAGACATGTCAAGGCACTTCCTTCCGACATAGTTCTCAGATCGGCGCATAACATGGCCATACCATCTCAGGCGACGCTCTTGGAGCTTATCCGCTACGTCACGGACCCCAAGACTACCTCGAATGAATGTGTTGCGTATGCGGTCGGACTGCGTCACGCCACACATCCACCTCAGCATCTTCATCTCCGTGACGAGAAGCTCCTGAGTGTGCCGAGATAATGTTGGCCAACATTCGCTGCCGTATAAAAGAACCGGTCGGATAATGCTCTTGTATATCAGTCCCTTGAGCTTGGGCGGTATTCTGTTATCGCAGACTTCACCAGTGACCTCCCGCCATTTGGCCCAGGCAGCGTTTATACGGGCATGGATGTCGTGGTCGATGCCTCCAGACTCACGCATAACGGCTCCAAGGTACCTGAACTTCTCCGACTTAACGGCTGGCTCAGGCCCGATATAGTATAGTCCGGGTTCCCGCAAGCCATGTACTCGGTCTTCGACACATTCAGTTTGAGACCACCGTTCTCAAGCGCACCCTTCCAGGCGTTCACTTTACGCTCCAGCATCAGTCGGTTCTCGTCGATGAGTACTATGTCATCGGCATACATCATCAGCCACGGAGGCTGGCATTGGATGTGAGCCGAGACAGTATCCAGCACTACATTGAATAAGAACGGACTAAGAGCTGAGCCCTGGTGAACCCCTACTGTAATCGGGAAGGGCTTGGTGTCGCCAACAGCGGTCCTAACCACTGAAGCGGAGTCGTTGTACATATCTCTGATAACCTCAATATAGGCTTCAGGGATCCCCTTGGTTCGCAATGCCCACCAGATACACTGACGTGGCACACAGTCAAAGGCCTTCTGCAGGTCCAAAAAGGCCACATGCAGAGCTCTTTTTTTCCCTGTAAGCCTCCATCAAAGTTCAGAGGGAAAAAATGGCGTCCATAGTGCACTCTTAGACTCAGAGACAGTACACTCTTGGCGGAGCTTGAGGCCGATCATGCGCTCGTAGAGCTTCATGGTGTGGCTCATAATCTTAATGCCCCTATAACTACCGCAATCTTGAACACTGCCCCTTCCTTTGTAAATAGGGATAATAAAGCTCTGCCGCCACTGATGTGGCATCTTTCCAGTATTCAAGATACGGTTAAACAGGTCAGTAAGTATAAGCACACCAAGAGAGCCCAACGATTTCCACGCCTCGATTGGGATGTCGTCAGGTCCTACCGCTTTTCCGTTCTTCATGCGTCGAAGACAAGTACGAGTTTCGTCACGGGTTATTGGAGCAACAAGTCTGAGGTTAGGAGATAATTCAGGAGGAAGACTACAAGACTGCTGAGTGTTCAGCAGCTCCTTAAAGTAGCTTCTCCATCTCTCCTTCACAGAGGCATGACTACAAAGCAAGCAACGTGCCCCGAGAATCTCTGACGCAAAGACATTTTGTGCTATCCTGCGTCGCTTTATCTCGAGCACGAGCCAGTTTGTATATGAGCTTCTGCCCCTCCACAGTTTCAAGTTTATAGTACAATGGCGACAAACTTTCTTTGCGGGTCCTGGCTACGGCTCTTTTGCTGGTCCGTTTCGCTGCTATGTACTCCAGTCTGTCTTCAGGAGAGTTGGAATGCTGTCACTCTTTAAACGCAGCCTTCTTTTCCCGCCTCACCCCCTGCACCTGGTCATTCCACCACCATGTTTCTTCGTTACATTTTCGTACGCTCGCCTTGAGTAATGATTCATCATATAAATAAGAATATTATAATGTATCATCTAGTTATATAGTTGTGTATATAGTTATGTTGTCCGCAGCGTGCGCAGCGGGCAGGTGCGCAACGTGGAGTCGGCGCGCGTGTCCATGCCCAGCCAGATTGTGAAGTGAGTGTCTGCTGCTGCTGCTGCTGCTGCTGCTGCCGCTGCCTGCGACTCCGGCTGGCACTGAGCGGTCTATGTCTGTTGCAGCTGCGCCACCGACCGACTGGCTATCAACGAGGTGGAGGACTACCACAGCGAGGGCGCGCCCCTCGAGCCGGCCGCCAGGGGGCTGCGGCCCGACGCCATATCTGAGGAGGACGAGGAGCCCTCGACTGCGCTGCATGAGGAGCACGACGGGGAAGACGAGGGGACGGTGGCGGCGGAGGGCAACGGGGAGGGGGAGGGCGACGCCCCGTTTGTGAAACCTACTGTGGGGGGAGGGGGGAACATGAAGTGAGTTTGTTTTGATTGTTATGGTGCTTATCTTATTTGATTTTATAATACATATAGATACAATTTATGTGACCAGTGATTTGTAACTTTGTTCCGTCGCGGCACTCATTAAGTTATTTTATAATTCGACGATATATAATATATTTATATTAATATTTTGAATGGTAATGTATAGTAAATACAATGATATAAAAAGTCCAGTCCAGAGGGTGTTAAGTATCAGCCCGACACGTGGGCTCCCCGCACTCCTATGCTGGCCGCTCGTCCGCCGAGCCACCTCTATCGTAACTATTATCTATCTCCTTAACAATTTTCTTTTCCTACTCTCCTTCCCTCTTTTTGACTATTTTCCTGAATTTTGACTATTTTCCTTGATTTTACCCACAAAATGGGTTTTGGACGTCAGATGACAATCGCTCCTTTAAAACTGCAACGTGCAGGCACGACGCCTACACCTGGGACGAGCTGAAGAAATACTAAAGCTAAATACATAAACGGAAAGTTCGCTTTGCAACATAAAATATTGGCTCTCTACTGGACGAGGCAGAACTCGCGGATGTTCTCATGAGACGTCGGGTCCAGTGTGCCTTTCCACAGAACACTCGCTGCAAAAGCAACAACTCATGTTGGCTGGGCCTGTGTGGCCAATCCAGTGCCACCTGCGGCTCTTGATCTGGAGGTCGATCGGGCTCTTGTGGCATTTCTCCAATAGTTCTACGTTGGAGATAGTTTCGGGCCGGTAGATACCGAGAATGCGGCGAAGACAGCGGTTGACGAAGATCTAGACTTGGCGTGAGATGTCCTTTGTAACCTTTCACGTTTCGCACCCATATAGCAGCACGGATTTTATATTGGACCCAAATATCTTTAGCTTAATTCTTCGGGTCAGTTTCCGCGATTTCCAAAGGGACCTCAGCTGCGCGAATGTAAGTCGGGCTTTGGCGATCCGTGAAGCGATGTCCTCTTCAGTACCCCCAGTCTCGGCCATGCCGCTCCCGAGGTAAGTAAATTTGTGGACGCGTTCCCCTGCCTCCGTGCCAATCAACAGCGGTGAGTTGTTCTTTACGCCAGTTCTCATCTCTTGGGTCTTCCGGGTGTTTATTTTGAGGCCTGTTTTTGCCGCTTCCTGCTGGTGATCGTTTAATTTTGCTTGCAAGTCTTCTAAGACATTGGACAATCCCCAATCTATGCCGCGACGCTTGTTTTCAGAGATACCGAGCATAATTCCATCTAGAACGATCAAAAAGAAGAGCGGCGGCAAGAGGCAACCCAGGCGGGCTGCACTGCTAAATCGTCCGAGATGAGGCCGTCGTGAGTTATTTTACAGGAATACTACCTGTAAATGCGGGACGGGCGGGACCAGATGCAGGACCACATAACCGTTCGAAGGCTTTTTCGAAGTCGACAAAAGTTATAAACGTCCCTTTGCCATTCTGATGCCTGTTCTAGAATGATACGGAGAGTGTTGATCTGATCCGTGCATGAGCGGTTGGAACGAAAACCAGCCTGCTCCCTGCGTAGAAGAGGATCCACGGCCCTCGACAGTCTGTCCAGGATGATCTTAAAGAAAACTTTTGAAGGAACAGAGAATAGTGTAATACCTCTCCAGTTGTCACACTGGCTCAGGTCACCCTTCTTCGGAACTGTAACAACAAGACCCTTGTTCCAATCGCTGGGGAGCTCTTCGGCGATCTAGATCCTTTTATTAAGAGGCGTCAGAATGCTGACTGCAGAAGATAAATCAGCTTGTTTTGTACTATGCAGTGATTTTTTATCCGGTCGCTCATGACAGCAGGACGGTGGCCATGGAAGTCGGAATCCGCTAAGGAGTGTGCAACGACTCACCTGCCGAAGCAACCAGCCCTGAAAATAGATGGCGCTGAAGCGTTTTGCCTATACATTACCGTTACGGGCACGTGCGGCGCGCCTATGTGCGTCTGCGTCATTATGCCGTAACGAGTAGGACGTGCGCGGCGGAGAGCGCAGAAGGGTCTGGGCGTGAGCCCGCTCGGAGCTTCCGTCGGTGCAGATCTTGGTGGTTGTAGCAAATACTCCAGCGAGGCCCTGGAGGACTGACGTGGAGAAGGGTTTCGCGTGAACAGTAGTTGCTCGCGAGTCAGTCGATCCGATCGAAGCTCAAGGAGAGATCTTATGTCGATGTGGCGTGTTTACTTTTTTATATTTTATTATATGAAATTGAAAAATAACGCCCTTTGAGCGAAAGGGAATCCGGTTCCTATTCCGGAACCCGGCAGCGGAACCGTTTCATTAATCGTTCCCTCGTTTTTGAGCGAGTGTTCGACGGGGTAACCCAAACTGGCCTGAAGACGCCGCCGAGGGGTCCGGGAAGAGTTTTCTTTTCTGCCTGAGCGTTCGAGTTCCATGGAATCCTATAGAAGGGAGATATGGTTCGGAACGCGAAGAGCACCGCATTTGCGGCGGTGTCCGGATACTCTCTGCGGACCTTGAAAATTCAGGTGAGGGATGTACGTGGAGATGTCGCGCCGGTTCGTACCCATATCCGCAGCAGGTCTCCAAGGTGAAGAGCCTCTAGTCGATAGAATAATGTAGGTAAGGGAAGTCGGCAAATTGGATCCGTAACTTCGGAATAAGGATTGGCTCTGAGGACCGGGGCGTGTCGGGTTTGGACGGGAAGCGGATGCGGCCGGTGCCGGGCCTGGTCGATGGTAGTGCGCGTGTGCGCAACGTGATCGCGTTCCTGTAACAGGGGGCGTGCTCCGTTGTCGCAGCGCGTTTCCAGCGGAATCCGGACCCGCGTTCCGGCCTTCCGCGGATCTTCCTAGCCGTAAGTCCTTGTAGGTGATTATCCTAAAGCGATATCCTAGCAAATAAATTGTCGCCTGAGACGGTATGGTCATATACAAAGGGACTTTCCTATGGCCTCCCCGCCAGGTATGGCTGGCGCGTGCCGCTGGCGCGCTCCGAGGCGCACTGGGCGGGCTGGTTCCGGGGGCTGTCGGCCGCCTTCCTGTCCGCCGCCGCGCCGCGCCTGCTGCTGCTGGCCTCGCTGGAGGGCCTGGACCGGGACCTCACCGTGGGGCAGATGCAAGGTACGGCCCGCGCCAGGAGTGCTCGCGGCGGAGTGTGGGCGTTATTACATGGTACGTGTTTCTGCAGGCAAGTTCCAGATGCAGGTGCTGACGCGCTGCGGACACGCCGTGCACGAGGACTCGCCCGCCGAGGTGAGTCACCAGCTGCGGCCCGTGAGTAGGCGACACACACGCATACTCACACCCATAGACACACACACACACACACACACACACACACACACACACACACACACACACACACAGACACACGCATGATATGAATATTTAATGGCATAATTTGAAATCGGCGCGACATAGGTGGCGCGCGTGCTGGCCTCGTTCGCGCTCCGCCACCGCCTCACCGCCGCGCTCGACGCCGACAGTGACGTCACCGACCTCCACCACCACTACCTGTAACCTGTATACAGACACACACAAACATACATACTCATATTAATACTTAGATATATAGTGAAATAAATGAATTTCAAGTTTAAAACGAGCATACTTTTATATCGTATATGTATGTATGTGTGTGTGTGTGTATGTATAAGAAATGAAGACATGTTTAATTTAAATAAATTATTATTTTTTGGGTAGTTAAATTTTTTATTTAGCTGGAAATTGTTGTTTAGATGCGAATTGAATTAAAATATAATATGATATGACATCCGTGCTGTGTCCTGAACGTCAGCCATTTTAATGAACTTTTTTTAATAAATTGCACTTTTAGCTGAATAGCATTCTTCATTTAAATATAAATTATTTTCTTTCTTTACAAATTTATATTAATATTATCAAACTATGCTTACTTGTCAGTATTTATTCAATTATATCGGAATGACAGATAAAAAAAATATTTCTACCACCACAGATAACATATTCTATGTGTTGAATAATTAATTATTAAAGATTATTTAAAAACGAATATTAGCTGTTTTTTTTTATATAGAAATAGGTTGTAATTGTAACATAAGTTAAAGTTATTATAGTATAGGTTCGATTTCTATACTTGAATATAATTTTTATTTAAACTTCATTATCTCAATAGTTTATGGGATAATAGTAACTGTTGTAATTTCTTTTAAATGTAAAATAAATTTTTTGTACTTAATTAGAATTTTAACAATGATAGTGCTTTATTAATATCACTCAAATAAGAGGATGAACTTTCAAAAATAATGTATATAAATATGGTAAATATTGTATAAATTAAAATTTAGTAAATATCTTTGTGAAATTGGAACGAATAATAATTTTAATAGTTGAATCATTTTTAAATGTCTAAATGAAATCGATATTACGCTTTCAAAAATCGATTTAATTTTCTGTCTATTAAGTTGTTACATAGTTTAGGTAACAGATTTAATTAATGTATTAACTTTCTAAAGTTAATTGCTTCAAATTTAATTATCAGATTTTCAAGTTTGAATAGAATTTTATTCCTTTTTGTTTGTATTTAAACAGTACTACTGACTTTTTAATGTATGTGACCATTCGTATTCTGAATAAATTGGTTTCAAGTAATTAAAATAAGTGTTTTACTGTCCTTCTGTACATTTCCTTACCACGTGTAATTTTACAAAGGATGTATCGACGCTGTGGCGCGGAGTGGGGGGTGTGCGGGGGGGTGTGGGGGGTGTGCCTGTCAGCTCGGTGGTTGTGTGTTTCTATTACTCGAAGGTTTTACCACTACCACTTCAAGTCAGTGGTGACAAGCCTAACGAAACGTAACACTAGTAATATTTAGTATAATATATTTATATTATATTTATCTTCACGCTGTATCCCGCATTGAAGAATCTAGAACCTAGTGTTAAAACCCTCCGTTCCCGATTTTCCGGCATTGCGTGTTGAGTGGTGGAACTCAACGCCGCGCTTTGCCTTGTAACCAGAGCGAAGAAAATGGAAACAATTAATTCTCACCGAGTGGGAATCGAACCCAGAAGCCATCGCGCTTACAGACAGACGCTGTTCCACGACGGTCCTCCGTATATTTAGTATAATAAATCTAGAAAACTATTAATACTCGCAAATGCAGGGAATCTTCTTTGAACCTAAGACCAGCAAACTCCAATTCAAACTGTTCAAATAGCAAAAACAAAAAGAGTAGTAACTGTTGTCAACATTTTATTCCAGTAAAAAGCGTACAACTTTACATAAGCGACTAGTGCTTCGACAAATAAATGAGCGCTAAGAAATATGACGCGACTAGCAATTACCATCACTCGATTAATTCAGTTTATTTTTAGTATACAAGTTCTACACATTATATATATATATATATATATATATATATATATATATATATATATATATATATATATATATATATATATATATATATATATATATATATTATATATATATATATATATATAGATATATATATATATATATATATATATTATAATATAATATATATTATGTATTATATATATATATATATATATATATATATATATATATATATATATATACATTACTGTTTTTTTTTTTTTAAATTGAAATAAATATGTTTTATTAATGACATTTTGTGTAGTTTTGTTTATTATACGGCTGAGTGGAGAGTTATAAATAAGTAATAAAATACATTTAAATGATGAATAATATTTCTGAATCTCTTTGGTCATTAAAATAACATTTTTTTTTTGACAATTTTAAACATTTATTTATAGTTAAATGACAATATGACTAATAGGATAGAAGCTAAGTTGTAAATTTCGCTGCACTCGGAACGTAAATTAGCATCAAACGGACACGAAATCGTAGGGACGATGTATTTATACTGATTTAATATTAATGCTATTAGATGCTAATTGTCATTTCTGAGTGCGGTTACTAAGCATAGTGCAGTAATAAGTTAATAAGTTAAGTAATAACCCTAAATCACACTGTATTTTGTGCTCTTAAGAATAAAATGCAATACAAACTTCATATTAAACTTGTTCTAAATGAGTCGATAAGTGCAGGTTCGATTAAATAATTCATAAATTTCAATATAAAATTTGTATTGTAATATAAATTATGTTTAGGCATTAACATGTAATATAATGGCAACACAGGCATTTTAATTAACAATTTACTAAATATCACAACGCTAATTGAAACCTAAAAAGAAAATAAGTTATTATAAATTAAATAATCTCAAAACGTCACTTGTCTATTATTTAACCGAAGATAATCAGATTATAAAAAATTAACTAACTCTAATAAAAGATGAACGTGATTCACTTTTTTTCATAGATTAATTAATTTTATAACTGGCAATAATCTTAAAAAAACACAACATATTTAAAGAAATATAATAATTAAGTAATTTTTAGTCAAAAATATAAACCCAAATGACTAATCGATAAAAATGGCAAGACAAATTTTCCCTCATATTTATTATTTTTTATTCCACAGTAAAAGAACTTGAAACTAATGTGTGCATCTTTTATCAAGGAAAAGAGAGACCAGTTTTCCGAAAACAGGTTTCTTTAAAATCACTTTGTCCCGCGACTTCTATGAATTAATCTAGGAACTGATAATAGGCGAGGTCGTTACACACTGCTCTTCATCTCTTGCTTGACGCACGTCTTGAACGCTTCCCAACCCTCGTTCTTCGCATACGACTGGAATTTTAATCAAATAAATATTAATAGTACATAAATAAATATCTTGTTTATTATATCCTAAAGGATATATCACTTATACTATATATGTATTAGGTATATATTGAATAGATTTCAAGCTTACAATGTTCATATTATAAAGAAATTAAATATTGATTGTTCGGGCTTTATTATATAAATTAAAAAACAAGACATTTTTTATAACGTTTATATATAAGCCGTCAGGAGCTTATAATGAACTACCGTATTCATATCAATTATGCAACAAGTACGTCACTGACCTTGAAGCCCCGATGGAGGCGGTCCTTCATGATGGCGATGAACTCCTTGTAGCTGAGGAGGCCGTCTCCGTCCGCGTCGAAGATGGCGAACACGGTGTCCACGAGACGCGCCGACTGCGCCTCGCCCGTGCAGATGCGCACCGCGCGGGAGAACTCGTCTGAGGGCGCGCGGCGTTAGGGCCAGTCGTACTCTATACATCACTGCACATCGAGAGACAACGGTGCGGGTACAACTACCTTTCGAAATGGGGTGATCCGCGAGCGTGTACATCCGCATGGCGATCGTGAAGTCCTCCAGGTTGTTCAGGAACTGGCAGAAGGTCTTGAACTCCTGGAACGAGATGCCTCGAGGCGCGTCGCGCACTCGCTCCAGCAGCCGGTCCAGGTACATGTCGTACTCGTCGGTGTCCAGGTACGTGTAGCGGAGCAGGATCTTGGCGAAGTCCACTTCAGATATGGTTTCGTGACCTGATGATACACCTTATATCAACATTTTTAAAGAAACTAAATACAACTTATCCCATTCTACTGTTTTCTCAATTTAAATGCTGCTACGCTACAAGAATCTTAATCTCTAAGTAAATTATATTTTAGTAACGATTACCTTTGGAGAACTCATGGAACTCGAGCTCCAGCACCTCGGTCTGTAGGTTCTCCATGAACTGGCGGAAGCCCTCGAACCTCAGCTCGTTGGTACCTTTTTTGCCGAAGAAATGCACCTATAGACAATAATTAACTGATAACCAAAATCTTTGCACTAAATTGTATAACACGTATACTTGACAAGTGCCTCAGTAAATTCTATTAATTCGAGATCACTATAGACTGTATACGTCCGCCTTGCACAAAAGGACAATAAATATCCAGTTACAAGTATGTGACGCGTATGCGCCTTGCACCAGTACGGCTACCTGCAGCAGGGTGTCGACGTCGTGCCGTCGCTGCAGCCCCTGGTCGTCCGCGTCCTCAGCGACGCCGCCGCGCCGCTTGTCCTTCCACGCGAAGCTGAAGATTTTCTCCATCTAATGTTATACAAAATAAACGTATAAGTGCTTGATAATAGTACCTATGTAGATATGTAGGTAGCTCTTTGGTTTCCTTGTAATAGTGACAACAGATAGAAAATAATGTTTATATGTTTCATATATACTATGTTATTCTTTAAGTAAATGCAAAACGATTTGTTATCGATTATATGTTAGTTTACATACTTTTAATATTTAGTTACATATATTTATACAAAATTTTATTTAAGCATTTTTGTTTTTAGATACAACCTTGTAAATTTTAGTTTATTAACATATTTCGTTAGATAATTATATAAGTAAGTAAGTAATATCCTGGCAGTACACGTGTCGAATACGAAGGTTGGGGGTTCGTTTCTCACTGTTTCCTTTACCGAATGACTGACTGACAGACAACTATACCACTGAGCATATAGAGCTGGACATGAAGGTAGCTAGAAGAGCACTAAGAGATGATTGCTCAAAACGCAAACGAAAACTTCGACTTATATTTTAATATAAAGTAATTAGAGAACGGAATAATTTATCACTACGTCCTAAGTAAATTGAAAGATCCTAAGTAAAAAGCAAATTGAAAGATATGCATTAAAAAAAAGAAGAAGCTTTTTTATATATGTAATAAAAGAAGTAAGCAAAAGTAGCGGCAGGAAGTGTAAAGAAAAGGTTAGACATTGACCGAAGCTCTGCACATGTAATCAACACTTGGACTTACAATAGACGGTGGTGCAGGTTTGGTTTCGGCTTGAACCATCTTCTCTTTCAGCGCATTCGTCGACACTAGAGCTAGCAACTACAATACATACATTGTGTGGATACATACAATACTACATACCATATGTAATAAAATTAAAAGACACAATAAAAAGCAATTCAATATATATGAATATAAACAAGAATATTATTAAAAATACAAATGTCAGGTTTTGAACGTTTGTGTATTGTGTGAAATCTGTGGTATATGACACATGACAGACGTCATTGTGACAGCTATCAACGCGCGAAACGCCATATATAAAGACAACAACAACAACAACGAACACCAATAATGATGTTTTTGATGAATGTGGCCTGGATGAAGGTTCTCCTTCCCACATCCTTTGCTGTCCTAAGTTAATCTACCCTATATAAGATATCCTTCCACAGGTCCCTTCCGATGTGTCGTGCTTATACTGTACATATTATTTTGTTTTAGGTATAGAATAGGCCATATTTTATCTAGATCTCTTTTAACATATATTCTTCTATTTCTTTTTTACCGTACAATCTCTTTCGTGTCTCCAAGCCCATACAAAATATCGCCGCAATATAAAGATTTGAATTTAATAGAAATGAAATTATTGTTGTGTTTTATGTGTTTCTATGACTAAAATGCACCCTGCATATTATTATAGGTGACTGCAGGTGAGTTTATACAATTTTAAATTAATAGTTTCAGTGTTGCCCTCGTGCAGTGATATTGTGAGCTCACATTGTGTAGTGTGTACCGTACCACGTATGAAATGTCTTATATAAAATGCCCACTTCTTGCTTCATACGAAAATTAGTGAAAATAAAAAAACAATACAAAATAAAATGAAAACACGAGTATTACAGACACGTAAGAAGTCCCACAGATAATAATAATAGTAATATTTAGGATTTCATAAACATAATGTGAAGCATGAAGCGTGTAACTAGCTCCGGCCACTCACGGCTCTCTCGCTGTGCACGTCGAGGTCCTTGCGCTGATTCACAGAGCCTCCAAGGAGCCGCTGGATCTAATCGTGCATGTTATATATATGAAAATAACTTAAAATAACATAAGAATATATAAAAAATAAATATAGAATAAACTACTTATGAATACTTTAATTATAATAAATTATATTATTAAACACTACGCATTATGAGATCTGTGCAAAAATAAACAAGCATGTTGCAAATAATATATATTCTACATTTTGTAAGTCGCCGTCCCAGTATTGAAGGGAGGTCGTTTATATAATGTGCATAATAAGTGCATGGACACGCGCTAAATGTGCGAATTTATATTAAACTATAAAAATGGTGATTTTTTTTTATTAAAGAACGTATATTAGTATATCTTTGGGACGTAGCAGGATTTGAATCCGCACCTCTTGCAAACCGTCCAAGATGCAAATAATATTAAATATTTTCGTTCCTTAGTGTAGAGTAACAAGTTAGAACTTAGAAATACTTGTTCTTTGTTAAGATTGAAATGATCCATCTGCTACATATAGAAAATATCGATAATATATAATTTTCATAATATCATGCCATTCTTAATTATCTGTGCCATTTTTCTATAAATATTTAAATATTCACACTATTGCTCATATAAGAAAACTCTTAAATTTACCATAAAATTAAATATTCATATTATAAAAGTGTTAATGATTTAAAATGGATCCCTTATGGACTTACGACTAGGAATTCAGTTTTGTCGACGCGCTGGTTGCCGTCCGTGTCGAACATGTTGAACGCTATTTGGAAACCCGACGCCGGCTCTAGCAGATAACAAGTATGAGAAAGTGGAAACAGAAGCAATATATATATTTTTAATAAATGTTTTAAGTTAAAGTTTTTTTTTATTTACCATAAAATCATTCAATACATTCTATCACCACTATGCTATACAAGCAATATGTAGGTACTTACTTGTTAAAATAGAGAGAAGGAACAGGTACTCGGTGTAAGAAATGATTCCTGAAATACAAAATTTTCCTTCAATTGAAAATGTTTTAAATAATAAAGGTATGTATTAAGTACCTGAATTTAGGATTAGGAATTTTAAGATTTTTAATTTAAAGATTTTAAGATTTAAGTATCCATAATTATCGTGTACGCTTAGGCTTTCTTCAATGGTGCCACAACACCATCGATCCCATTTCCACAATGAAAACTTTCCATACAATATCGTCTAAGCATGTAACCCGTAAAATTCTTCCCAAGAGTTCCTCAAACCTAATTTAGTACCAGCCAATACTCATTACCTTTGTCCCTCATGTTGCGGAACATCTGTGAGGAGCCCTTCCTGAGAGGCGGCACGTGGTCGCGCAGCTGCTCTATCTCCTTGACGGTCAGCACCCGGCGTTTGAGACGAGCTGACAGATAATGTCAATATATGTGACCTTGTTAAGTATTCAAAAAATAAATGTGGTGTAGGAATTTAGACTTAAAGCGCTTGGGAGGTGTCAAAGAGGTGTGAGTTCTATTTTCCGTGTAGCAGAAGAGGCAATGAGAATCTGATGATAAACCACTTTGTTTTCCATTTCTATTTCACCATATTCAATACTACATCCTTAAAATAAGCTTCTATTTACCGCAAATTTAATTTTTAAAGTGATTTTCATAAAAATCTGCGCACGTAGAGAGGACCTAGTGTCAAGACACTCCATTCTTGGCTTTGAGCCAGGTTCGGATATTGAGTGATGATCAGAACTTGGCGTCGCCATGCCTCACAACAATTAATTGTCCTGAGCATTGAACCCACCACCACGCGGACATCCAATATTGAACGGATTCTGTTCCACTTACGTCTCGGTTCCTGTTCCACGACGGACTCGAGGAAGTCCTGTGGCGTCATATAGAGCTGTCCGCCGTACTCCACGCTCGCGAACTTGATGAAGCGACGCTCTCGGGAAGTTAGCTTCACTGACTTCACTAGCTCCTCGGGTTGCTGTCAAAATATGTTTTTTTTTTGTTATTTATATATTTAACGGAGAGTCGAGGGATGTAATGGTGATTTGTCTCCACCTTGTCTATTTTCATTGAACGGAGACAATGTATATAATTAAATATATTATGTCTGAGAAATAAATCAATAATCAATATAATATACTTTCATATTTCGTTTATTTTGTAAAAATAATAGTATCTTATTATAACTTTTATATAGGTATATTATACTTGGTAGGCTAAATTATATATTTTGAGTTGTCTAAAATAACTTCTAGTTTGAATATCTATATATTTACTATATTTAACATTTTACAAAATTGTTTTCATATTTAATAATGTTCTACGATAGTTACGTATAAAATAACGTAATTGGTCCCAATAATTCTCGCTTGGCAAGTGAAACATTAAATCGACTTATATTATATTATAGAATAACTATGAGAAAGATACACAGATATCAAGAAGTGTAGGTTCAATTCCCGCTAAACTGCTTTCTACACATAAAATTATATTCTAAGCTTTTTTTAAAGAGAACCTCTTTATCAAAGAGGCCGTCTGGACTGAAGGACTGGATCAAAGAGGACGCCAATAACTGAAAAACAATCATCCTCGCACGTCACAACCCACACGTGTAACTGACGAAGTAAATTCCCGGTACAAAGATATAAATATCTTACAACTGACTATCTGTGGCTTCCTTCCTCTAATATTTCGGACGCGGAAAACTTGCGGCTCATATTTCCGCGTTGTTCTCTTTTGTTTTTTTTTAAAGTTACAAATAAACAGTAGTGGGAGGTCTGCGGAGTGATCTGTTGACAACACACTACAGACTATACACTACAGAGAGTCACTAAGAGCCGTAGTAATGTTCTATTTTTGTCAAATTAAAGTGGAAATGTTAGTTATTTTTAATATTGTTAAAAATAGTACTGATATATTTCAATATTTACGTTTTATTCTCGTAAAATATTAATAATTAATCGCAATATTAGGCATTTAATTTTATGGTATAATTGGACAAAAAATATCAATGGTTTCCGCCTATACATGTTGAAACTTGTTTTAGACACGTATCTAAAACATAGACAGAAATGTGAGAATCAGTTGTGTACCTTATATATCAAATAGATATCTGTCAGATTCACGTTGTATCCCGCATAAAGTAGGGTAGGCACCACATAGGGAGCACCTTCATTCTTCTTCAAACAACACCGCGCTATGTCTTACTACAGCGAGGGAATTAAAATAATTTATCCACCGAGTGGGGATCGAACCCACGGCGACCTTACAATAAGACAGTGTCCCACTGCGCATGCGCAACAATGGCGTACGGCCTCATTCGCTCTATCATATCTCCATTTGTAACCCTCCAGATCACGATCACAATATTGTTTTTAATCCAAATAACAAAAAGACAACAGTTTACCGACAAAGGCACCGACAGCGCAGCAGACCATCGCCCGAGGCTCGATCGTTCCAGATTTATATCCCGGAGGTTAATTTATCTCTATATTGTGACAAAATGGCTATTAGGCAAAGTTAGACGCGATTTTATAACTTGATTTACGATAACGACGACTCACCGTGATTTACAATGGGGTTGGTTTAATAGCGTGCTATATTTTTCATGTCGAGACACTAACTCACTCACTCACTCACTCACTCACTCACTTACTCACTTACTTACTACCTGAATGGGACTGGACATATTTCTTTTATATTGCTTAGTTTTATGTTGTATTTAATTTACTGTTTGTATTAGTTTTAGTTTACTTCCATTTGTAGGAGACGAAGAAGGGTTGTTTGTGGGTTGTTATGTCTTAGGGTTCCTTGTGGGAGTGAAATATTTACAATAAGAGTATTTTTACAGTGATCAATAAATATGAATATTATATACCTACAGAATATGATTTAGGGAATAACCTGTCTATTAGTATTTTAAAAATATAACAGTTGCTCAGCCTGATCCAAGTTAACGGTATCATTGATGTTAAAGGCAGCAGAAGACCAGCTCAACTGTGCGTAGTGAAGGTTGGGCTGGGCACAGTTGGACACAACACCAACGTACTGTGACCGAGACACTACTGAGAAAATTAACAAATAAGGCACGGTATACTAAGAAAAAAAACACCTTGTTAATGATCATAACATGGGAAATGTCCAAAAACCCAAGGTATCGAAATCTCGTGAACCAGGTCGTTTATTAATACGACCAGGGGCAGGACAGGACTTCACAAAGATCATGTTTAAGCATACAATATATACAATATTCAGGAATGTGAAGGTAGAAGGTATTTAGCGACGGCAACAGATAAATCTTAGAGAAGTTAAATAAGATGAGGCGAAAAATTATTAAATATCCCTTCAAATTGGTCGTTAAACCATCGGAATTCCATGTTACTTGTGTTTATAGTGTCCTCGGCGCGTTAAGTCATTTATATTAGAAAAACTATTACATCGTTTTTTGTATCGCAATGGTTCTGTATATTTATTTTAACAATACACCTACCTTACTGTTTCCGCATGTGACAAGATAGAAATAAAAAAGCCATAGAGGAATCTAGTCCTCCATTCCGTAGCTCCATTCTTTGAATTTCACCTAGCTTTGAAACATTGCATCTTGAGTGGCGGAACTCTACGTCGTGAATCTGAAATCCGTGCCCACCCCAAAATCGCCCAGTTTTACCCTAGAATATTTTGTAACAAACAAAATGTAACATGGGGACAAAATTTATTTAAAAAGTATAATACATCATTTGCATGATAGTTGGAAACTATTATGATTTATTTAAAAAAGAATATTGGTTTACGCGTCGAGATGACTGACTGTACTATATATATCTTTACAATGTGACATTGTTTTTCGGTTTTGATAATATTTTTAATAAGCCATTGTATATAAGTCATATTGATGTCATATCGATGTCCCCCGTCTCTAGTTACGGTATTGAAGATATGGCCGTTTATGCATAATTTATGCCGATTTCAGGAAATTTCAATACCCGCAGCGTAGTCGAAGCCTACAGATATTGAACTAGAATCATGAAATTTCACTAGACGTGATAGCTAAATAGGAGTATATTGAGCCCTTACTGATATTTGTCAACTTCTACAACTTCATGATTCATAATTTGCATTTAATTTGTTTTTAAACGTTAATATGTTAAGACAAAATTATATTTTTATGTATTTATTTAGTCTGGTTAAGTATATGACTGTAGTACCTGTAGTCACTTTGCAAGCAATGTAATTGTAACATAATAAATAGTAAATTTTTATTCAATTTAAATTAAGTATTTCAATATTTTGTGGCTCTGCGATGAATATTTACCGTTTCTTAATATTTCGATATATTCGATATGTTCATAGCAAGGATCTCTAAGACCGCTTATGCATTATATTTATCACATTTTTATAAGATTACAAAGTTCTCACGTTGCTCTCACATTACTCGCTCACTGACGCGAGTGCGCTTCGACCGGTAGCCGTTAAGCGCCGCTAATAACTGTTATGAATGGGATGGGTGTGCATGACGGACGAGGGTGTCACAATATTGTGCTTGGGTGCGTATCTCAGCTATGGCATTTTACAGTTTAAAAAATTATATAGCATTTAAAGATGTTCATATTTTTAAACAGATGTTACGTATCGTTAGACGAGAGTGGGTGAATTCAATTCTACTATATTGAATATGACTTGGCTGGAAAATTTACAAATTTTGTGAATAAAATTAAGATGACACGTAGAGTAAGAAATTATTTGTAAAAGTTTTGTCTAAAACTTACACAGTCAAAGCTTTGCAAATTTGACAAAGTTTTCTTTCCAAATTTATTATAATAGAAACAAATAAGTCCTTTATTTATCCACTTCTATGTCGTTAACCAAAATCGTAAGAGTATGAATAATAATATGAATTCACAAGTCAAGTTAAATGTTTTTTCTTACACCATTAGTGTACACCAAATAAACTGATCCATCTTTTTTTATTACTTACCAAAAATTGTTTAGATATTAAAACTTCTTTTAATTACACTACTATAAAGCTTTCAAGTTACCAAGCTCCAATAAAGACTAAGACTTTAACTTTAATACTTTAATATATATGTGTATTTGTTTTCAAAATTCCATTCAAGCTATAATCTAAGCTGAATAGTAAAACCATATTGTTTAACCGTAACTTTTTTTATTCCTAAAAAATATTTATGTCCATCCAATTTGAAGAAGGGCAAGACAATAGTCATGTACTACTAATCTGTCACTATTATAAATTACAATGACAAAAATAGATTCAGAACAACACTAAACCAATACAGACTCTTAAATAAAATAAAAATAAAACAAGTAATACGAGATAATCGAGACACTCATGATTAATAATCGATTAGGAGAATATTGCCTAGTGGTAATCCGGAGACGATTTATGTAAGCTCCTTTATAACCGTTACAATATATGAGTTACACAAAAGATTTTTTCAATAAATCATTATTATCTTATCGTAATATTCTTCTGATATTCGATGTTTTAAAATTGATTACCGTTCCCAGGTAAATATAGCAGGACCTTAATCAACACACTCCGCTTCCAGCCGGAGACATTGCCTATTGACTGGCAAAGACCTTTGATTGAAAAAGGCGAAATGAAAATAGTTTAATTTATGACCCCCGTGTGAGAATCGAAGCCGCAATCACCGCTTTTACATTCTGACGCTATCCCACTGGGCTTCATTGTCAATTGGTACATATTGTAAAAGACAGTTTAAAAGTAGAGTTCGTAGTTACACGTCACTAGTTAGACAAAAGACAAAAAACAGAAAATGCGTCGAAATTAAACCATTTATTAATTCTTACCATACTTATTAAATAATATTAAACATCTAAATATACTTATTAAATCTTAAATTTATAATATTATTTATAGCATACCACGTGACGTTCCTTAGCATATACGTAAAGCGAAGCATTCTTATAAGCAATACAGAGATCAAAAGCACCCTTACTAAGTACAGGAAACATATCGACTTAATTGACTCGACTACATGAAGATACTCTGAATACAATACGATGGCGTGAGATAACTTGTTCCAGACAGACATGCATGATTTGGTGCCGGGTTGCCCATATATCTTTACTTACAATACACCAAATCCGATCCAAAATCTATGTTGCTTCAGAACTTTGATCTTTTACCGAATAGCCGTAAAGACAGTAATTGCTTAAAGAAATATTTCTACCGTAAGATCCAAAATTTTGGATGCGTTAAACAATTGTCATATTATGTATAGGCTCGTAAACTGTCAGAGCGAGGAAATGTAATACAGACGTTATAATTGTTATGTGCCGACTCCGACCGAGTTGGAGTGCTTTCAAGACGTCTCGTATAAATTATAATATAAATTTCAATTCTAGAGAGCATTGCTTACTAGGTAAGAGGTCGCAGGTTTCATTCCAGCACGAACTTCAACTGTAAGGTCCCAATTTGGCGAAGCTAACTAAGCTTAGCAAGTTGTAGTCACGTATTGTCGTAAGTTAGGGCTTACATAAGTTAATCGTAAGTTAGTTAACATAATAATTAATATTATGGTAACACTACATAAAAAATCTTACAAATCTTTAACGTTATTTTAAGATTCCCACCGTTCCACCGATAGCAGAGTAAGCAGAGAGATAGAGAGAGAGAGAGACGGAGAGTGGCTGAACTCAGTGCCACGGTTTATCCTATTACTAGAGGGATAATGAACATAATTGATTCCCCCGAGTGGAGATCGAAGCCTCAACCGCCGCGCCGAACTATTCGCTTAGCCATTAATATTAAAAATATTGATTAGGTGTCAGAGACTCTGAATTATCCACACCAAGAAAATATAATTGATTTAAATGATTTAATTTCCCATATAATCGTTTTCTTTTATTAAGCACACCACGGACATCTCTCTGTGCTGTTTTCTAGCACGTAGTAATATTAAAAGTAAAATGGTTGTGAAAATGTTTAACAAAATATATAAATATTATTTCCTAAACACACCTTGTAATGTTACTGCAAACCCTCAAAGGCCGTTTACGAGTGAAAGCTAACTATTTGAAAGCGCCTACAATTCATATTACAGGCGTTTAATTCTGACTCAAAATCAAGTGTTGGGCAAGTATTTACCAAAACAGGAACTCGAACCCACACTTAATCGCTCGCAATTGACAAAATTATGGTGAGAGATTATACGCCTTGCCTTTCGTTACAATTTGTAACTGATACGATTGACATTAACCAGGTATTTTAGACTCGTGCTCTCAGTTCTCACAACGGGTTGCTATTAGAAGTAAAACGAGCTTCTCATATGTGTCCATTAAATTGTTGGTTTGTAAATAAAATGTGACATTACAATAAATAGTTACATAACGCTTAAATTATGCATTCTTAATATTTGTAAAAGTCCTAAACTCGAATTATCCACAAGGACGCTGTAGTTGATTGTTATTTTGAAAGAGGATTACATAATGCATTTATATTGTTTAGCCGTTAGCGTTTTTTTTCACCAGTAAGTCAGTTTCTTGATATTGGTAAAATGGTGACTTTGTAGACCTGTCTTCCGAGCAAGTACCCTTTATGTTCATTCGACAATTTCAACGACCATATAATAATTAATTAAATACTTTGAAATTGAATTTGACACAATGTGATTAGGACTTTGTTTCAAATAATTCTCATCTCACCATAAATATGATAAAATGTATATTTGTGAGGACTTGAAGAGTAATCGCAAATTAGTAATGTCAATGTTTTATCACGCATTTCTTTTCTCTAAGATACGTGTATCTGTCTGTGTATCTGTTACTCGTTAGACGTGACCCAGTTGCTATCAATTATAGCGCCTCGTTAGTAGTTAACGTAATCGTGGGCTAGCGCCGTTATCATGACAAATCAGAGGCAATCAGAGCTCAGTGTTTAAAGTGCGAACGAGACCAAGCAAATGTCCATATTAGCCGCGCGACGCTAACTGCTGGCCTGTTGAGGATGTTATTTATCAGTTTTCTTAAGGTCGGTGCTTAGGAGAAGGAAATAGCGGAATTTCCATATAACTAATGCTCAGCTTAATCTTATAATATTATTACGGAGATTGTAATGCAAATGTTTCGTTAGGGGGGGTCTTACGTCCTAAGGAGGTAAGTTTGTAACAAGTACCGATAACAATTGAACGATAATAATCTAATATATAGAGATATATTATTAAGAGATCAACAAACGCCCATCAAAGTGCACAATAAAAGCTATTCAGAATTATAGAATAACCAATCGTTCAGACATTATGGACGAGAACCGACATCAACTCCTTTAGCACGAGCATTATTTAATATCAAATGTTTGCTACATCTACAAGCTTATCTACGAGCTACGAGTATATTGCTATTGGAGATCCATGATTGCTCTCTCAAACAATCCGTTGATCGATCACAATATGATTCGTACCCGCTATTTCCTTGGTGTAGTTGAGCGCTAGCTCCAAGTGTATTATTTGCGCATTACTCGCGTTTACGAGGCGAGGCGGGGATCTCGATCAATCACGTCCTTCCATTCATTGTATTGTACCTGATGTTTACTCACTTACTTACCACTAGTACAGACCGCGGGGCATTTCAAACGTACAATTGATTTGTTCGAATTGATTGATTGAAGAGGGGTTTGTCTTCTCCTTGTGGGCTTTTACTAAGTGTTTAATGCTGTTAAGAAAGTTATTATCTTTATATGTATGTAATTTTTTCCTCATAAATATAATATATGAATACATTATTTTTCCGACATAAACCTAATTGTTATTACGGATTTGTTTCTTTTTATTTTGTCTAATTAATATATTTAATATATTCTATATTAATTTAATGAATAGAACAAACTTAATTTAAACCTGTAGTCTCTAGCAATTATATCAAGCTTCAACATCATCTGTCTTACATAAGACCGCAAGACTCGAAATAACTGAGTATTTCCACTTTAACAATGAATTGAGAGTACGCGGCCAGGTTGGAAGCCACAGCCACTGGCCGCGCGCCAGCCTCGATATTTTAGATGCACCTGACTTTTCTAGGCCAACGGATACTATTCCACTTCGATAATATGCTAATGCTGCGACAACTTAATGACAATATTTATTTACTTTCACGTAACACGTAATAAATCTATTAAAATAAAATAAGCGTCTCTCTGGAGTACTTTAATTAAGACTTCGCGTGCAACAAATATTATTTTATCAGTAAAAATCGAATTTGCCATGAATTGAATGAATTATTCGGCAAAGCTTAATGGAGACAATAACAAAAGACAAACGCTGACCCGAATTTTGGAAATATAGACTGTAGAAAAAGTGAAAATTCTGTGAGTTACAATAGTAAATGCTTCACAAGAGTCGGTCTAATCATCATTAAGATAACAGTTGTCATTAGGATATCTTGGCCAGGAGGAGGCTAACAAGGTGTAACATACGATATAGCGGGGCTCCGTGAACCACCGCGCCGTGAACTACCGTACACATTTACATAGTCGTACAGCTCTGGCCGTCCTGATAACTGTTATCAAAATACTCTACTGATTAGTAAATAAATTATAATGTAATTGTAATTTGAGGTATTTTAAACGAAACATTCTAATTAGAATACGTGGACATGGTCGCGTCGCGTCTTTATCTTATTATTAAGTTTTGTTAACAGCATTCTCGTGATTCATTTTTTTAAGATAATGTTTTGGTGTATTAGGAGACAGTCAAAACTAAGACTTTTCATGTTTATCGAAATTGTAAATTAAATTAAATTAGCTTCACGCTGTATCCCGCACATGGCAGGGTAGGCTGAGGGAACCATAGGAACCTAGTATCAAGACACTCCGTTCCCCGTTTTCCGTCTTTCCAGGCATTGCGTGTGTAGTGGCGGAACTCAACGCCGCGCTTTTTGTCTTGTTACCAAAGCGAATAAAATGAAATTCATTCATTCTCCCCGAGTGGAAATCGAACCCACAAACCGTGACGTTTTCAGTCAGTCTGTAAACGTCCTCAAAATTATAACACCTTAAAGTTTCCGAATTTACAATATACAAGCCTTTTATTTGGTTTGAATCCTTAAGCATATACGCATGTATACATAATGATACTCGATACTCAAATACAGAAATAATGATTTCAATCAAGTTGTCCTCCATTAACTTGTAACGTAATTTTCATATCTCATCATTGTCAATTAGCCAAGACATACGTTTGCGAATTTTGATGTTCATGACATCCAATTAAAAAGTCATTTTGGCTGGATTGCTTCACTTTACATAAGAACGGGGAGCTGATTAGCTGTACCGTTAACGGCGGAAATTCTGAAGGGCAGGGTCAAGGGCCCCATTGGACCAGAGAGACAATCATACGCGTCTGTCGTGTGTGAGATAAGAACCAGATTTGACGGTTATTTATTTACTTTGCATGGAATTAGGTAAGACTAGTACTGACAGATATTTGGACGTATACGATGGACAGGTATACGATGTTAATGATCATTCGAGATATCCTATAGTCTTTTAAAAAGTTTGGGAATTCTCAATTTTTTAAGGTGTTCTCGTGTTCTAGATCTAACATATGTATCCATAATTTTTTTAGTCAGCCGCTATATTAACATACCTCGAGTGGGAGTCGAACCCACTGCCTCAACATATACAATAAGACTCGGTCAAACCAAACACCATCGCCACATAAATACCGAACAGCAAACAAATAGCAATCGTGTAATATTTCAGCGCACACCTTGCAAGCCGCCCGGCCCGGTTGTAACGCGACACTTGCGGTCTGTACTGTACTGTACTGTAAATCATCAGGGTTACTCACTGTGTCTGTGTGTCACTGAACCGTATGCCGCTTGTCGTTTAGCAGAAGGGCTGTAGTTATGGGTTCGATTTCTATCGATTTTCTCCACGACGAGATATCGAGACGAAGCAATCGATCTATTTCTGAATTTAGTGGGTTCTGTTACAATTTGAGGAAATATGACATCCAATATATAAAGGTACCAAGTGGCGCCGGTTTGGTTTAACAGAGTTTTTTTTTTATGTGATAAGAAGGCAAACGAGCAGAAGGTGACCTGATGTTAAGTGGACATCCTCGCCTATAGACATCTCCAGCCTGATAGTATGTGGATGCGTTGCCAACCTTAATGGTGGAGAAGACGACTGTACACACGAAAAAAACCTCAGGAGGTAGATCATTCCATACCTTGCATGTATGCGGAAAGACGCACGCACGTTGGATGCCAAAAATGCATACAAATGGTGGCGGTGGTGGAGGCGGAGTGCAGTATTAAATTTTGAATCACACGTCATTCTTTTATATAGGCGATCGTATGGCAATGTGTTGATTGTCTCTATTTTATAGTACAAATTGTTAGCACTGTAGCAGATGTAGATGTAGTATACACATTTACCGATTATTATAAAGCGGAAAATGTATTCGCTGTACAGCCTACAGTTGGTTTGTCTGTTGTCTGTTGTGTGTTGTCTGTCTGTTAGTGCAAACTTTCTCTGTAACTCTAGTAGCGTTAGTTTCATGTCGAGTGTCACAGTGAGTTGTTGCGAATGGCGGCCGCCTCGCTGCGGTGTCGGTGGGGATTTATTGTTTTATATCTTGTAATACTTCGAGTGTATAACTTATTAAAGGTTGTCGAATTAGTTGTAGGTTGGTGATAGCTAGGCTAGGTATCTAGCTAGTTACATAATAAAGCTTGGAATCATATCAAATATCGCTCATATAGTTATTAACTTTCTGTTACATTTGAAAAAGTAAAAACTGCATTATTCTTAATGATATCGATCGATCGATCGATCGGTTCGATCCCCACTCCAGGGATTTTATTATTTTAGTTTTTCTGTTCAAACAAGATAAAGCTTTTTTATTTCAAGTTTAGCCATTCATCACGCAATATATAGAAATCGTGCGGATACGATGCTCACAGAAAAGTGTTAAGCTGAAAAAGCTCTAAACAAAACCAACTTTTATTCCAAAACATACTATTCTCTATACCAAACAAAAACTATAATCTATTTACAGAGAAAAGTTTAAACTTTAGCTTTATTCGAACCAAATATTGTGAAATAGTAATACGTGGGCGCTCACCGCATTACATCTGCCCATTTACTAAACTTTCACACTTTATTGACAGCTCTTTGACAGGAGAAGTCACAAAACTTTTAGCGACACCAACGCCGGCTCATCCCGTGGGATTCCGCGGGCAAGCTTTTGGGGGAATAGACTCTATAAATAAACGAAGCAAATGCCTCTAACTGTATTTCTAATAATCTATTTAACCTTTAAACTTTGTGGTAATAAGTTTGGAACGGAACTTAAGTAACCGAAGTTGTCGCTTCCAACAAATTGTATGCGAGATAAGGGGACGCTAAGATTTACATTACACACCGTGCGCCGTGCGTCGTCCGTCAAAATAATAAACCACAGGCAAGTATTACTTAAGTACAAGCGCCGAGTTATTTATAGCTTCATAACTACTCGCGGTTATAGCTCTACAGCTCTCATGAGTTTTATTGTGTCACTTCAGTTGTTTGTTTATTATACTTCTAATTATAGATATTATAAATATACTATAGATATATTAATTATATATTAAAGATATTATAGATAATTATAGATATTTTATATAGAATATGCAAAATCATAATTTAGTTCAGTTGACTAAGCTGTAAGCTACTGCTTTTTAATATAATAACAATGATCAGATGATTCTGTATGAAGTTATACATACTTCAAATTTTTTGATTAAGAAAAATGTATAACTTGATTGCGTACACAGTATTTATTAGAGCACTAGCGACCTGTTCGCAGCTTCGCTCGCTTGATCGATGTTCTTAGATTTACTTCAATAGTATAATATGCATGTATTGGATGTTTTTTGAAATCACAAACAGACACTCCAATTCTATTTATATGTACAGATGTATAGATATAATATCAATAAAATTTATTTTCTTTTTGTATTTTATAAGATTATTTTATATGTATTATTTTTTAAGATTTCCGTTATTTAATTATGAAAAATTGGATGAATTAGTTTAGAAATTTGGTTCAGAATATAGTTACCAAAACAGGCGTGTAATAGATGATCAATCAATTACTCAAGCATATGAGTCAGATGTCAGTGTGTTTGTGATCCTTTTAACCAATTAGCAGTTTAAGAACAAAATGTATAAGCAAATATGATTTTTCGTGTGAAACAATAGCTTACTGTGGATTATCTCGTACAAGGACCGACCGAGCATTGAACCCCGGTCTACCGTCACACAGGCACGTTGTATTGTAATATTTGACAGCTAATTATCACGATATTATTACTGAGGTGACTTGATGTACATTTATTACACAATAAGTTGCTACAAATGTAAAAATTGCAAATCTATATCATATCTATAATAGTCATAACGTGTCGCTATTATTTGTTCGGTGCTTAACAGATCCTTCATGTTTTACGGAACAAAATGATAATGAAACCAAGTAGTGGAACGCAATACTGTATTTTCTAACCACTGTATTATAATCTTGTAATAAAAGCTTTTGTACTGACAATAACTTATTAAGCTTTTGTACTGACAATACTTATTATGTCCTTAAAACTATTAAAAACCTCACCAAAAACTCTCTGTTTTTTGTTTTTATCAAATTCAGAATATAAGCTTAGCTAAACTTCAAATGGTGGTGAATAAAGATTATTATTACTATTAATCAACTTTCCTTCCCTTAAAAAAAATCTCAGACTTAAATATACTAATTAAAGCACCCGTGCTACTTTTCTTAACAAACACATGCCATTGCCCTATATTTATGAACTAACATTAGGTCTACACATAAAAATTTTATCTCAGAAAAATATTAAGAATTCATTTTATTTTAAGACAAGTTTTATTTCTACATTGCAAACACTGAGCGGGCATCGAACCTGGGACGTACTTGAAATATATACAATAAATTATACTCTTCCCTGATAGTCCGATATCATAACATTTCAATTACCATCTCCTTGAAGTTGGAACATGCTGTATAAACAACAGGCGTCACGTGACCACAGCCCGCCGCGCCGACGTGTTTATACTTAACGTATTCTCATTTACAGGATCTCTAAATTAAATTAAACTATAAAACAAGCGTTTATTAATTAATTAATTTACTTATTTTGAAATATTTTGTCCATTGTGGCGCAGTGGAACAGCGTGTGACTGTAGCCGCGACGGTTGTGAGCTCGATCCCCATGGAGCACTATCTCCCGTTGTAATTGATTTTCATTTCCTAGCTCTGATAAAGTTAAGGCCTGCCACTAAATATTACCCGCTAGAATATAGGGCGGAGAGTGGAGAGCGGAGAAAGAAGTGTCTTAAGAAAACAAATACCTAAATAATGCTTTGAAAAAAAAATCCTTTTCATTATATTTAATTATTAATGAACTTATATAAAGTCAATTTAATTTAACATAATTCATATGACAATTAGTAACGATCAGTCCGAAGTTAAAATTGCACATTTTTTCAAATTAGGTGCTTAAAGTACATATTTTCAAAATTCTTGACCCTGTGACAGTAGAGTAGATACAGTAGAGTAGATAGTTTGTATATTATGTTCTTAAAGGACCTCATATATATATATATATATATATATATATATATATATATATATATATATATATATATATATATATATATATATATATATATATAATGTGTTAATAGGTATATGTTATAAAGCAGTAACACACGTCAGGTAGCTACTACAAATTTAATTAAGACTTAACGACACTTCGATTTACTCGTGACCGTGGATTTGATGAAGTGTACTAAGGTACCTCATATATATATATATATATATATATATATATATATATATATATATATATATATATATATATATATATATATATATATATATATATATATATATATATATATATATATATATATATATATATATATATATATATATTAAGTATATCTATTGATTTCGTTGTATAATTATATACAAGTAACTTTAAATTGTTTACATATATAAGTAATAATTAACAACAATAAATAAAAGTCGTTATTGTGACTCAGTTGATCAGCATTTAGCAAATACCATTAAGGGCGTCCATTATATATATATATATATATATATATATATATATATATATATATATATATATTATATATATATATATATATATATATATATATATATATATATATATATATATTATATATATATATATATATATACATATACCCAATATTTATGACGTAAATTAAGCTAATAAAGCATTAAGCTGTTTTACCTAAGCTTCTTCCACTCATTAGTAATGGATACCTACTTTCTCTAAGCGATGGGAAATGGTTCAAATTTTTGAACCAGAAGAATTTTTCTTGGTATTTCGAATGTAAATTAATTAAGTGACATCGAACATAGTTCTGCTAGCTAGTTGAATCTGTTATTTATTTTATTCGACTGCGGAGCTTTTTATCTAAAAGACTTCTATTGACAAGGCTTCTTGTTATTCATTTCGTTATTTTTTGTTATTTCTTTCCAAGGCAGAGAGAGCTTACTGAAAGTCACTTGATTTTTTAAAACACGTGCGCTCTTTGATAAATGACAATGTCGCTGTTTGTTCCTTAATGCCTCTACACGTGGAGAGCGGAGTCAAATGTAATTCTTCGCTCAACATCTTAAGTTACTTATAAATGCGAAACTTTTGAAACAATAAATAAATATAATTTTAAGTGTTATTCCATAAATACACACAAAATTTTATAATTAGCCATAGCCAATATACATTAGTACTACATATATTTTAGTCAAAAAATGAGTGGGCACATTTTACTAGAGAAATGCGACCTCATATATCGACCTTCATTGAAATGTAAACGATATTCGTCACTTTGTCATATTTTTAAAGTAATTTACTTAAATAGGGAAACAGTACAGTAGAGATAAATATCTACGCGGATATACCTTGAGTTTTTATGTGACATGTAAATTTAAAATTATACAAATATTAATTTATTTATTAACTAATAATAGCATTAACATATAATTATATGTGTTATTGTTAATATGTTTGTTCTTTAATACTATTACGGAGGCCGTAGAGGCTACTAGAGGCCGTCGCGGCACAGTGGCGCGCGTGATTCGGGGCCACTTGAGGACACTCTGTGGAACAAATTTTTTCATTTCCTCTGGAAACGGGACAAAGCGTGGCATAGTGTTCAATCGCTCAACATACGGTGTCTCCAACATGTAAGTTCCTTTGGCGTGTGCATGGGGTACAGAATGGAGTAAAAAAAGGAAAGAAAGCTCCATGACTTTGACCGTTCAAAAATATAGCGTACATATACAGTTTCGACTTTTAATACTAAGAAAAAGCAATTAATATATATAAATATAAACTGGAACTTTATTAGATATTATTTAAGATCGGTTTCGTAATTCTTTCATGTTACTGAGCTAGAAGCGATTAATCGTGTAAAGAAAGTACGTCTTGTAGGATCGATAAATCTTCCTACTCTCAACTCTCGGACACAAACTCAATCAAAATTCTTACATCCATGTAGGGTTGGCGAGATTTGTAAATTTATATTATATTATTTTGATTTAATGTTGGGTCCTGCATATAGCGAGGTGAACAAGGGGAACCTAGTGTGTCTCCCCAGAGATAATATCCTATATTAAAAGAAAAGAAACGGCTCCAACTATGGAGAGACAAAGCAGTTATTCAGATTGAATCCCATTCCACTCCATTACATCGACAAAATGCATCACAAGTATTATTTTTCAACTATGTTTAATTATTATACTTGTTTGTGGTATAAAAAAACTATTCATAGCATTTGTACCAAACAAAAATCTCGCATGTGTTTCAACTTCAGTTGTTTTGTCGTGAGCCCTACGTCAGTCCTGTGCCCACCGCCCACTGGCTTCGGCACCTCGTGTGTTAAAGCTAAACACCTGTAACGGATTCCCGGACGCTGATATACTTGATATGTATGCATATATGTACGTATGTTTGTATGACTATTTACTTTAAAGTTTATTAATTAATAATTAAATTTAATTTAAATTAATTTTATTAATAAGGCAATTCGTATATTTTGCGGACTTGAGAGGGACCACTTTATTTCTCTAGAAGCGTCTTGAGCGACAGAACATGATGTACTGCTCTATCTGACAGACTGACGAAATAAAACTTAATCAAATATAATAATATTGAGGTGGCCGTGGAACAGTGGCCAGTGTCTGACTGTAGACGCGTTGGTTGTGGGTTCAATTCCCACGAGAGGAAAGCATTATATAAAACTAGCCTGTAAATATATCGGTTTTGGTGTTCGATTCCCACTCGGACAGAATAAATTATTTTCATTCACTTCGCTCTGGTAACAAGACAAAGCGAGGCGTTGAGTTCCGCCACCCAAAGGCGTATAAGACGAGTGTTCCCCAATTTTCACTAGCAGTAGGTTCTCTCTATGTATATTTACATTTAGCTCGCTCTAGTGGAATAGCGTGCCGTTATTCAATACGCAATGGTCTCAACGTTTGGTCGTAACATAGAGAACGTCATGTGTTAACTCTAGGGTACTTTCTGCCTAACCTGCTCTGGGGGATTCTTGCCTCAACTGAGAACCAAACTCATAGCTTTGAGGTGTACTACTGTACCACTGCGCCACGATGGCATCATAAAAATAGGTTTATTTAACACATTTGCTCATGCTTGTAGGAGGCGAGGCGACACGTCGCACGTCGCATGTCGCGAGTCGCACAGTGCGAGTCGCGACGCATGAGTGATTTACATTACCAAATACGGCCGTCCGTCTCTGTCAGATTGTAATTAAACAATACTTGTGGACTTCATCTGACGCCCTCTTGTTGGAGGAATGTTTTAGAACTTTCCATTTGTAAAATATAAGGGCTTGTGCTTTTCTGATAATGTTTCAATTATTTGAAACGAGATTGTAGATTCAAATCTAGTTGTGGCGCTAGTGAAATTATTTTTTATGTGGGGAAAGGTTACATAAGCACTATGAACCTAATAAAGCTTAACCAATTTTATATTATTTTTAGAAAAGCTTCATGCATTACTAGCTCTAGCACAGTTTGGATTCATAATAAATAAGTTGTGACATATCTTAATTGTTTAAGACGTCCAATGATAACTGATAACGTAGTTCCTAAACAATCTCTTATCAGTAGCAGATAGTATGGAGGCATTGTACTTGCGTCGCGCGCATGCATGGTAATCAGCCTATGTACATACGGGGAATTCATTGAACAAGTGAAAGCTGTACACGAGACGACCCAAGAACTAATTTACATCAACATTTTATAAAACATTGAAATTCTATAATATCTTAATTCGGCGACAAAAAGATATTCTGCAAGTGTTGCAGTTACAAATTATGCTAAATTCCTTCTGTTAATTAAGCTATTTCTTACCTTCATACTTTATCCCGCACATAGCCGTATCCCGTATATATAGTGAAGTACTATAGACTGTCAATAATCTGTTCTCTGGTTACGTCGAGTGACGGAACTCAACGCTGCGTTATGTCTCGTCAGTGGGGAGGCTCAGAGGGTGTCTAGCCAATTATCTGTCCGATATTTGGTTTCCGGCATACGGGTACGCGACCCCGGGACCTCGAGCCACCACTTTCATAACCCGATCCAATCCATGTAAGTGGTGTCCCTCCCCTATATTCCAAGTCTTTCTGCCTCTTATTCCCTTTCCTTTCTTGGTTTCTCCCAGTAATGGGTTTGGAGGTCAGATGGCAATCGCTCCACAAAAAACCACTTCGCCACTCATATGGACCGATTGGTCTTAGTCGGAAGGCAGACCCTGGCAAAAAGCCGGGACTAATGCCAGGAAGAAGAAGAAGTGGGGAGGCTGTCCAATGTACATGATAACACGATTATGAGTAAATTATATTTTTTTCATTTACGGAAATATTTTTTTGATAGTAAAGCGTTGTTACGTCTCTCAGCCGATAGTATAAAATGAATGGAACAACCGTACAGAAATTCTAATATATTAAAATTTTATTTCATACGAATTTTAAGCATTAATTGTTAAAGCCTGAACCAGCTTAAATCAAAACTTGATAGCAGCATTGTACAGAAGCTCTTTGAAAAGTTACTCAACCAGCTGTAAGGTGGCCGGTCAGACTCGCTCGGTGGAAAAATTGAAGTAATCTACGAAGCGACCTCAATCATCTATCGTAACTAAATTATCACACCTCGATAAAACAAGGGCGAATAGCTCAGTTAGAGGCGACAGGTTATGTTAAGCTTGTGTGATGAAAGGAAAACTACTCTGTGGTACCGCTACCTGCTAGCCGCTGATAAGAATGCTGTTGCTGATAACAAAGTCATTTCCTGATCATATATTTATGGTTTTAAGACATTTTAGATTTTAACGACTTATTTCTTAATAAAATTAGAATATCAAATTTTTTTTATTGTTAAAGGTAATATGTTGTGGTGCCAGGAAATTTAGTAAGCTGCTCATCTCGCTTTACATGAAGAATACATGAATAAGATTAAATGCCATACAACAATGTTCTCCATTTATCGCCTGTTTCCGGAAGGGGGAAATAAAAGTAATTTAGTACCCGTTTAGTAGAGCGGAGACCCTGTCCCACTGCGTACTGATGACTTACATATATGTGAACATGACTTAGGGATTTTTTTTATATATATTTATAAATACAATCTTATCCATGATCCACACTGTACAGCATCCATCCAGATTCAGATCTGCACATTTCACAAGTTATCTGATAAATGCAGATATGCATGCGTTTGTATAATCACGATTCTGTATGCATCTTCCTACTTCCGGCAACTCTGCTTTACAATGTTGTTTGTTTGCGGAAACACGTACCATCTCAGAAAAGATAAAGTAAGACACGATGTGTAAGTTGAAAGTTGGGATATGATCATCATTACTTTGGTAATATTTGCTAAAATGAAGGTAAAGCTTTTAAGTATATATGTAAATAAACGATTATACACTAGCTTTAATTTTAAACACAATATTTACAGCAATTTTTCAACGAGTTTCTCTAATTATGAAGTAGCCTTTCACATCCACGTGGCGCAGCAAAATATCCAACTGCTGAAAAGTAAATAATCACAGCTGGTGGGTTTGGACAAACCCAACTGAAAATTAAGATCTAATGATATATATATATATATATATATATATATATATATATATATATATATATATATATATAGTATATATATATATATATATATATATATATATATATATATAATATATATATATATATATATATATATATATATATCATTAGATCAGTTCTATTGTTATTACAATTTGAGGGTACCAGTTGAGCACAATTTATTACGACAATGTCACATTATATGGAGAACACACGAAAGATACATAAAAAGACACTACTTATCACTTATCAGGCTCTCTCTACCTACACACTTGCAAAATGTGGAAAATGTGTTATAATATATAGATTAAGATGATGCGCAGACTTAACAGCTGCAACAGCTGTCACTTCTTTCCCTCTATAAATATAGATATCTCACTCTCACATAATTATGATGTCATCAGGATGTTCACGGTTTATGGGCATTTATGTAATTGTTCATAAATATTGATGGGTGTGACTCGTGAGCGCTTCAGAGACTATAAATTAATATACACAAGCACAAACACATTACCTATAATTATTTATTTATGTGTGTACTGTATTTTGTATGTATGTGCGTACGTCGTACTTATATATATGAAGGATAACAAGGTGCTTTGTAATTTGATCTGTTTACGTAATTATTGTACGACCACCGCCCTTTGCATATGTACTGAGATTAGGTGAGCTTTTGTAATATTTTACTTGTACTGTACTGTAGCTTAAGTAATCAAGAATTGTATTATTTTTAAATACTTATACTATACAATAAATAATAATAATACTACAGTCTGGTTAAAGAAAGCAGTGTTGAGATTCTTTACCCACAACGCAATATTTCGAAATGGATGAAAAGTGAACAACCAACTGCCACAAAAAACACTAAAACGTAAAAAATAAAGGATAAGTTACTTTTGGCCCTTCACCTAATACTATATAATTTCTCCATACAAAATTAAACCAGTACAGCACAGTGCAGTGGGTGTTACTGTTAGTGTTAGCTGTTAGGTAAATTAGTAATAAATAACACTCTCGGAACACAACCTAATCGATAATTACGGAGTGTGGACAGACGCAATAAAACGTCGTAAACAGATTACCTCAATACCCATAAAATAACATTCCTTCAATAACATTAAATATTGATATGATTAAAGCATAAACTTGTAATTAAGAGATGTATGCTATAAAATAAATAATAAATAAATATATAGATATATCGGACGTGTTTATGAATATGTGTATGTTTAAGCTTAAATTTGCACTTTAATGACACTTACTTCTATAAATAACTTCATAGAAGAAAATGATTTTTTAACACATACAAAATCTTACTACGGATAAGATACTCGTACGACTACTTGGTAAATCTACTGGGAATATTTTTTAAGCTTCACATTTTATTCTGCATTTAGCAGTCTTGGCAAATATAGTCTAGTATTAAAATGCCCAAATTTCAGAACGAGACACAATGAGAACAGAATTATTTGCTCCGAGCGGTTATCGAACCCGCTATCATTACGTTTTTAGGCGAGCGTGGTCGCATTGCGCCACTGTGGTCTAAATATAACATGTAACAGTTTTATATATAATATATTAAAGATTACATATATACAATGTACTACTATTCCAGCTTTCGGTCACGTTTAATTAAAATGATTAAATCGATTTAGCCGTTACTTTGTATCAGATAGACAGATTTATCGATCCTATTTTCAAAATTGACAAGAGGACTTGGTTTAATTTACCTAAGTTGTCAAATCTTGTATGACGGTATAAAAAAATGAATTCTATACTTCCAGTTTCAACTTACAGTAGTAATATAGGAAAAGTACCGATAATTGGAAACTTATAGGAATATCACCAAAAAAAAAAAACATTAGTCATCATAATCAATTTATATCTGTAGTTCATTTCACTTAGAAGAAGTCCATACGCCTGAATTTAATATTGTATTTTTTTAAATTGCTGCTTAATTTTTTTTAGTATTTTAAAAGGACAATCGATGCGGATGTCGGTGAAATGCAGGTAGAGTACTTCTCGCACTTGACCGATATTTTTTTATAGAATACATTGTCATTATACCATGTAGATATATATTATTAAACCAATCTGGAATCTGGAAAATATATCTAAATACCCTATAATAATATGCTTTATGTAAAGTATATTTTGTTATGTAGTGTATTTTGGTACACTATATACGAAAAGAATTCGTGTTATGTTTGCAAAACTAGTGCGTCGAGCCTAGAGCCGCGAGCCACGGACTCGTGAACGATCTAAATTCTAAGTGAACATCTCACGATTATCTTTAACCAAATAAAGTGGTTTTAAGATACTCGCGTCGTCCTAGAGCACCGTCATCATCGCCTTTATACGTAAAATGGATGTGGTAAAATATAGATTCAAATTTTTCAACAGAAAAAAATAATTATTAAAGTACTTCAAAAATGAGCTGCTGAGTTGCGGAACTTAACGCCGCCCACGTTTTAAACCTTTAAGCTCACAATTATTGTGCTTAAACAGGGAGGTTTCAACAATGGCTACAATATAATTATTATTGTAAATTATACAAAATGTCTGTATGTCATGAAATCCTACAATTTACAAAACTGAATTACAATAACAAGTAATAAATTAGTGAATGATAAAACGAGTCAGTTGTCGTGTGTTTCCAAATAGCCGCGCTTGTCTCGACACTCAAAGAGTACGTACGTCATTTCTAACACTAAATGGTTTGCCGTTTATAAATAATTAGCGCTGGTTATGTCGTCGCCTACATTTTGTTTAATTTCGTCAAAATCTTAATTTATTAACGTGCACTCTCTATCCTGCATGTAGCAGGGTAGGCAGATGGAACCTAGTGTTAAGAATGCAATGTCTCGTTAAGTGGCGGAATTCAACATCGCGCTTTGTCTCTTACTAGCGCGAGAAAATTAATTAATTAATTCCCTCTCATGGGAATCGAACCCATAAACCCATAAAATCGAAAGTTAAAGTCAAAAAAAGGGATAAGCGTCGACTTACTCGTCAGAGTTTCGGTGGATACGTATGTAAATTTAATTGTCTGAATAACTTCTAAGATTTTACCTTTAAACTTTAAGCACCTGTATTTGAAGTCCATATTAGGTAAGTAGTTGCCTTTCGGTGAATCTTAAAAGCTGGTATGCCATCTACAAAGTCTTCATGTACTTAATATGTTATAAATGGCATTAGATATAACTTTCGTTTACTATTTTGCTACAAAAACTTTGGAAATTTCCTCCTTTTCTTCTGGTGACAGCATTACAATAACCAAATACGTATCTAATAATTTATCTGTATAATTTGTAATAGCTATACCGACTCGGTACCGTATCGATACCTCTCGGGTCACCATGCGCTGCGCTGCGTAGTTAACACGACGCAGTGTGCTCAGCGTGCACTGAGCTCGTAACTCTAGTCTAGATAAGGAGCGTGGGCGATGACGATTGAGCCGTGAACAGACGGAACTGGAACCTAATATGTATGTACATATATAATATTATTTAGTTTTGTCACATATCCTTCTTATTTTAAGAGGTATGTAGTAAAAAGTTAGTGTCAAGACACTTTGCTCTCCACTTTGTTGTAACTTGGTCTATTTAGATTGGATAAATATAAATATTTTTAAAAATATATTTTTATGTGTTTTACAAAAATCCACGTAGGTTTGTCTCGAGTGCCGTATTCATATTAATCTACTATAGCGCGTTGAAATTTTTTTTAACCACTTATCTTACTATCGAAAACTATCAAATATAATGCAGTCAGAAAGTAAAAGGGCTTATACATATGTTATTTAGACGATTTTCAAGTCAATTTGTAGTGTTATTATATGTTATATTACATGCTATTTTATTTCCATTTTATTGCAAATGTTTTGCATAATTTCTTTATATACTATCTTAAACAACTTTGACATCAAAAATCCCGTTTAAAACCCTTAAAAAATACAGGCAAAGTAGCGTCCCACACATAGCAACTTCATCGAGGTGTACTGTACTCGTAGATAGTGATAACTCGTCATATCCTGGTTGTTCATGTAAGGTTATGTTCTGGTGGGTGGGATAGGACAGACGGACGGAACTGGGCCAGTACATAAAATGAAACAACTCCTATCCCGATATTACGATATGATAAAACGGCTGTGAAATAAACATTGTGGTCTATATTACGGAGTTTTAGATTAGACTAATCCGTGGAGGTGATCTCGGGCGTATAAATTACAAATAATACATAAAATGTTCACTCGAGATTGAATTCAAAGTAAATTGCTACGTGACGTCACTGCATAATGTTTTAGTAATAGAGAATAGAGAGCAGAGGGATTTCTTAAAAGACTTTGCCCCCGCGATGAAATGAAATTACTAATAGTAGCTCGGTTACACCTAAACAATTAACGTTACAATAAATAAATGTCATATGTCATATCATAGCGATGGTGTCATAAACTCAAAAAGAAATTTTGAATTTGACCAGTAGTTGCGGAGATCAGCAAGTATTTACAATATGAAAAAATATATAAGTAGTATTGATATGGCATAATTGTACAACAAACAAGCAACACACATTATATGGGTATATTGAACAATAATTAGGTATATATTATATACCAAGTAAAGCAGAAATCTGACATAAACATAGATTTATGAAGTCGAACTCACTTCCTGTAGGCAACAGTGTTAGAGGTCTTGTAAGATTGGGATAAAGCTAATCTGTCCGGAGCCGCGCCACACGGAACATGGCTAAATTTACATTCACGGGAACGATACGGGGGTTATCATGCGCCCGGTGCCCCTTTATACTTAAAGAATGGCGTCCATTCCAGGAGATAGATAGCCGGCCTCGTGCCTTCAGCATCGTCCAAAGCCCACAATATACTATTTAATATTAAAATTACGCTCGCATTATTTAAATGTTATCTTTTTTACGTTTCCGCGTCAGCTTCTTTGGTGAGTCGCTCTGTAGCCACAGTTGTATTGTAATAGGACAAAGGTGGAGATGTGACGTGAGCGAGTAGATTGGTGTGATATATCTGTGTCGGTAAAGATGCTGTCACAGTTTGTTTCATTTTCAAAGCAATTTCTATGTAAATTAAATGCTACGGTAAATTTCTATGTTTACTAATAACCGATAAAAACTGATTATATTAGTATACGTATGTTAACCTCCCACCTCAAAGTTGTTAACACACACCCAAATCAACGTAGGATTGGAACCCCTAAGTACTTATATTTACTTACATTATGCTAAGCGAGGTTAAATATTGTTAGTTTGCTATTTAAAGGGCCGTCGTGGGACAGCGTCTGCTGGCTGTGGGTTCGATTTCCACTAGGGCAGAATGGAATATTTTAATATTCCTCGCTCTGGTAACATGACATACCGTAGCGTTGAGTTCAGCAACTCTACACACAATGTCTCAAAAGGGAGAATGCGAGGAACGAATTGTTTTATCACTAGGCTTACTCTGCCTTTACGTTTAGTATTTACGATAGTTGTAATTTGGTAGTTTCTAATTACGATTTGAACAATATCTAAAAGTATAATATCGTATTAATGTTCTTTATTAACAAGGTTTGAAGTAAGATATGATAACGTTTACTAAAGTAACCGTACCTACTCCTTTATAAAGTTGTAAGGGCCTACCTTGAGCTTGTTCAATATGATAATGTTTAATGAAAAGTAAAATTGCGGGTTCGTGTATTAGACACTCCTACGATCGATATTATTAGTTCAAGAGTTTCATGTTTTACAATATATGTACAAGGTAATATAAATTACAAATAACAGAAAAAGTTTGTTTTTAAGTAAATCAAATGTAAATAAAAATATAAATATCATTATATTTGGGTATACTGAAACATGCAGGACGAAATGTCTTAACAGGTTCCCGTCATCGCGTCATCAGGGTCCGTTACTATGAACAGTAACATATTTCATGTCCCAGGCCGGTTACTCAAAGTATAGCATTTGGATTTCATCGTAGAATATAACCTCAATTGTTTTAAAACAAAAAGCAAATAGACAGATATTGTCATTCTTACATATTAAAATTTTCATGCAGCGGGATTCGAACCCGCGCCTCCGGGAAACCGTCCAAGTAAGTATTTTTTATCCTTAGTGTGGATTAAACCTTTAAAAATGAATAAAATATATACATACAGATATTACGTAAAATAAAATAAAAAAATATTTTATATTATATACAAATTGAACAAACAAAGTCAGTGTCGCGTGCCCAATTACATATTTATACGGTCAAGGGTCGCTCTGTATGTACAATTGCAGGGCGTCGCGTCGGTCGTGTCAGTCAGTCAGGCGACATGCCTTATCTCGTCCAGTGCACACTCGATCCCACTCCCAGAGTATACTTTACTGACAATAAAAACGCGATTCAATTTGAATTTTAAATCCCCGCCCTAACATAATACATGCCATGGTTTACGATTATGATTGTTTTATTTGTTTGTAAAAGACTAGCGGCCGGGCGGGGGCGGCGAGTGCGGGGGGTGCGGCGGGGGAGGCGGGGGCGGCATATGCGGCTTTATGAAATCTGCATAATTGCTGGAAACACTTTTACTTTTTTATATTCCAGTTAAACGGGCTCTTCATAACAGTATGAGCTTGTAACATCTCGGTTTTTCCTTTATCGTTAGAATTTCGGTAATGCTCAAAATGCCAAATTCCAGGTCTCTACGTTGCGTTTACCGGCTGTGCGTTGTGAGTCAGAAAGTGACGTCATCTTGGTGCAACTGATATGTAGTACTTAGCATGAGTACGTCCCAAGGATGTAGGTTCGATATTCATTCAAGGGTATATTTATATTATGAACTAGCGATGCGTTCATGTATTGTATTTATAAGATTATTACTTTTTCCGCTCGAATTAGTGAGTATATATTTAAATAAAAATCATCATTTCATATGATAAATTTTATCTGAGCAAATGGTACTCGCGCAAGGTAAATGCGGTTATCCTCGTGTTAATACTAATCCTGGCCAAATTCGAAATAAAATTCCCTATGCTTATAATATATATAAGTAGCTTATGTAGCTACCAATCTTCTCTAAATTCCAATGAAAATTCCATAAACATTGTTTCAGCCGTTCCGGAGATTAACCCGCACAACCAGAGAGAGACAAAAAAATGTTTTTTTTTTATATTTTAGTAATGTGTAAATATACTTTCTTAAATACATTTTAAAAAACAGTTATTATGAAATCACAAAATGACACCTCAGTTTTATTTATACCTACAAGATCATTTTAATTTCCCCTCTGGCTCTGGTTAAAATAATGCGCTTTGAGGTGCTCTGCCGTTTCTAAAGTAATCGACAAGCGGAGAATGGAGAATGGAGGAGAACGTAGAGTTTTAACCAACTGCCTAGGATGGATGAATCTTATCACGCTTTATCCCGCAAATAGCACAATAGGCGGAAATAAACTAGTATCACACACACACACACACACACACACACACACACACACACACACACACAGACATTGCGTGATGAGTGTGAGTGAGAGTGGTGATTCCACTGAGACGACTTCCCACTGCGACCTTGATGACATAAAATAATGATATAACATATATATATATATATATATATATATATATATATATATATATATATATATATATATATATATATATATATATATATATATATATATATATATATATATATATATATATATATATATATATATATATATAATAGAATATTTGATTCGGTATATTGAAGCTCGTGGCGGCTCGTGGCGCTGCAAGCCGGGCGTCTATTCGCAACGCGTTCGACTGCATTTGTCGACTGCATTTTCATAATTTTATACTTATTACGCTATTGTTTTAATACAGTTGGCACTTTAAGTACTGTCCTTAACTTGTTGACATGTATCGACTCCTATAAGCTAGAAGTAAGAATATTGATTTTGTTCTTAATTTAACACTCTCCGGTCTCCGTTTTCAAAATTTCGTTAGACATCTAGTGTATTGGCTTTCAGCAGGACATATTAACTATTAAATGCGCGAAAGACGTGAAGATAAATCACGCTAGTGTACGCTTAGTGTTTCTATAAAAACATCGAAACCGTCCCATCGCATTACATTAAAATTTTTATGTTTTTTCTAAAAGTAGGTATTTTCTTTCCTTATTGTGGGATAACATTTTAAAAAGTAATAAAAGTACGTTTAGTGTCTTCCACGGAAATATATCAGAAGAACAAGTTGTTCAGACATGAGTCTACATATAGCAGTATATGTCAGTAGTAGTTTGAGAGTATAATCACATGTTTAAGTCAATTTATGGACAATTCAAATTTGTCTCACAGTTGTGAGGTATTCTGTTGTCTTTAGACAAATGTAATAAAAATCAGAATCAACATAAAAATGGAGAATAACTTTCACTTAAGTCGGCGCTTACAAATATAGAACGAAAAAGCTTCTTAGATTTTCCATAATTTGAACAAGACAGTTGTGGTACAAAATATCAATCCTAATAATATTATATCGACTTAAGAAGTTTGTATTTCCGGTTTGTGCATTAGGTTAAACCAACGGCGACGTTAGGTTATCTATACGTTAGGTTCTGTATATTATGTTATCATTGCTAACTATGTCGTTGGTAATTTTTATAAGCACAGAGCTTTTAGAACGATCTGCATAAATAAAAGGGATTATAAAGCTATAAATCTTTCATAATCAGTATAGAATATTGGAAAAGAAAAGAACAACGTGGACGGTCGGCTTTTTATGTTCAATTACAGCCATTTACGGCGCCGTGTCTTCATGGTAACATCTCAATACGATGCCCGCGTCGGGCAAATTACAATGCTGTCTTGATGTATGGCGAGTGGCGACTGGCGGGGACTCGGGACAGGCTAGTGTGTAATGTGTGAATTACACTTTTAGATCAATACTTTATATAAAAAGTGAAATATCTACAAATTAAGATCTTAATCTTAGATTCTGTAATCAAATTTAAAGTAAAGTCTAGAAATTAAATACGGGATAGTAGGTTTAACAATTATTTATATTTTTGATATTAACAGCTAGGCATCCATGTACCTATAATGTCATATATTTACATTGCTTAATAATAGTCAATATATATCTCAAGACAAATTGCTTACATGTTACAAGTTATGTTTAGTGTCAAACGGACGCCTATATACAGGCGTATACTCGCACTCGCACAACAATGGGTTTTAAGTAAATTAACATAAAGAAATTACTTAAAGCGGAACAAAAGCTTCTACTTGCAGTGGACACGACGAGGCGACACTATTTTACGGCCATTACTATAACACCCGCTACGATGTGAGATGTATGAGATGTGAGATCTGGAACCGAATCGTTCATAACCACAATATTTGGTGTATCGTTATTCGTTACACAACATTTTTCCAGTTCGAGAGCTGCGCCTACGCATCGAAATTATCGATGGAACAATTTATACAGGGAATGTAAATTAACTTGCATAATCTTGATAATGGTGCATTATAATGATTATAATATTGAAGTATTAAGTCATTATCGATATTTTTATTAAGATGCACTTACGTACATGTTTGTTTATGTCGTAGTTTGGGATAATACGCGATGAGGTAGGCTTATCTGCTGCTGTTATTATATCAATATATAGATTATATGTTACATGTATAGATCAGTATGGGATTAAATCCGTGAATATTGCTACAATATCGCGCAATGTTAAAGAATTTCCAATAGTTTGCTTTTAAGAAATATTAAAGTAATTTTGGGTGATTGTTATTACTGGTGGTGAATTCACTATCTCAACAGGAAGAGGAAAGCGAGTGTCGAAACACTCCGTGTCTTACTTCTACTAATACTATATGCTTTAAGCGACTCTACATCTTTATATATTAATTAACAAAGCAGATGAAAGATGCTTACAATTCAATATCCCAAAGATTATCATAATAAATCATAGCCCGCGCTAATAAATAATCGAAACATGCATAAAGTGAATATATATTAATACTACCTGTAACTATTAAGTAGTATCGCAGTCACGACGCGAGCCAAACGTAAGTAAAGCCAACTGTTGATACAATTAATCGATTACCACGCTTGGCGGCGAGGAGAAGCCGCCTCGTGGGATTCTGAGGATATTATACGATGGAGCTTAATGATGCTGGACGATTTGCGCGATAGCTGGTGTTTCGTTTTGTTCGGTAGTTGTCGATGTTATTGTACAAATGCACACACGATTTCATTAAATGTTACTAGAGGACCCGTTGACGCGTGAAATATGCGTTGCCATAGCAACGTGTAGGTCACTATATACAAAAGTTATACTGTTAAACATATGTTTTATTTATTGATTTAATGTACTTTATAAGCATTAATATTGAAAAATATTGGCGTTCTGCACTTCGCGCCGTTTCCGTTCGCGCTATTTTCGTAATAAGAGGTCGAAAGGTTTTGCTTCAAATATTAATATATAGATGTATATGATATAGATCCTTTTAATGGTTTTTAGCAGCCATCGTGAATAAAGTAGGTGCCGTGTGTAAGTGGCACTGATGAGTTCAAACTTCATAATTATCTATTTTTATTATTTTAAAAGCGTTATTTCACTTTAAGGAAAGAAGAAACATTTTAGGAGATTAAAACAATCATCCAAGTGTTTATATAGTACATACATAAAAAATGATATACCGAGAGACCAATGAACAAACCAAATAGAATACGATAAAATATAATCGCTTAGTTAATTATTACTAATTTAACTTATTATACGAAAAATCGATTACTTTATCTCGCATTCACAAGGGTACAGCGCAACTCTGTTGACACAATAACTCAATATATTATAATATTTTAGTATATTAAATATATGTGAAATTAGAATATAAACTCAAATAAAATAATATTATTTAAAACATTTACCTAAAAAATTATGTTTGATACAAAAGCTTAGCCTCCACAGATAGCTCTCCATAGCTGTCGTTTATCGCTTGCGATAATCTAAGGAGTAGGCTTTTTGTTGGTCGATAATATTCGGTATAAGCGCATAATAATCGTATTCTCACTTCACAATGTCTACATATTAAGATATTTTTTTATCTATATTATTATATAATAACCATAAAAATAAGAACATTATAATTATTTTGAACTGGCATAACGAAATAGTCCGTCTATTCAAATAAAATGTGCCACAAATGTCTATAATAGTGATGTTAATGTAACCCCCGCGGCGTCGAACCCGTGAACACCCCCATAGAAGGGAAACAACGAGGTTATTCTTACGTTCTTGTTATGGTAATTCGGGTAAAAGGAAAACCTTTTATTACTTCATCGCAGGGAATTTACTTTCAATGACACGCTGAGCTCAATTAAGACATGGATGAGTTATTTCAATAGTCTTACAGCTTTGTTCCGTGAACACGTTATATGTGTCTATAGTTTATAAGATATCTGTATGATTTTAAAATTGTTTATTCTGTCTAAAATTTTACTTGGCGGGGCTCGAACCCGCTACACTTATATACCGGCCAAGATGCGTTTTATAATTTGAAAATGTATGTGACCTTATTTCGATGTTGACGCATTACGCATGACGATTTAAATTTAAAAAATAAGGAAATTAAATAAATATATATATAGATTTTCTGTATATGAACTTTGATCAGCGTCTGTATTTATACATGCGGCATTTAGATATTCTGACTAAATAAACTGCTCTAGCTAATTAACATTACATATTTATAACAGACCACGGCGTAACCTCTCAAAGGTGAAACAACTTTTACTTCCTTCAACTCTATTTTAAGTCTTTTACTTGTGAAATGTAAATGAATTGTAATCTAAGACAGCACTTTGTCAACAACAAGGAAGGACGGGTGACGTCATACGTTAAACAAATGATTCTGAATGTTAGACTTGCACTTATGTAAGTGACAGAAGTCATTTGTCATTGATACGTATGTGTTCAAGTATGAAAAATTACATGAAAAATGTTACATTCCCCTAAAACGTACAATCACTTAGTACATTTAAACTCACACGGTTCTTAGACAAACAAAATGAATGAGAACGACACGTGCCGCCTCTCTGTACTTCTAGTTTTTAGGAAATTTATGTAAAAAAACACATTTTGTACACAAAATAATATCACAAGATGTATTATCAAATAATAGAACCATACAAACTTCATAAGCATCCAAATATAACCCAGCATTTAAATTTAATTTGTAACGCCAAAGCATTATTATGTTCGCAATCAGTTATACTCGTTGCTAATGAGGGAACAGTAACAAGTAATTAGATATCTCAGCTTCCATATATCAGTCGGACAGTGGGCGGATCTGTCGACCACACAGCATCCACGGACGAGGAAAGATCGCAGATTTCTGGAAACGCCTAGATTTCTAAACTATTAATCTTGCGATTAACAGTCTGCCAGTTTAAGAGTCTGCGCGAACTGTCTGTTAGAGATTTATGACACACCTCGTGTCGGTGTCGGTCGTCGGACCCCACACTGAGATCTAAAATCGATTTAAATGCTATTCAAGCTTACAACATTAATTTTAAAATTCTAAAATCAATACATTTATGTAAAACTGTTTTAATTTTCAAATGAGATTACAGTTCTTCACTGCTATTTAGCAAAATTGAGAACAAATTGTGTTTATCTTATGAGAATATCTTTTTATTAACGCTCATTTTTCAATTTATGGTGATCTGGAGTCTAAGTCGTTTAAAACTACTCAAATATAATAGTATTATATGTTTATCTCATGTTGTATTATGTTTTCATAACTAAGAAGTTCAACGCAATTTCATACAAAGAAAAAACAAAAGTATAAAAGAAAAGTAGTGCAACAATACAATACGAATCCATCTCGTTAGCAGTCTGTAAGAGAAGCGTCAATTACTGGAATCATCGGTCACGATTAATCCCAACAAAGGGATGCTGCGATTTGTTCTAACGAGAGTACCACTTAAGTGCCCCTTACAATTATCTTAGTGTGTTTAGATATTGTAATTGATGTAAAGACGCCATGATGTCACACATTAAGATAAATATAATAGATAAAATATTTTAGCCGATACAAAGTGCGGCTGACGTCCATCGTCACCAGTTGCACACCTGAACCTCTTACAAAGGCCAGAATGTGGAGAGATCGCACTAGACTCACTCTCTACAAACTAAGACAATCCGAAGATACGTTCAGGATATACATTACAATACTTCCATTACTATTACTTTACAAAAATAAATATATGAATGAATTATATTAATTTTGATATTTAAAATAGCTGTTGACAATAAGGCCACCGTGACTCATAGAAAGCTGCACACAAAATGAAACACATAAACAATAACAGCTGGCCTATGCCTACATGCATAACAGTAAATAGGCTTAGCAAGAGCAAAAGCTAAAGCTGTTAAGACAGTTACTTCTAGAAATCGGTTCGCTTATGATGTGTCTATCGCATCCTGATTAATAAATCCCGGGTTTATCTTAATGCCTGCGCCGTGTACTTGGCGTACTTGGCGTATAGTGGTTGTAGTTCAGCAAGAACAAGAGCTTTGTCATTTGACAAATACGCGGCGGTGGCCATAATTAAGTCCAACTGATATACTCGTACGTACGGCCCGGCCCTCGTACACTTTAGATAGTATAGTATTTTATATTAATATAGATTGGAAGTATCTTGAATTAAATATTGTATACAAATTTGGACATAGACCTTTAAATATGATCATTGAGTGTAAAAATGTTTACAATCTATACCTATCTATACATATAATAAAAATCTAACTAATAGCTGTCTGTATATGGAAGATATATTATAATAATTATTATTGGGATCATTTATGAATGTAGCAGAGGCCAATACAATGATTTTTTTAATATTTGTCGGTTTTTCTGTTTGTCTGTGCGCTTGTGCACGCTAATCTCAGCAACGTCTACGCCGATTTAAATGCAGTTTTCACCATTGTGTTAATATAAATGTTTAGCCTATTTCAGTTTACAAAATTGCTACCAAATAACTGTTTTATTAAACTGCCTGAAACTTCAACTTTACTTTCCCACGTTGACAGGTTTTTAGAAGCTAGTCTTAGATTTGTGAACATCATTTAAAAATACCGAGCAAACATTTTCTTTCTCTAAAATATACATTTATGAGCTATCATCTTCATTTCAGTATAGAGCTTTAAGCTAAATGGCTCGATCATCTGGAAGACCACCGAAAGAAGTAAGGCTCAAATCATAGCTAAAAACGTCCGAGTCGTTATCAACGTTGGACATTTTAATTTGTTGCATTTAATCTTGCTTCTGAATTTCACTTAACTTTAGATTTATGATTTGTGATAAACGCTAATAATAAACGTTGTAGTTTTAGCTTCAATAATCGAACATTTGGTTCTGATTAGGTAAGCTTAGTCATATTGAAATATTATTTGTTGTTGCTAATAGCAACCGTCCCGGTTGGCTTGTTGTGACATTTTTATCTTATTTTACAATCATATGCCAAGCAATCAATATTATACATAGGTATATATATACCTACTCGTAACCCGTAATGTCATAGATCATTCCTTTTATTTATTTTTGACAATTTTTATATAATAATACAAAAATAGACAGCTTCACCAATAATAAGTTAATTAGTCTATGTTATTACCAAGTGCAAATCTCTAACGCCAGGTCACACTCACAGTGTTATTACACTCAAATAAGAATACCTATAACGAACAAGAGTTAATAAATGTAATATAAAAATTGCGAGTTACTTGTAAAGCTAAAAAAAAAAATATTTCTTAATTAAACGTAATGACGATTTAGACCACACTCGACAGTAACAACAGTGACACAATAAAATAAACAAATGAATACGACGCACGCACGCACGCACGCACGCACGCACACACGCACGCACACACGCACGCGAGGAACACGAGGACGATGACTAGGACGCCCGTAGATATAAATTCTAATCAAGTCTCGTCACCGCCAGTTGAGACTTACGAGTAAATGTCACACCGAATATAAAAGTTCGCGAAGTCAACTGCGGGAATTTTCCTCATTGGATTCTGATAAGTCATACGGTGATGGGAATAGACGCTACTATGTTTGAGAGCTGTATAATAATGTGTAAACTTCGTGAAGACCAAAGACGTTATTATTAATAAAAATATTAAGTAATTTCTTGATTATATCTTTATTTATTTATTTAATAGGAAGCCAACGTTGTATACAAAAATAATACTTATACTTATAAATATTTAACAATACTATTATCTAAATTGTATACCACGCTTAAAGGCTAACTTAACATGCATAAAAAAAAGACAATAACGATAATCATTCTTTGCAAAGACAGTTAAAAAAAAGAATAAACTATACAAACCATTCTAACTTACATTTTTAAATTTAAATAAATAGGTACACAAATTCAGCCTGAGATCATTTTTTTTTCACTTTTAGTTCAAAAGAGTATGTGGATTGTCGGAAAATATCTAGATTAGCCTTATTAAATATATTATTATACAACATTACCAATCTATTTAAAGGAGCCGCTTTGCCTAGGTTGGTCCTGGAAAAACGCTCTCTGAAAACAAACTTATTTTTATTATGGCGTCTGGCGTTGCATCTCGGTACTGCCAATCTACTCTTACTCTATTTAACAAATTCGGGCTATCAATGTTTCCGTTTATGATTTTATGTAGAGTTCTTAATTAAAAGTGATAATAACAATGATTTCAACAATCATATTATAACAAAAATAATAATAATGTTATTTTGTCACCGGCATGGCATAAGAGTTATGTCATGTCACACTAGAAATAATGTATAAGACACAAATGTACGTTTGACGTTTTTATGACATTTCAAGTTATCGTATCAGTCACATACTTCAAGTTCCATCACAAACATCATCAACAAATCTAACATCCAACACAATATAATAAAAATAAATTACATTCCAAAGTTAGAGACACGAACAAGTGACAGATCAATTGAAACCGATCGCCTCACAAATTGGCACCGACTTATAATTTATAATGAAATTACTACTGTACAGGGACTACATGCATCGGAGGGACGGAGAGACGACGGAGGGTATCGGAGGTGATCCATTTCGATTCCGTCAGGACTAATGGGTAGTTTGAAACACTTGTCATTTATCAGTAGGTTTGACACACGATTTGTTTGCACTCCGCTATCAGCAGAATGTGGAGCAAAGACGTGCTTAAGTGATTCTATCGGTTACTTCCTCATGATCTCTAATGTCGCTTTGGAGTATTAATTATTATAATTTCAATTTACGTTTGTTAGTCAACTTATAGACATGTCACATGTTATGTGTATATTATGGCATAATTTTAGCTGGCTAAATAGAGCATCTAGTTAGTTAAAGCATTAGATACCTGGCCTGGCCTGTCTTTCAATACGAACTTAATGGAAAATACAAAACAATTTAACTTCTCACCAAGTTCTCTCTGCATGTCCAACAAGCTGCAGGAAGGGATCAACTACAGTACAGACTCGATTATCCTGTCCTCAATTACACTGATTCGCTATTATCCGGTCCAACAACCGGCTTCATACAACATGTCACATACTATGTAGACGTCTGATATTTGTGAGAAATTTAAAAATTAAAAAAAAATAAAAATCATAACTACTTATTTACAAAAATATATACAAACATATATGTGTATAAATTCTGTTTTAGCATTTAAGCCCAGATTTCAAAATCAAATCTTTTCTCCATACATTCGATTCTCTCAATATACATTTATCTGAATGCTTAAACACAAAACTAGTCCAGTTGATCGGGTTTGTACTGTATTATAAAAAATCTATAATTAGACAATTTCTAATCTCTTAAGAATATTATTTATCTTATTAAAAGCTGTAAAGTGAACAACTTGTATGAGCTATACAAACTCATTGACGCCCATTCCTGTCGGCAAACAAACAAATACAAAACTTCCTAATGTCTATAACTCTTAAACGATTTGTCGTAAAATGGCTGCTTATTAAAAATCAAATTTATATTCATATAGATTTACGACGTCGTAAACGCGCGGTTCACGGACGTATTGATTTGATGCTAATGCCTAGAAGTGGGAATGAAGTGCAAGCTCGAGTCACACCTCACCGCCTCGGGCTAGGGTAAGTGTTTCTGCCAATATTGCGACGACTACATGGACACGGCAGTTAGTAACTACCGACACGGTACGATATATTTTAAAAAGTTAGTAAACTACGATGATTGTTTCGCGTAATAATAAACGCACTTTTCTTCAAAGGAAATCTTACAGCAAGAAGGGGACACAATGTCAAAAACTTCATCTATGACAATTCTCATACATTTTAATTGTTTACATATTCATGTTCTACACTCCTCAAGACAAGGAAGTCACTCTGCTGCTATTAATACTATTATATATATATATATATATATATATATATATATATATATATATATATATATATATATATATATATATATATATATATATATATATATATATATATATATATATATATATATATATATATAGACTTACGCGGCTTGTCGTAGTGTCGTAGTCAGAGAGAGCATCTGGCTGAAACGCAAACGCTGATCGTCGGTTCGATGCCTACTTGGGGGAATGAATTATTTTAATTTTTCCGCTGTAAAAAAAAATGGCAACTTACGCCAAATTTATTTAGCCTTCGAAAATGATATGTTACTAATCAGTAGAGTAGACGATGATGTCTTACTATTACTTTAAATGACGACATCGGGTTATTTAGTTTTTTGCTCTACAATCGCCTACTCGATGACTAATGAGCCTAACGTAAAAAAGTTAATAATGTAATTAATGAAAATCGATTATTCATTCTGGCATATTAGCGAAGATATTATATAATGCCTATAAGGAAGGCATAAAAAAGCATAAATGTCGAACTATTTTCATATATATAGATGCTATATCTATATAGATATAGCTTTTATTAGCAGCTTCGTCCCCGGGGTCAAATAGAAATAACTAAGATTTGTACATATACAAGGTGTCATATCAGGGTCATACACTTGACACGTCCAGGAGGGTTCACCTCCTGAGTGGGTTCTGTGGGTTACATCAAAACGATCACCATGATGTAATATGGCCTCGATACATAGACACAACAAGAAGAAATTCACAAAAAGAAATTCTCAATCTGAACCAGTCGTTTTAGAAAATAGCGCGTTTAACAAAACATCCCTTTTAAATAATAATATAATTAATATTATATATATATATATATATATATATATATATATATATATATATATATATATATATATATATATATAATAACTTCCCGCATATAGCACGGTAGACATAAGGAACCTAGTGTTACAACATTTCAAAAACAACACAGGGGGAAAGAACTCCTTTTCACCAAGTTTTGAGACATTGCATGTTGAGTGGCGAAACTCAACTTAGTCCAACTCAACTCAACTCAACTCAACTCCGCGCTTAGTCTTGAGCGAGGATATGAAACAATTCATTCTCATCGACTGGAAATCGAACCCGCGATTATACGACGGCCTCTTAATAATACTATTTAACTAATAACAAATAAATCATAATCGTTCTCTTATTTGCATGTCAATAGAATATTTGGCAGAAGAAAAAAATATGAATAGATAACCGCAGCCACCCAGCGAGCAAATTGTACGTTTAGTAAAGAAATTAATTCTAGTCGACTTAACGATATATATATAGGAATAATAAATGGCCTACAATTAGGCTGTGATGTGGGTGATAGAGTCATCAACGATCTTAGCCTAACAGTCAAGTGAAAAATATAGTGTAAAGCAACACGGGTTCCGTAATTTTGGGGAAATTTAATCATTTTTTTTTAATATTCGTACTCGTTATTTATTACGTTATTTATATGTTTATGTGTGCTTCCGTGGTTTCAATACAATAATATAACATCATTATTTCTCCACATTCTCGTAATGTACGGCGAGAGTGAGTCTCTCTGTTCTCCATCTCCAAATAAAAGTGCAGATCGCTTTAATAACGACGGACACCAAAAGTCCAAGGTTCAATTTACTTCGAGGATCCCTGTATTCGCAGAAAACAAACAAATTCCGACGCTGCAGCAAAAACACCACCGTAATGACACGTTTGAGTTAATTCCATAGAAGCCTCCTCTCCATCGCTGAATTATTATAAGAGTCCGAGCTCTACATTTAAGAGCCCTAATTTCAGATATTTTTTGCCATCAAAAATGGTATTATATGAAAAACTTAAAATCAATTTGACTAAACAATTGTGATATATCTGTGTAGATAAATATGGTGTGTTTATTATATACAGAAAGTCAAGAGGCCGTCATGGCAAGGAAGGGGGGCAACGTCTGACTGTGAAAGCCTCGAATTCAGGTAGACAAGTGGGGACTAGATACAGTTAAAAAATAAAAAAAATGTCTACTATAATGTCTACTTTGTGCATTATGCACAGTCGAAGTTAAAAAAATTACATAAAATGTCTCTACGTTCAGAGTCGCAGTCCAGTGTCAAAATGCTCCACTGCACTAAAATGCACATTTCCAAATGTACATTATATTGTAAAATATTAAGGTTAGCTTAGTTAGCGGAGTTAAGTGCATTACAATAAAATAAAAGCTCTACTAAACGAGTGTCGCGACCCCTTGCATGGTTTCACGGAGTCTCCCAATCGATAGTTGCACCGACCGACAGTACGCCGGTACTAATCCGATTATGGGAACAGACTGCTCAAATAATGTGTTTATTATTTATCTTATTTCTTCAAAAGTAAATAATCTTTATATACTTACAAACTTGTATGTATAGAAAAAATACTTAAAAATTAACTTTTAATTAAAGTTATAATCTAAAACAACAAAAAAAAGGCGGAAATGCTCAGTGTAGCAATAGATGGTATCGATATTAACGATCAAATATTGATATATATGCAGTGTAATGGGTAACTGAGGCATAGTTGTAACTCGTCAATATATAAGTATTGCATAACGAGCCGCCGCGACTATCTCGAAATCTAAATATCTGTGTACACGTCAACAGGTGGAGATAAACCATCGATTAATATCTACTAACATCAATTAGGTATTCGATTTTAATTTATAGTAGGTTTTTTTTTGTTTACAAAATCTATTTCACAACTAACACACGTACGTTTGGTCTAAAATTAAAAAATACAGTCGCCTACAGCCTACGGGCTACGGCTCGTGTTATGATAAACTAACTACGGGTAAATATATTATATACGTAGTCTCTACATTTAATATCCCGAATTGTAGATATCTTTTTTATATCACAAAAGTTATTCTATGAAAAACTTAAAATTAATTTTAGAAAACAATGGTTTTTAAACAATTATGTTGACATAAATAGTATATTTATTTATTTATATATTTATCTGGATGTATTAAGATTCACGGTTCATATTTTAATAACTTCATTAAAATTTTCATATTAAATTATATTTACAATAGAGGCCGGAGAGGTCGTGGCACAGCGGCACGGTCGGATTGTAAAGACAACGGTTGTGTATTCTATTCTTACTTGAAGGAATTAATAATTTTCATAACAAGACAGCGCGGCGTTGAGTTGCACCACTCAACACGCAGTGTTATATATTTGGCCGAAAAATAGGGAACGGAGTGTCTTAACACTAGTATCCTTTTGCCTAACCTGCTTTATATGGGTTACATTGTAAAGTAATAAAAATCACGAGGTCGTCATTGCGCAGTGGGGCAAGAGGTCTGACTGTGAAAGCGATAGTTTCTTAATAACTACGCTCTCATACGAATATAGTAGGTATATATGGTAATTGGCGACCGCTAACGTTCCGCTTTTTTAATATATTTTTTTTAATTTACTTAATAGACAAACTAGATGTAAACGGAAACATAAATTAATGACAGATCTGGTCTATGTGTTTACAAATACACCCAGGTTTGATACGAGTACAATATGTTGGGCAATAGTATATTTTATAACATCGTATCAGATCTGTCCGTCTGTGTCGCTTGTCTTCAGAACGTGTACTTGAATCAATTTATCTCCTAGACATTTTCATATGATGAATACTAAAGCAGCATGTTCTCAACAAACATCGCCCGTACGATAGCTTTCATGCTAGCTTGTAATTATATGTTAATTTCAAGTAATTTGTTTTTGTTATATAAATGTGAAACTTATTGATGACTTATTGTTTATACAGATTGTAATATAATTACAGACCACGCTAATATTCAGTTCATATGTTTAATTTTTAACAACGCCGATTACGATTACCTGATGTCATAAAAAACTTATAGTATACGCGACGGTAATAACGAAAAAAAAAAAAATTATACGACTTTGTTTAGTATCAGCTTGCGGTACAGACCATTTCGCGTCCAATTTTCTGGTCATTACGTGTTCAACGGTGGAACACAGTGCAAACTGTTTTGTATCAGATCGGGGAAATAATAATAATAATTTGAATATAATAATTTTCTTCGCGGGGAATCCAACTGGCAACCATAGCGCTTAGTCCAGACGCTGCTCCACTGCGCCAAGATGAGGCAAAGTTTGATTTAGTTCACATTTCTAATATCAGTCAAGTCAATCAAGTCAAGTCAAGTCAAGTCAAGTTCAATAGTCAGATTATCGAGCGTCAGTTTTATACTACGCGAGTTGGTCCTATAAAAGTATTAAATAGATTAACGGAGTGCTTTCGTTTCAGATGTTATTTAGGATGTTGGATCCAGGGCCTCGGCGCGTGCCCGTATTGCCACTATAGTAAGGATGGAACAGTTTCCTACGTAATATGTTCACACAACCTACAAAAATCTTTAAAATACTTGAGAAAATATATTATATTTAACAATTTTACTTTTTATTCGACTTGGTCCATGAGGTGTGTGCTGTTTTATGACTTATTTTCTTGTCGGTAAAATAAACGCCCACCTGTAATAAAAAAAAACAACTATTACGACCGAATACTACTTAAGCAAAAAGTTACGTAGCGTAGATGCGGGCTCAGTGGGACATGCGGTGATGAGTTCCACCACTCCACACGGAAAGCGGAGAAGAGAATGTCTTGAGAACAGTTTCTCTCTACCTACCCTGCTATAGGCTGGATACTGTATATTGAAGTGTCAGTATTACTTATGAATATTTAACGTTCAAATATGAACACAGTCGCGTTACTAATTTGAATATTTTATTAATAACTAAAGGCACCGCAACACGACGGGACGAGCTCGCGAGATTTATTTTTTTTATACGCGATATTGTATTTTTTTTTATTTATTTAGCTTCACGCTGTATCTCGTACATAGCAGGGTAGGAGGGAACCTAGTGTCAAGACACTCCGTTACCCGCTTTCCGCCTTACGACGCATTGCGTGGCGGAACTCAACGCCGCGCTTTGCCTTATTGCCAGAGTGAAGAAAATGAAAATAGTCAATTCTCCTCGAGTGGGATCGAACCCAGAAACCGTCGCGTTTACAGGCAGACCCTGTTGCCTCTGCACCACGACGGTCCTAATTTAATAGGAACATATATATTTATATGTAATTATTATTAATTTACATAATTTGTTAATATTTGTTTTATCTTTGCGCATCTTCCAAGACTACAGAGATTCAATATTCTTTTCTTCTCTCTTCCTAGGAGTAATCGGAGGAGAAATGAAGTCAATAATAAATAAGAACATTGCCCTGAGTGGGAATCGAACTCAAAAACATTACGTACAATATATTTTCGAAATGCACCACGAAGGCGAAGGCACTATATACTATAAAAACTATGACAAAAAAACAGCGCTTAATCAGTAGTAATTAATGACTGACAATCTAAACAATTAGTGATAAAAATGACAATCAAGTCACACACACACACACACACACACACACACACACACACACACATGTACGTACGTAAAGTGTTCTTTAAAAGGAATCAAATTGAATGAGTTTACGAAGTTAGTCACGTCAGCTTTATTGGTAACAATGTGATCGTATAACAAAACCGACGTTTGGCGTCGTATCAATGAACATTGGGATCTGTTTCCCATATACGCGTCGAGAAGTATAGAAACCTTATTTAAATTATGTAATTATTACTTACATAATAGTTTTTAGTATTTTACAAGACCAAAAAAACACTTGCCCAGTCACCAGACTAAAATATCGAGATTAATTTATACATATAAGATTTGCTACTAATAATATAAGTTATTAAGAACGTATAAAAATTTGTCCGTAGCGGGACTCGAACCTGCGCCTTTTGGATATCATCGAACCGCTCGTCTCAAATGAAACCATACGTCTCCTTCTTAGGTATTAAATTATAATACAAATATGCACTAATTAACGCATTTTAATATGGAATGAAATTGTTACTCAAAAATATGTTTCTATCACATTATAAAATATTAAAATACATTTTGCTATAATTTATTACAAAAACCTATTAAAAGCTTTGAGAATCAGAAATCGTCGTCGTAAATCTTAATAATATATAAGACCACGAAAACTAAAAGCTTTTGAACAGGTCCGAGTGTATGAAGTTTGAACACACATAAATTTGCTAACGCTGGAAACAGCTTGCAGCGCTATACCTACTCGTGTGAAACAATATCTACTGTATAAATAAATATTGAACGAGTGGAACACCTGTGGCCCGCGTTGCTGATAGAGTTCTGTGACTTTTCCTAGGGAAATTAATTTAATTAAAAATCTTTTGTCATCTTTTCGCAGGTTAAATGGTAAAAAAAATTGCAAAATTTAAAGCTGCACCCATTTGAAATACGATTAAGCGCTCTAAACAATTACTCTATACGTGAGGGACGTACAGATTGGAGTTACAAAACTCTATTTAATTTAATTTAATATATAATATTCTTTGTTTAGTTAAATATGTAATTGAGGCCGTAGTGGCGCAGCGGCACATTGTTTGATAGTAAACGCGATAGTTGGGGGTTCGATCAACTGGGAGGAAAGACATTATATATTATACATATATATTATCTCCTCGCTCTGGTAACGAGACAAAGCGCGACGTCGAGTTCCACCACCCAACGCCTAATATCTCGAAAACTGGACGGACAGAAGAAAACCAAATGTTAAAGTAGGTTCCCTCTGCCTATCCTGTCATATGTGGGGTGAGCTAAAATAAAATGTATAGTTATGAAATTACTACTAACCTGATAGTGAATGGATATTCATAGATAAAAAGTTTCTATAGCAGTATCTATAACAAGTATAGGTATATTTTGACTGTATTTCCCGCAATTTTCCGCATAACGAAGTGCCAGGACACTCTTTCTGTACAAGAACTGCTACAACCATATATTTTGAAATGGATTTTGAACAATCTGATACTATAGTTCGCATTATTTGAGTGAAGCTTATTTAGGACTTACACAAGCCTTGACTGCGAAGTTTTGACTTTCAGAATAAATTAGGACGGTTTTTAGCCGTTTATAAACGAGATGGGTTTAAATATAAAATGTGCAGTCACGTTGGTGTGTTTCATTATAAATTATATGTAGCTGGAATATAATTGTGAAAAATCCTATCGTGGCGGTGTTGAGATTCTCATTGCGCATGCGACGGTCGTGGGTTCGATCCCTCTTCGTCCTCCCCCTTACAACTTCTTTGTTTGAAAGAATGTATTTATGTGTTATATGAAAATATAAGACGTTAAGTTGCCTCAAGCAAGTGACAAGAAATGTAGGCATTTCCGTTTCCTTAATTACAGACCTCATTATATAATAATAATTAAACCGTTTTAACAGACGCGAAGGCATTTGCTGAATAATAGAATTTCTATTTTACTAAACTACGATTTGCGATGAGTTTCTAGACGAGCTTTCTAGACAAACTTGTTAGAATTAAACAAGAGAACATACATCGTTTGTTGTGAAAGTACCTAATTCGAATATCATGGCGTATGTCACAAACTTGACAGTCGCAGAAGACATTGGAATGTAATAATAGTATTTAAATAATCTATAATATATATAATTTCTGTTCCGAGGATAAAAAGAGAGCATTGTAGAACAAAGATATGAGTCACTTTGATTCTCTACTATCGAAAACACAAAGCAATATCAATAGTTCTTATAGAAATACTGCCCGTCCCCCGTCTTTTATAATACGACCCCTTACGAGAGATTCTATAAAAAAACTGTTGATAAAAAACCAATTTATATAATTTTTTTTTAATTATCGATAAGAAGCGAGCGAGGCGAGCACACACAGGGGCACAGCGGCAGCCAGTACCTACCTATTTCTAAACAACAAAGTATAAGAAGTTATCTGTTTGTTTGGACAGCGCGCGACTAAGCTCCGATTCTCATACATAAATTAGGCATTGTCGTTCTTTTTACCCACGACCTCTCCCTCTCCCTCCCTCCTCACTGTCATCTCATCGGGACTCAGACGTTGGAATGTCAACGCCGATTTACTAATTCATTTCGGCAACTTGACGCTACCTTTAAGTTATACGACGCGATGCGTGATGTACGCGTGTTTTAGATTACTTCTGATAGGTATTTATTTAAGATTGTTTTAGGATAAAGTTCCAGAGAACAAACCGTTGACTTGGACATATGAATGAACTATAAATGTATATATGAAACGACCGCGTCTAACTATGTAATAATTGGAACAATTTTCAATAAACTTTATTATAGCCATTTCTATCTATTTCTTTCATCATAAGTAAACTTAGCAAGAGTATGTAGATCAGGTGAAAACACAGTAATATAGTATCATCGGGCAGGTATGATGGTGGAAGCCAAAAGTGGGAAACCCCGAGATGCCTCTTAATAAAACCATAGTTTGTTTGTCTGGATATATTATTTTAATTTCTCCATATCCTTAGGTGACGGGGACCTGACGGAACATCTGGAAGATCATAAATAGAAACCCAAACGTTTTTTTTATAAATATTATTGTCTACCATCTATCTATACATAAAATTACGTGTCATTTTGTTTTAAATAAAAATTTTCCTAAGGAGGTTACTACTATGGGGCTACTTTATCAAATTATCTAAGAGATTTAGCGATTCTATTATATCATTTGTAATGTTTATATAAACTACAACTCTAATGAAATTTATTTTAATATTAAGTATATTTATAAGTATATTCAAAATGCAGCTATGGTTATTTCAGTTACATACCAACAATATCTTACCAATGCGTTCAATTTTCCTGGTCATTTTCCTCTCGTCGGGAACGTGTACGTGCTGGACCTCGAGCATCACAGTTTCATTTTAGGAAAACCCACGAGGTACGTGATCTAGATGCCCTATCATTGTTTACATTTCATGACACAACAGATGAGTCTGATTTAAATCGTCATTAGTGTCCGGTTGGAGCTGCTAGTTGCCCTTGTACGTATGAAGTATGCGTACAATTTAATTGTTAGCAGAACGATATGGGATTGGGTTTTTACATTATTGTATACGAGTGTTGATTATATTTTTATTAACACTGGAAATTTTGGAAGGAAACCAACCAATTGAACCAATGAATGTTGAATAACGTACCAATTGTATTTTAAGTTAATTTAATTTTTTTTCTCCTTTAGCTTCATGCCTTATCCCGACAAAGTGAGCAGAGATAAATTTGTGTCAAGATACTACATTCTCCTGGAACTAGGAGGCATTCATTGAAAACGCTACATGTTAATTGTCTCAACGGTGCCGTTCACGTATCAAAAGGGTATAGTGGAAATAATACACTTCCCCGAGAGGGGATCGAATCTATGACCATCGCATTTACAGTCAAACATCGCACAACGCCGTGATGGTGTCAATTCAATTTAATTAAATTTAAAAGTTTTTATTGATTCTTAACGAGAACTTAATTTAAATGAAAGACTATGTACAGTGAAGTGAATTTAAACATGATCAAAAGATGCTCATTCTATAGGACATTATTTTAAATTTTCAAAACAGAACAAAATGTAGTAAAAAAAAAAAACAAACCTGTATTTAGGTTCAGAAAGATATTCGGATACTGGTGCGATGTTCACATAACATAACGATACTTGCTGAATGTAAAATGTATTTGTATTTAATATTTGTAACTCCAAATATCGTACTATATAAAAGGCCTGCTGTCCTAATAGTAACGGTATTAGAGCCTCTTTGTAGGTACTTAACGTTAAGGAGTCGCGATATTTTTTGTCAAACACTGTCGTATCGTACCGATCCCGCCACCTTCCAATTATAATATTATTTATTTATTTATACCATATGAGGCTACAGCGTTGTTTAGTTCACTCAGCTGAGCTTCGATGTAAGCGCGTGCAGAGGACTTATTGCAAGTTTTATAATTAGATCGAATTTGACACTTACTAGTAAGATAAGCTCATATGCTTGTTAATATAACGACTGTGTTTAAGAATTGATATAATAAGCGTATATTTAATTTCATTGTATCAATTTTTTACGTATAATTCCATAATAGGCTCTTGTATATCTATTGTAATTCATGTGTATCTATCAATGTCTATGCAGGCACATCTTCAGGCCTACTAGTCGCATTTTTTTTTATTAGAAGGAGGCAAACGAGCAAGTTGGTCACCTGATAATGGGTGATCACCGCCGCCCATAGACACCACATGATGCCCTCAGGTTCAAGGGTGCGTAACCGGCCTTTTGATTTTCGTTATTTGGTTTGGCGGATTTGAATTACATTATTTTTTAACGATAAAAATCTAATTATCGGAACGAGTCATATGGCACTCTTACAGATGAAATGCTTAATATAAAAGTGGAGGGATACGAAGTCGAGGGCCACCACTAGTTCTGTAATAAAAGTGTTAAAATTAAGCAACATCGCACAAAGGCAGCCGGCGGGTGACAATACGAGCGCATCTACGAAACTTCGTAATTGGACTACAATGAGCTTTCAAGTAGTTGTTCCAAAAACCGGTCACATAGCGTTCTGTATGTGATAACCAAATTACACTCAAAAATGTCGCATAAATGTATGGAAGGAGTTAGGCAGCAGATGTTTGTAGGGAATGTTTCATTTGAAATCAACACAAATTAAGAAATAATAAAATGTGAAAATATTCTTTGTCATTAAATTACAAAAAGGAGATCTTTTAAATATTTGATAACCATAATATGTCGAAGTATTGTTAAAGTGTCACAAGATGGTCTCCATGGGCGTCTATTAAATGCCCATCAATCATTGATTCTAAACGTTTTGAGTACAATTGATACATATATATAAATGTTGGTTGGTGTACAGATATTCGCTGCACACATAATCGTCGTACACATAAATAAAGTGGCCGTGGGTTCGATCTTTGTTAAAGACATTATACGTCATTATGATACTATATTAAATCGTTTTGAGTATTTGGAGGTATAATACGAGTATATGGCATATTAATAAATTATCAATATTAAAATAAATAAATTAACTTTTGGCCACAATTTATGCTTCTTGTTTTCTCTTCGTTCCGTTCAGTTCAAACTGTATTTCTCTAATTAATCTAATATAAAAATATAAAAATAATCTAAATTTAAATAATTATAAGATTGATCACGATCTACTTTGACAGCTTCCAAGCATCCCTTTGTGTCGCGAATGAGAGATGAGAATGATTTAATTGGAAGAAGTTATCTGTGTATCGATATAGGCTTGTTTCACACTAAAAACTTTTTTATTAAGTTATAAAATAGACGATCGACACCGAATTCTGTTCATTTGATATGTATTACATGTAGGCGTAACCGTAAAAAGTAACCTATGTATATTAACAATGTTTGTCTTTACACAGAATTATGCCTCTCTCTATTATATTTATTACTCGCTCTATTATATACTCGTAGCTCTCTTATTTTGATTGTAGTGATATAAAAGACGGTGATGACTCATAGTGTTTCCAAATTATATTTTACATGTATATGAGTTATATTTAGCACTAGTTTTTCGTCTTCGCTGGCTTCGCGGCTTCGCCTCTTCGTCTCTTATAGTACAGAACACATATATAGTGAGGTTGCCTATACAAAAATAATTTTTCAATTCGAACATGTACTTCACTATTGTACTGTATAGTACTATTCAGCTTATTAAAATTAAGTGTAAAATAATGAATTGTACAACCCTATTAAATTGTTAAACCTTACTAGAGTTATTAATTATTTTATGTACTATATACGAGTAGAACTACGGACAACTGTCCTAGCAACAGCGCTAATTACTACGTAAGTATACTTACGAGTACATATCACGTTGCGGATAATTTATATATAAGCTTATGTATAGGCAGCTTTAAACACGGTAAAGATCAAAAGGACGAGCTCGCATTGTCCTCAAGAGAAACACACACCAACATCCATCGATCAAAGATACCAGCCTGTCATATTTTGACGCGGGATGCTGCATCTGCCAAATTTGGCGCACCAGATTCTACAAGCAAGTGTTTCCTCACTTACATTAACGAGGTACATATGAAAAACTTTAAAATAATAATTGCAATGTTATTTTGTCGCGAGACAAAACAATTGGCGCGTCATTTAGATTTTGGTATAGCTATATGACATGTAGTTATAATTGAGCTTTCTCATATTAAATTACCAATATTTATGATGACGAAACAAAAACTCACTTTAAAACAAATAAAAACATACTATATTTCTTGTGAAACATATAAAAATATTACTACTATCATACAATAAAACACTAGCGAACTTTTTAACCTTTAGTTTTTCATTAACAATTACAATGGAGTACAATATTTACAACGGCTAGTTTAACTTTCGGTTTCGTTTTCAATCACATGCATCGGCGCGGCTCGGTGCGGCGGTGCGGGTCCAGACAGGACAGGACAGGACAGGACAGGACAGGACAGGACAGGTCGCCGTGACCGAGTATTGTTTCTCCTCACGATCTATGTATCACGAGAGATATACTCACATAGTAATGCTTTATTAGCAACTCAGCGTTTTGTTTTATTTTAGATTTTTATAGTTTACATTTTTTTTGGATACATGATAGGTACTTGATTCAAAACTGGTTGAAACTCTATGTATTGTCAGAAGTGCTAACTTAACGTTAGGTTTAACTTAACCAGAGTAGCATTTCTCTACTCTGGTTAAGTTAAACTGGTTGAAAAATAGAATGGCTATATGCAAAAATTTTTTTTTAATGTGCATGTCTGTGTAAATAACAGTAATAAATGTTCTATATCTAATTTATAATTTCCTCATACATATAAAATGCTTTGTCCTGAATGATGAATCAACGCACAGCCTAAACCTCTGATCGTAGAGACATGAAAATTAAAGGATGTATTCTTAGTGTGACGTAGTCATCTAATAAGAAAGGATATTAAGAATTTCTACCCCTAAAGGAGCTAACAACGGGGCCAAAGTTAGAATTCATGGAAGAAGTGTTTCGTAATTTATTGAAACTCATCGCCTAATGGTAACAAAATAGGGTTAGCTAATTATTTTGGGTGTTAGGAAAGCGATTTGCCACCGAATTCAATATCAATACTTCTTAGTGTTTTTCATTTAAATTATATATTATTATGACATATGTTTGGAAACTCAATCCGATTCTAAATCGAAACTCTAAACATATAAATAAAATGAGTCTGTTTGTGATTTCTAAATAATTGTATTTCTTTTACTTATTTATTTATATAAGTATATAATTATTAATACGACACTAAAACACAAATTAACGATATTAAATATTTTTTTATCTGTCTGAACTCTGAAATCTCTGAAATCAGGTGAACTGATTATAATAGGACTTAAACTGGAAGGTAGAGGAGGCTGCGGAACAATATATAGGCTACTTTTTTTAAGTAACCCGCGGGACCGAGATTGTTAATCATGCCCCGCCTACTTTCCCAACCAGATAAAATATTGCATATAAAAAAAATATTTTACAATAATCTTTATAAACAACGTGATTCGAAAGAAATAAATACATATACTAATATTAGGGTAAACCCGAGAATTCAACACATTACTCACGGAATAAAAAAGCGTATAAAAAAAAGAAAAAAAACCCACGTTAATAATTTTTTATCGAAACAAATATATCTATTGCCGACACATTCCCCGATACCAACTGTTCCGCATCAACGCTCAGACCAGACCACGTCCAACGCCACGCGACATCAAATCACTCCAATTCCTTACAAGTTTTCTTTATAATGTGGAACATTTATTGTATATCAGAAAAAGAATGCAACTGGCATTTTTATAAGAGAGAAAGCTTAAAATATAAACACAAAGCGTCCATGACGCCATTAAGAGATGCCTAATAAATCTCCAGCGCCTTGTAAAAATATTTAGAAACGTTAAAAAAGAAACCGTTCTTAGATTTTATATTTTTATCAGTAAACATTACTAAATCATTACACCAATGTGGTGGAGTCGACATGTTCCTGACTCAACACGAAGTTTGTAGGTTGAAATTAGGTCGTATCCTTTTATAATGCAAATTTTACCCATATAAGGAGTGATTTTGTTATGTAGCATATTATTGCGATCCATGCCATTTGAGCGGACAGTATTTCGATATTTCTAAAGTATGAATATATTTTAATTTATAAATAAAATGTGAATCAACTCTACGTATACAAAAATATCTTAAAATGTAAGCATTTTAAACGTACTGACAATTAAGCCTAAATATAAATTATGTTCTCGTACCACCAGAGTTTAAGACCTTTTAACGCGTAATCAACTTTCTATAGCTATCAAGAAAAGCTATAAATAAAACCAAAATTAACTTATTTCGTATCAGAGACTTTTAAATTGTATCATGATATAAGATTTATTGTTAAAAAATAGTTCATCTCAGTGTCCTATAAATTATGTACAGACGACACGCGTGCGCTGCGTGGATAGCGCTGTGATACCAGCGTCGTACTGGAGAGTGGAGGCTGCCGGCAGCCGGCTGGAGCTCGGTGATTTATTCCACAACTGTCGATCCCATCGTCTAATGCATCATTGTTGGCCGTATTCATTGTATTGTTAAACCTCACCCTTCCTTCCCAATCTTATCTTTGTCTGGGAAAATATCTGTTTCCTTTTTTACTCGAAAAATTCCGTTCAATCGCTTATGAATTAAGTTTTCCCCTTCATCGGTGGTCACGTACAAACATTCAACTCGCTCCCTTGCTGTAATCCTGTATATTAATATTTATTGTGCACATACGTTTTTGACGCTTATGTAGTAGGGAGGGAGGGATTAAGACGGCGGCGTCGCTGATCTGCGACAAGCTATCAATATCATTCAACACGGTCCTTCATGATGGTTTTATATGGAAATGAACAAAGCACGAGACGACGACGAAAAAAAAGTGCACTTCATTACTACGCAAATCTAGTTACGTAACGTGGCTATGTCTGGTCGCGGCGCCGACAGAGGACCTTCATATCGGCTCTGTGATCTTGATTGAGATTTATTGGACACATCGCCCGAGCCGGCCCGCTCTATATAAATCAGTCTTCTGTGATTTTACACCAATCATTTTACCGCCCGAAGACTTCCAAAAAGGATGAGCGTTCTTTATGTCCTCCGGTTACGGTCCAGAGTGCGGCGGATGCTGTTTCTTGCGATAAACGTTGTTTGTCGGTAAATTGCTTATTATGGACGGTGTCTTTCCGCTTACGAAGCTTGTTGATTTGTTTTGACCGCTCGTTAGCTCCTTCGCGCTCATAACATTTGGATATTTGGAGATACTTGCTTCGCGATACGAGTATCTTAAATTGATTTTTAAACGAGCAATTATTTCTCTGTTATTTGGATTATGTGTTGATTTTGCTTCTTACAAAGTAGGTGCATGTGCTTTTATATCTACATAGTTAACAAAAAAAAAATAAAAAAAAAATATTGATCTAAATTATAAAACTCAAGGCAAACAATACACACCCTACTTGTATACAATACAATGTGTATTTGAATCCATTATAATCGATCAAGAATAATTTGACAGGTTCAAATATAACGCCTTTAAAGTCAGTAATAATGTTTAACTCCGAACAAACGCCACCTGATGTTCTATTTTTCTATTAACGGCCATAAATTAGTTAGATTTGTAAAATAAATATGAACCTTATGTATACGGAAAAAGTTTACAATTTGCTTAAAGCACTAGGGGTCCTTTATAAGGGTGGGTCCTGGTAGTGATTGACGAACAAGATGTTTATCTGTAAACAATGCGTGTGGCTGCGTCTGCGCAGGTCTACATATTTGAGTTTGAGCTATCGACGGGTGATTCGAGCCGACAAGCTTTAAACCAATTTCACATATTTAACCTGTACTTTATTTTGTCATTTTTTAAATACTTCAACTTCACTACAGTGGATGAGCTAAAAGTAAATCGTTAGGAAAACCCCTGTTATTATAAAACTTAATCTTTAAATGAACTGTTCAAAGCATTTCACGGAATACGGATGTTTGCGCGCACTCTGCCCCAAACAGATTTGTTTCAATGAGCGGCCTAACCTATTGTATGCGCTATTTCACATTGTTTTCGGTTTTGACACGTACAAGAAATAATCAACCAAATATAAATGGACTTAAAGTAGAAATTCCTTTGTTCAGATCATTATCACCAGGGTTCTCATGCCCGACTGTGAAGGAATTATGAAGTGTATGCAGTTGATTGAAAAATTCCGAGGAGATTAAGTTGGATTGTTTTGTTTGTGACATTTGTGGGGTTGACACCCTCACTCGCTCGCACGCGGGCTTAGAGGGAAATTATTAACATAGTTTTTTCAGCTTATCTATAGTTACAGTTAGTAGTTGGCACTTGCAGTAAGTTTGAATATATTTAGTTCTTATACTAAATTTTGAATACACTTGCAATCGCAGTCGCACTCACACGATGTAGGAAAATTTGGAAAACAGGGAAAGTGAACAAATATGAGTGTTTAGCTTTTATAGTACCTAATTTCTATTTGGCTTCTATTATTATTACTCTATAACACACTTTTACTACCACGTGTTTCGTGAATACAGATATCTATAATACAGATAGACACATTAAGAAGCTTTCCCCCAAAGCCCTGAACAGCAGACGCGGTAATCAATTACCACCGAAACACTGCACCCCAATCGACTGTGAAACCGCACCGGATTAGCACTCGCGCTTGACGGTAATTGATTGACCCGCAGAGTACTACGTGACGGTCATTGATATAATGATATTAAACCCAGAGTATATTCTGGGTGAATTAATTGTCATTCTTATTTTCATGATATCCGAATAGAGCTTTTAAGCCAATAATCATAAAATGTTACTATTGCACATTTGTAGGGTTCCATACTTTAAAAGGAAAGCACAGAACCTGTCCGACTGTCAAGATAATTTTATCTAAATCACGTGGAAAAATCAAGCTGAAACTAGTATCAAATATCTAAGTAGATAACCTCTTGAAGCATAGAAAAAAAAAAACTTTTCAGTGATAATAAGAGATGAGCGCGAAAAGATACGAACGAGCTATATGCTTAGGGTTTTTGAATTTTGTTTGAAAATCGGCGCGTAATTAAATTGCGAAACATATTAAGATATAAGTTATAGCATACAGTGTTAAAATTAATGACATTTTGAAATAATTTTTGGATTACAGAGCTTTTCAAAAATCATGCTACAGAGGTTCTAAAGACATATAAGAATTCAATAAGAACGTATAAATTATTAAGAGTACTTGGAAGAATATCAAAACATGCGGGTTCAAATCCTGTTATGTAAAAAAAATGCTATAAACAATCTTAAATAACTAACTGATGGAATGAATGAGCGAATACGACATCTCGTATAATTAAAATAACAGGGATAAGAATTTATCCATATTAATGACAATGATTAGTTTATATAAGAGTATGTAACTATTTATAATCTTTTTTCGTTTCACGCTTTTAAATATACATAATAAAAGAGCACAGTGGCAAAACACTCCGTTCTCTGCTTTCCCCGAATTTTATCGTGTTATTCTCACGAGTGACCATTCTCAGTCACCGTGTCATCAGACAGACGCTAAGTTCCATATACCAAGGTACTTTCCATATACAAGATCCTAGTTCCATATACCAAGGCACAAATACAAATTTTATATAACATGACTGCTTATTTAACCTAAGGTCCCAACCTCATGGAATACGTAGGTACGTTTCTAGATTCTGAAAGCTAGATGTACATAGATGAAGTCTTAGATAAGTGTCCATCAAATAGCATTCCTTTGAACTTTCACGATCTGTTCGTTGATTCAAATTCAAATTTATAGCAAGCATAAAGTTCACGTTACGTTTGTCTAGTCCGTATTTACATATTGAATTATGTAGCTACTTTATTTTAAAATATCACCATTCTGCATTTTTTAAACTAGTTGTGACGTATGACTAACACCTAATAGGTAATAAGGCTTTTAAACATAATTGATTTCGTTCATTTCGAACTGCAGCAAATATCATTTAGTAAACATAATTTATTACAACATTGTTTAGTTTAGTTTAGTTTAGTTATTTATAGTGTTAAATTCACAGTACATATTCTTAGGAAGACTCCTTTAAAAACAAACAAATATTTCCTCCGGGCCTTTGAAATCGCAAAGTCAATAAATAGCTATAAATCATTGAGTTATTCTATCACCTAAATCGTAACCATAAGTGAGGCAAATTAATAATAATTGAAATAGATTGAAAATATTGTTTAGCTTCATATGATTTGTAAATATGTGCGCGCGAAACGCGACCTACTATAGTAGAGGGTGTTTGAAAGATATAAAAGTATTGGAACTTTTAAAGTTGTCCAATCAAATATTTCTTCAACGACGTGAAATAAACTTTACATAAAACCATAAACAGATCTTGAAAAATGCTTGTTCACTTGATTTGAATCTACGACAACTGTACTGATTCTACACTGATTTTGTTCTTCATAAATAACGAAGTGTAGCTTTCTGACACCTATTACTATAAGAACTTGCTTAAGAAAGCGATATACATCGACGTTATCGGCGCACGCGTAGATCGGGTACAATACGACAACAATCCAATAAGAATGTCTTGGCCATTTTCACAGTTGGTGGAAATGGAAGACAGCTAGAATTCCTTATCCGTCGGACGCTCCAGGATTGCAGCGATGACCTAGAAAGTTAGCTAGTCGCACTGTAATAGCACTATTAACGGAGTCTGCGAAAACGACGCGACTTAATCTTCCACGCGGAAACGTAACTTGTTGAAAACTTGTTTACATCTTACAATATTTCAATTATAATTGCCTGTACGTGTACGTGTGCGTGTGCATGTACGTGTACGTGTACGTGTACGTGTACGTGTGCGTGCACGGTAAATCAGGTCGATTATTATTATTTGCATTTAAATTATACGCGTTCAGTTCTGTTGCATTGCATTGTAAGGATATATATCCAGTATTGATATTGTCACTTTAATCGACGTTTTTATACGGTATACCAACAGGTTATATTATAAACTGCGTTTGGACAAATACATACATATGTAACCTCCTTCATAGAAAAAGCAAGGCGTTTTAACTCTTAGCTATACAAACAATCGGCAACAAATGATATCATTATAGTTTTAAACAGCGATCATAAAACGTGAAAAAGAAAATGACAAAAAAACACACTAACACAGTGACCGTTAAGGAATTGGATCAATGGCGACGTCGGTGGTCCATTCTTCGAATCACCCTTTGGTTAATGTGATATAAGCGTTTATTGGGGGTAGTGAGGTACAGGCGCAGGTGATTTACTTAATCGTGCGCCCGATATTATCAGCCGTGCAGTGTTTTGTTACGAGCGTGCCAGCGGGCCAGCGTGCCAGCGTGCCAGCGCGGCGCACACGGCTCTCGTTTTTTTCTGCGCACTTTGAGTCATCGTTATTGTATCAATAAGGTTTATATATATTGGCTCAAAGGGTTTAGGAGAAGCGAGTGATTAAATATACATTTTATAGCAGATATAAATAAAATTGTTTTTGTTTATTTCCATATGTTTGACATGTAACAGTTTAATTAAGACTAATGTCAGAGGTGTATCGAACGTTCTTCTTTCTTTTGATAGGATTGTCATATTCTCGATATGTTTTTTTCTATTTAGTAAGATTTATTTGTATGTCAATTGTAATGATGAAGCCCGCTGCAGATTTGTATTTGCTAAAGTAAAATAGACTATAGGATTTTTTAAGTATGGCTTAAGAAAGAGGATCTATATAAAGTGTTAAAAGTAAACCACACTTTAAATTAATTTTAAATTTGCAATTTTTATTAGCTATAAGCAGCTTGCTATACCTTTTATAATCGATAACCCGTAGTAATGTTCTGAGAATGGAGCGCCACGTAGTATTATGTTTCTTGGACAGCAAAAAAAGCACTCAACAAAGCTGTACTACACGTTACAAGACGACGAGACAACAAACAAAACGATAGACGGCACACTCTGTACTCTGTATACGTACCCACGACCCATGTATCTATGGACTATGTATGAAGTTGTTATCATTTTTACATTTTGTAAGTACTATGTGAATGTTTTAGCGCATATCCATATTTTCCCATTAATTTATATTTCAACTTTATCCATTATAGAGTATTTTTTATAAATTTACTATGTCTCACTTATGTCTTAAAATATAAGCGATATATTTAAACCTATAATTTATTTACACAAAACGTACATCTGAATTCACAGCAAGTGATATAGTTCGCTGCAATTCGCCTGGAATTGTCGCAAAACAAATAAAATTTCCATAAATAGAAAAGGGCTTTTACAAGTGAAACCTAATTTATGAACTAACTGTACGTACGTATAAGATAAGTCAAAGATAGGCGTTATCTACTAAAGCAAGGACTAAGTAACGTTTAGAACATTGTACATTTTATCGCCCAGCACTTAATTAGGTGTCTGTCCTTTAATGACCGAAGATCTAGGTCAGATCAGATGACCCCGGATGAGACGGTTCTCATCTAAATGCTTCTCAATTAGTCGTGTCCTTCATGTAGGACCTTGTAGGAGAGCTGATTAATGGTGATAGCAGATATCAGATAGCAGTACCTATATTTGCATATTATAAGAATTAATCTACGTCTATGAAATATTTCTGTTGATAATAAAGGACGTTGGAGATTCATATTACTTAAACGCTTTAATAATATTTTAAGTTAGTTGGTTTAATCCTTAATTGATCAAATCACCAAACTTAAAAATAATTACATCTTTGCATTGTAATTTATAAAAGTCACTATTCATCATCTAAATTGTACTTTTACCTTAAAGTTAATTCCGATAGATATTAGTATAGAACAAACGTTTATTATATATGTACATATTATATTCAAAGACAGTGTCTGATAGTTCTGTTACTGACTTCTAATAGCAAACGACAAATTATTGTGATTTTCCGAAAAGTAAGTAAAAACAGTGACGTTGGTTTCCGCCACCAAATAAATACGTAGTGTCTCAAAATGGGCCGGACTAAAAATAATAAAGGCAATCATCGAGGTGTCATTAAATCCTACATATAAATACGATATACGGTAGGTACCTATACTACATTACATGATTCAACACGGAAATGGATTTTAAAATTAAATTTGCAAATAAATGTGCAATGTCAGTCAATTTATTTTTAACCGACTACAAAAAAAGAGATATATATTTTAGATATATGCGCCACGATATCTCAGTCATTAGTGAGAGTTGGATAGTGTCTTTTTTCGTTTTGTTTTGTAATTCTTAGTCAATAATTATAAACCATAATGAAGGATCACTAGTAGACGTCTACTTGGATAGTTTTGACGCGCAACTTGTATCCTTAAGGAAGTTGCTTAAATATTCCAAATACTGAGTCACAATCTATTGTTCCACCGATTTGTACTATGATCTAGTGCTAGGCCGAAATACCGCAGGAATATTCGAATAGAATAATACATGAAGCTACTGCGTGATAGTGATGTAGCAATACATTAAATCATATGAATCCAGGATGTGGTCAGGTTTAGGGCTCACTTAGTGCCTCTTAAAGTACTTAAAATGAGGTTCTGATTTTTATATCGTCAGCAATACTTCAAACGGCGACTATGTAGGTGGTCTTACCAACGCAACGTAGGTACTACTAGGTAGGTAGTTGCACGAGCAATGAGCAATTTGTATGAATGTGATGCAAAGTATATTGATTTGGCTAAATAATTAATAAAATGTTCATAGCTTAATTTATCAAAAGAAAAAAATTCATCGATTCATTATATTGAAAATCAATGAATATTCTAACACTTTTGAATAATATCAATACCCATAGAATATTAAGGAAATGATAAACAGCATCCACTTCATCTAGCGCAGAATGGCAACACCGAGGATCTATAAAGTATAGCTTAAGAGTTAAGACAACCGTCCAGACCTTGAGGTGGTTAATGCTTATGTAGTGTGTAGACGTATGCCCAATATTTTATCGATATACAATCATTTCCAACACATTGATTTTATATTTTGTATATACTTGTATATATTAATATCATTGTTGCTAAATTGTTTTAGTTTTCAGATTCACGCTGTTTAGATTGCGGGAAAATTCAATGTATTCCCTCAAAGGGCTCAAATATATTTGTTTACTAACACGTTAAGAGAAGTTAAAAAAAGTTAAAATACGTATTAAAGTGTGAGCTTCTGTTTTATATTGTATTTTTAATATTACAGACTCACATACTTCGCTCCGCGCTCGCAAGTCACATGTCGCGTATGTTTTCTAAATATTATACTTTTTTAAAGTTATATTATAGCAAGTAAAATTAATGTATATGCTTAAATAAAAAAAATAAATTAAAAAATGACACGTCAAAAACGTCAATAATATACAGGTAAAAAATTAATCTAATACAACACTATCTTATTTTCAAAATCTATCGATAGCTTGACAAGATAGATGGCATCACTAAGCTCCTAAGGCGCGAGGGTAATGATAGGATTTGCAAAGTGCCGGGCGCCGCAAAGCGACCGCATCGACGGCAAATCGAGATTAATATGAACATTATCGATAAATAAGGTGCGAGTAATGCACCGCACTAGACGTAATTCAAATGGATGTTATATTTTAGGTGTATGAATGAAAGGTATTGTTTATGGACTTTTCTCTTCGACTTTACAAGTAAAATAATGTAGTGAAAGCTTTTAAAAAAGTTAGTTAAAAGTCTTACTGTACAACATTTAAAAGCTCAATACACTCGTTCGTTCTATGTGAATATTTTTTCATACATCTAACATTAAATAATTATTTGTTTTATATACTACTTAAACAAAACTAACTAACTACTAAAAACTACTACTTAAAAACCGATAGTCAATTTACTTTGATTAGGTACTGACACTAGTGCCTAATGAAGTAAGTGTATTTTGGCACTGGTTGGTTTACTTTAGATAATTTCATAGTATTGTCTTACGGCATTATACTTTGGGATTATGCAGCCACTATTAATCCATTTTTTTTATTCGCGCAATTTACCCGTAACATAGGCCCGAAAGACCTTAAGGTATTAAGGCAAAAATTTTTAAAAAATAATAAACTGACATTTGCATCTCAATACATTTTTGTAAATGTAATGTATGTTTAGAAAAATAGTAATTATTTTACCAAAATCGGCGATTTACATAATATGTAGAAATTGGCTAGAAATAGGCTTAACTTACAGCGCCTGTTACTCGATTGCATCGAATCCGCAATTCTTTCATGGGACAGTGTGTACGCTTTTACATTAGGATCTCAGCAAACATCCGAGAATGTTCTATATCACAATTTAAAAAAATTGTGAAAAGATGTTTGTGTCTTAAAGGTAACTTAATTAATGATTTTTTAAATGACAACACACCTTGGGAATGAAGTGCTCGCTCCGGTCTGGTTCAAAGGTATCATTGTCACTAATGAATAATTGAAAATTGTAAATGACCAATTAAAAAAAAAATCAGAGCAGAGTGTCTTGCGCCGGGTCTCTTCAGGTCTGAAAAATCTTTTTATTTGGAATAATATTATTTCACTTTGACTTTGACTTTGCACGATAATAGCGTAAAGCCTAAAGCAACATATAGGAAGCTCAGGGGGGTTCTGGCGTTCATTGGTGTAAAGACATCTATACAGATCTACAATGATAGTAATAGTAAATACAACGTCATTATTTATATATAATATATAAGTAGCGTTATTTAAAAAAACATGCCAAATTTTTTTGACTTTATGATTGACCGTAAACTGACATTTTTGTGTTAATATCTTTCTTGATTCCCCTAAAAATTCTATGTATTAAAACCATATTCTTACGCCCATGATATTACTTCAGTTGACAGATTCATAATAACATTGCCTTCTTTCCATATTAAACACAGTCAAGTTACTGTCATCGTACAAAAATATCCGGACAAGCAAATCGTTCAATCACAAACACGACGTCTCATACATACTCGTAGATAGCGTCACTCTAGTCCGCTGGAGCGGAAAGCCAAGATGCGATCGACAGATATCGAATATACTATAATTATTGATTAAAATATCGATTTTTGCAAGAAAAAACAATACCGTCGCTAAAAGGTCACACAATACGTGTCTAAAAATAGTTAAATTAAAAAAGAGATATGTACGGCCTTTTGAAGAAATATTATCTTTGTTATAAGGAACAGTGATTGAGAATCTTGATAAAATGTTATAGCAGTATGTAGATACGAGTATATGCGTCTGGATAACGTATGCTTGTTTTTGACCTATATGAATGGAACACTCGGATGTCAGTCCGTCTTTCACATTTCATTTATGATATTTCCTGGTAGGTATTAAAACCCAACATCCTTTGCACTCATCTCATAGAATACTATTCCTTTAAATTAGATTTTGTCCAACGTTTGACGCGTACAGTCAACCTAGCTGGTCGTTAATTTTATTTATAAAAATATTTTTGAGATTTTGTAATTTAAATTTCAAGATCAATTTTGCAAGTGTTATTAATTAGATTTAGAAATTTTATAAAAAAAATATAGCGTGTATAGCGGGACAGTGTAAATTTGGGTTATCGACATTACACGCGTGCTGTTCATATACTAAGTAGATATTAAAATAATATAAATTAAAAAAGCGACTAAAGTTTACATCAATTTACTACTTAGCACTTGGCCAGATTATATAAGCAATAAATACTTGTCTTATAAAGCAAGCAAATATTTGTCTTATAAAGCTTGTTTGAACATTAAATTTAATGAAATTATTACTTATTTAAAACATCGGCCTCTAATAAAAAATAGAAAAAGTGAAACCCAAAAAGAGGACAATCACAAGTCATTACTCCATTCCATATTGCCTTATTAACTCGGCGGGAACTCATTAAGTGATTAACACGTGTACCGACACTGACACGGGACGCCGCCAGGACTGCAGGAGTCTCATGTAAATCCGTGATATTAATCGCTGACATTAATATTGAACCCGATCTAATGGCTGGGTGGCATAAAATAAAAAGAAAATATTTTAAAAATCTTCATAATATATAACCCCTGGTGGGTTTATAAATAGAGTGCTAAGAAATAAGAGTCCACATTTACGAAAGATAATTAATTGATTGGTTTTTTTTGTAACATTTCACACGTATCTACGTATTTATTTTGATGTGTGGAGACCAACCAGTGTTGAATTTACTTAAGTTCTCTATTATTAATAGTATCAAATACTTAAAGCTTTCTGTAGACAGATATCTTGATTTACAACAATATCTTTTTAATAACTAAAAATTATCCATAAAATCCTTTAGTAAAATAGTGTCAATACTACAGTAAAACACATTTTTTAATTTTGTATATGGCATTATATTGATAAGCATTAGACAAAAATACAACATGTCGTGTTCCGCGTCCACAACGTACAAAAGTTTAAAATGTGAATGTTTAAAATTTTGAGCTTGATTCCTATTTACTAGAAAATACTAAAAAAAATTTGAATAACATTAATGGGATAATAAATAAACAATTATAATTGTATAATGAATTGAATTTAATTAAGTTAGATTTGAAGTGTTTCAAATTAAGAATGGTACAACATTAGGGCCAATGATACAACATGTGAGCCATCATGTTTCTGCCAGTAAGATATTTCATAATACTCGGAAACTTTTTTTTTTTAATTTAAATTAAATTAACTTATGAACAAATGGACTATGAAATGGTGGCGCAAGAAGTTACTGGAATCAGTAAATACTGTGGAAAGAAAGGTAAGAGATTAATGCATTAGACTAAGCAGGCAATGGTGAAGATACCTACTAAATATAAATATAATAAATATCACCAAAATTTTTAAAAAATAAACAGATTGACACATTGTTCATGTCCCATGTTTGACACATTGTCCAAATACATTCCCATATGTTGGTCCTATTAAGAAATTCAATTCTATTTGTATGAATAAATATACAAAAAATCATATCTTTTAGTACATGTAAAAACTTAAATAAATCTATACACATTCTATAACTAAGAAATTAGAAGACTTTGAAATTATTATATATATTAAATTGTTCAAAAATGCATTCTACTTTAGCTAATTGTCTGAGCAGTTACTTGGCAATACAAATTGTTTAGTCTCAGTTTAGTATAACATTAGTTTGTATGTACTTAATATTGTAATATCTACCACAAATGCATTTACATAATTAAAATATTTTCATTAGATTAAGTATTATTTAAAATGGGACTCTTATGAAATAATAACTGTTAACAAAAAGTACAGACCTTGTCCATAGTCAGTTAATAAAGAGGATGCAAATATCTTATTGTTTTTATATTTTCAATATTATAATTATTATTTCAATATATATAAATTAAGAGATTTTTATAAAATAATTTTTTATTTTCCGTATAAATAAATAGCTGTGGTAGCAATTTTTTTAAATAAAAATGTAATGGTTATCTAAAAATATTTTGTTGTAAGTATTAACATTATAAATAAAAACAATTATACTATTATACCTGTATCTGTGATCAAATTATATAATTTACAAGAACATGATTGAATATATATTTTTATTTATTAATATTTTTCCTTAAAATATCCTCTTATTGCTTCGATCTTACAAATTAAGAAGTAATAAGCGGATTCTCTGATAACGTTGCATCACTGTTATCACTTATCAATAAATAATATTTAGGTGTTTACATTTTAATTCATACCAACATGACAGTGACAATTCTTATCATTATTATTCATTTATTATAATTGTAAAGTGAATTTTTAGTTTTCTACATCACGGCGTCCGAAGCATTTATAAATAGCTACATTACTGTCCAAATATAAAATACCCACCTTAGTTTTAAGCGCATAGACGATTCCTCCGTGGTTGAAATTCGCCGTATAAAACATAATTCCGCCTCCGAGAACACATACACATGTCTTCCACACATTTTTATAACTTTTACTGCACTTATAAGAATGTAAATTACGCGTTAAATTCTGTGAAAATTGCAATTTTCGCAATAATTTTCCCGATGTGCGGCTTAACGTCGCCATGTTGGCAGAACAGCTGGTTGACGTTAGTTGTGCGAAAGAGAAGGGTTGATATGTCAATATCGCAATTTGCTAGGATTTTTGTAGGTTAGAATACAATTTTAAGATATTAATATTATTATTAACATAAAACAAAATATTAATTAATACTATTCATTCATTTGTTACAAAAATTAATTAAGTAGTGTTTCTTTGAGAATTATAAATTTAGAAATAATATTCTAATTAAGATATTCTAATTTGTGATTTTTATTTTTTTGCAAAATAAATAGAATTTATATTTTCACTACAAAAAATTGAATTTACATAAAAATAAATTTTATAACTTATTTTAATATATAACAATGACTTTAATGTTATTTTTTAAATGAGGAACAAAATGATATAGTCAATTCAATGAATTACAGAAATTGATATAAATTTTTTATTGTTATCAACAAACAATTCATCCCCTTATAATATAAATAATTTCTAAAAATATTACAATTTAACCTTCTTTGGTATCAGCCTCTTCCTGAGCCTCATGAACAATGATCTGTTCAATGGTAGGATGTACAACTTCCATCTCTTGCACGGAATGTAACAGTACTCTCTTTACTGTCTCCATATTGTCATATAGTCCATACTCTGCCTGCCACAATATGGTAGTTATCAGTTGCTGTACATTTCCTCTAGCATGAACATTACTCATCTTCCTCAATTTATTCCCTACATATTCTCCAAACACAGAATATTCATCTTTCCTTTGACTCCCATCAATTATGATTCTCTCAGGCCTTTGGTAACTTGAACTATTATTTCTCACTACAAATGTGGGTTTTGCAGGTGGTGATTGTACTTCTCGTTTGATTTTCCTATATTTCATTCTCTTCCGCTGTGGTTCATAAGTCTCGACAGGTTCATATAAGTCATCATTGAGCCACTCTTCATCAGATCCTCTGGTCCCGTGCATTTGCCGCACTATGCTAATTGGTTCATTGTCAGTTGTTAGCACATCATTGTGCGTTTCATTGTCTGTCTCAGAGTTATCCAACACATCTACCTATAAACAAATGTATATTATTTGTTAGAATATTGTATCACTTATTATGAGGATAATTTATAATTAGAATTGTGTTAAGATTGAAATAAATGTAAAGTACATACATTGAAATGTATTCAGATAAAGTAAATACTAAACGTTACGTAATATATCGCGCAGTGATAAAATGTAAATAAAGAGTCAAATATCGACTGTATCAAATCGATCCAAGGAAGCAATTCGCTCGCTCAAGGCACTCACTCGATGCCGGACAGTCTGACACAGGCAGTGTAAACACTGATAACAAATAACCTATGCATTTAAGAATATAAATACCCGTTGTATTTCGATAACTGGCATCGAGCTCTCCGCGGAGACATGTCGGCTATCTCGTCGGTTATTAAGATCAACGGAAACGGAATAACGTACGTTGCTGTCTTTGTAGGGCTTTAAGTACTTCTTCCGTTTGGAGGAGTGCGACTGGTTCGCGCTATCGGCGTCTTCGAAGGATCTGAACGTCGTCTCGTCGAGGCTGCCGTTGTGTAGCAGGTCCCATTGTATAGGATGTTTGTTTACGAGGTGGGTGCGTAGGTTGGTGGTGTTTCCGAAGTACTTGTACTGTGTGTCGCACAGCTTGCACAGCACAGCCACGCAACGCTTGTCCTCCTGCAGCCGGTCGAAAAACCGCCACACCAGCGACGACGTTTTCTTCATATCGATTACCGATTAGTGATCAATTGGTCGGATTTATTGCGATGATTATTCAATTGTACTCGAATAAAAAACGCATCGATTTTTGATGGCGCACTGCAGACAAGATGGCGAAGGCGATTGGTAACGACTAGCGGACACACACTCGGCCTTCACTCGATACGATATGGCGGCGCGGTCACTCGGCGCTGAGTTCGTGCTATTCGAGTTCTGTATTATCTGTGGTATCCGTTTTTGTGACAGATATCTATTTTTAATAAATAAAAACTAAATATAAATGCGTTTATCTTCAGTAAATTTAGTTTAAAATAAATATGATTATACGCTTTCTATTTATAAGAATAAGATTTTATTTTTGAAGCGCCCTCTATTTTTTGTTCATAAAGTAAAAATGTCAATTGTGCGTAACGAGCGCAATAGATAACATTGACAATCGACAACACAAACTAATATTTTTTGTGACTTTAGTGATGTATTTTTTTTTGAGAAGAACATAATTTTAATTTATTTCTAAATTGCTACTACTTTGCTACTACTTTCTTTGTGTTTCTCGACCCCCCCCAGAATCGTCTGAATGTCAAATGGCAAATTGCCAACATTTTCATACCGCTGATATTTCCACTGCTACAAACAACGACAGATATTGTTTTAAATCATTTATTACGAAATCGACTTAAGACTAGCTAATAACTTGCATTTTGTTCGTTTTTATTCAATTATAAATTTTATATAGTACGTATATCAAGTCAGACCAACCCAATATGTGTATTTTATTTATGCTTTTAAGCTACAACTTATCTAATAACAGACTAATAAATTAATAATATATTGATAAATAAATTGATTCGGTCGCACATAACTCGAGGAACTGATGGCTATTGAGGCAGAAAGATTCTGGAGTGGCGACCACGATCCAGGAGATGTAGCGTAGGCAGGCCCCACACTAGGTCGCGCTCAATATCCAGCAATGGATGTCTCCCGGCTGATATGACCATGATATTAATTTAATTATCATAAATACGCTGCTGGCTCCATTATTCCCCGCACCTGACATCGTCTGTTGTAAATCTTTTCTAATTTGTCTGTAGTAGTAAATATTATACTGTAGTGATTGATGTAAGTATTATTTGAAAATATATATTTTTCGGTCGTAAAATAAAATTCATCGCACTTACTGGGAGTCGAATTCATACTCATCGCGTATACAGTTAGACATTGTCCCGCAGGGCCATTATGGCCTTTCGGAAATCATATTGCGTGTGCGTTGTTCACGTTTTTATGTTAGATTGAAAATATTTATATAGGTAGTGTATTGTCTACAGTAGTACAGGTAGTGTGTCAGAATAGATTCTATGTTGTTATTATACTTATAGTAAACTAATTTTTTATATGTGGTTCTATTGCCGTATGGTTCATTAATATTAAATTCAATATATTTATATTATGGTAACTTCATCGAATAGTAATTGTTATATATATGTATGTATGTGGGAAGGCGCTGGCGACCTGAAATACATCCTAATTCAGGCGTCAGACACATTCCAATTAAATTATTTGTTGATTTGTTAGAATACCATGTGTTTGTAATTTGTTCTCAAAGTGTATTAAAACTAGATGATGTCATAGATGTCAGCACTTTTTACATTTAATAATATTACCTATATAAAACAACTGAAACCTATTTATTTAGCTATTATCTAACATTTGTTCAAAATCTTAAGTTCTCTTATGATATATTTATTATATAAAGAATCTTGACAATATATTAAACTACTGCATACTGCATACTTATGTATTTTGTATCAGATATTTATTTATTTATTAAGTTCATTAAAATATGTGATTATATTATAATTAAAATTTTTTGACGTTTCGATATGGCGAGTTCGCTGCGTAAGTGCATTCGTCTGTTGCCATTTTTTTAGATGATCACCAAATAATGCGAAAATCGCAAGTACCTCCCATTTTAAAATTGATAAAAATAATCTGAAATATTTTATTTCAGGTTGACACCTTGTTTAACTACCAGGAGGCCCCGGTCTTCCATAACACCTTAATAAGATATAATTTTACAATAAATGATTAAAAAACAAGAACATTAAATAATTGAAACAAAATCAAACGATTTAAACTTATATTACAATAAAAGTAAGGTGTGAAGTGTGCGTGGCGTGCGCGTGTGTACGCGAGTGTGTTATGTTTCATTAAAACTTCTGTGAATCATAATTTACGTATATTTTGTTTATAGTAGGTACAATATTAGACACCTAACGATATTTTTTTCAGCGTCACGCTTTTTCGTGTTAAGCTTTGGTTTTCCCCTTTCCGTCTAATGTGTGAGACCTTGTGTGTTAAGTGGTGGAACTCAACGCCGCGCTTGTCAGCCAGGGGGGGGGGTATGAAAATAACTAATTTCCCCAGATTAACATCGGACCCAGTGACCTCTAAAAGACACAATAATATATATCTTAATCTTTTGATAAATTACTTACACAGTTCGTTCGGAGACTCAAGATATGAATCCACATAAAATCTCTATTGTTTGGAATTGCGGAGTAAGAAGCTAGTGTATAAGAGGTAATAATTAATCTATTTTATCTCACATTAAAAATCTTTAAATAAAACAACAGATGTATTTTAAGAATCATTTTATTTATTTTTCGGTATAAGAGGCTGTAAAAAGTTATTGTCTAAAAGTTTCGATCAATCTTCTTTTGGTAAAACTACGTAGAGGTTAACATCGACTTCATGTCGCGTACATTTAAATAATTTTTGAATTTGAACGGCAGTATTCAACAGATTCGTGAGCTGCACTAGCGAATACATTTTAATAATTATTGTAAAAATGTAAAGGTATCGAAATTAATTAAGTAATACTGTTAGACCCCCTCGACGCTCCCCTCACACTCGCAGGGGACCAGTGGGGCGCTGGGAGCCATGTTTGGTGGGAACAGATTGTAAAGCATTCCTATAGCACTCGGCACATTTTTATGTACATTTCGAATAACCTTTGTTCAGTTCATTAATTTAATAATAATTACATTTTATATTTTAATATCTTAGTAACCATCTTAGTAACAAGCCGTTCTACAATTAGGCTAATAAATGTAAGAGTATTAAAATCGACAGATGACTCCCGCCACATCTCGTCCCTTCCCTTCGCCCGAAAGGAACATACTTGGTTTACATTGTGCGATACAGAACATGAACACCGCCGCATTTCCGGTTCATCTATTACAAGTAGGTTATGGCACATATGTATAAATAACATACAATTAATTCATATTTTTACAAAATGACAAGTGGGTCCATGATCCTCGATTACACATCGCTCGAGTTGAGAGTTACATTTGCAAATCAACGAGAGGTGTAATCGATTTCGTATATTTCGAGTAGCCTGTAAATATTTAGGTATCCAATAACCACCTTACAGATAGCTGTAAAGTACACAATATCCTTACGACATCTATACAATATAAAACTATAAAACTAGGTACTGTAACGGAGATTTTCACAATACCAAAATACTGCTTCTACTTCTAATCGATCGATTTATTTAATTTATCTATAATACCGACAACGATAGGTATAATCGATAACAAACCCGAATAATTTAATAGAAAGTGACAAAGTCGATACGTTTTGTTATTAATTTGATTAAATGCTCAAATATAGTATCGATTCGTCGTTTTCTCTCGAGATTAGACAGTAGAGTATATCATAAATGAATAACATACTTTCACTCTCACATCGCACGCTCTGCGTTGGTGCGACGTGAAGCTGCATGTACACAATGTCTTCACGCACCGAATCAGCGAACTATATTCGACACTTGTGATCGATTAATCGGTAACCTTGTAAACTATTGGCAGTGTTTTCGGCTGAAATGTCAGAACTGGGCTCCTTAATAAAAGAGACACGTCTTATAAGTTGACTCAAGTGAGCATTGTCCCCGTAGACGCTATACCCCGATAGGTCTTGCATCAACTTAGAAACAGCGTAACAAGATTTGTTCTTCGAAATTCTTAGCGAAGTAAGAGGATAAGCGATGTTCGGTAGTAGGGGAAGTTCGCTGATGCGGCTTATAATGTCGCAGTGTCACCGTATGATCTAATTATATATATCGAGACTGCGAGGAAAGAAAATGAGAGACACTCTGTCTGTCTGTTTACACCACTCACACCGCTCAACACTGACCACTGACCACTGACCACTGACCACTGACCACTAACCACTGAACAGTTAAATAATACACATAAGGCTGACTAAAAATACAAGCGTATGACATCCTACACATCTACATCGGATGGAACTAGGGGACAAGAGATTAAAATCAACTAAAACGTTAACAAAATACGACTTTCTCTATGGAAAATAAAATAAATAATTTACAAATTATTATAATTATAGATACACGTTTTATAACTAACTACTAATAGTCACATCGTCGCGTAACAGAGTCCCGTCGCCGCGCCGCCCGCCGCGCTCTACCCTATCATAGCCTACTCCGAAACCGGCACTACCTACATTACTCAGTCATATTTCTCAGTCAATTTCTTATGAAATTACACCTCAACATTCCTATAAGTACAAATTCTTACTTCCTGCTCGTGTCGATTCGTTCGTTCCAAAATCTCGCGGCGCACATCGCGCTCGCACTTCACTAGACGTGGTGCGCGTACTGCGCGTGGTGCGCGTGCTGGTTCGTCTGACTACAACTAAATGGAGTTTCATTTTTCAAGTTGGTCGCTCAGGATCAGCTTTAAGCCGAATGGAAATTACGACTATTTACCATTTTCGCTGATGAAATATGTGTTTCGTCGTTTAACGGCACCCACCGGCCGCGTCGCGTCCATTAACACAGCGCTTTCAGTTAATTATATGAAATTTAAAGGTCGGTTAGGAAGAGGAATCGGGTGCGATACAAAAACAAACAGACGGCGGCTCGACGCTGCGCGATGGAAATAGCCGCGGCGCTACGAGCTCGGTGCGAGCGTGTCGCCATAAGTAGGAACCCTCCACCTCACTCCATCCAACGACCGTCGCGACTTCGAAGCGAGAGCATTTCACTCAAAATCTAGTAGTAGTGTCTACGTTAGTCCTAAAATAGTTTCTCGATCACTAAGACAATTGGAATCTTGCCGATAAACCTACATTTTAAAGCGAACTAGGAATACAAATTGAGATAGATAATTTCAGCTTTGGTAGAATAATATCGTTCGTTAGCATCGCAGCGAGGCCGGCGGGTGGGGGCCTAGTGCGCGAGCGCGGCGGCGGCCAGCGCGAGTAGGCTCAGGCGCGCGCGTCCCGCGTCTCCCGCGCCTCCTGCGCGCTCGCGGACCGAAAAAACTCCGCGTCAGTGGTGGACATAGTGGACATAGTAGACATGGTGGACTCGTCCCAGCTCACCTCGGTGGTGGACGTGGTACCGTTTTCGTGGTCATGTTTTCTTCGCGCTTTTGGATGCCGCTTCTTCTTACTGTCGGTGACCTTCTTGTGCTTACGCTTGCGCAGGTTCTGCTTCTGTACTCGGCGCTGGCAATTGCGGTGGAAGGGTGGCGGGCGTTTAAGTTTCCCGCGGTGGCGTCGCGGCGGGCACTGCGAGTGGCTGGGCCCGTCCCAGCACCGCGTCAGCGTGAGCGCGTATCCCGAGAGGTTGCCGAGCGGCCGGCTCACCGGGATTTGCGTGCGGCGCGCGCGCCCTCTGTTGTCGAGCGCAAGGAAAGTCTTCTTGCCGCCTCGTATACGTGAGTAAGTGTTGTAATTGTTCTCCTCTATGTGCTCTTCGAACACGCAGTCGTCCGAGAGATCCTTCTGAAACAAACCAATTGAGGGTTAAGTTAGGCTGATACACATCACTGAGCTGAAGTGAAGGTCTAATAACTAGTACTGGCTTACGATAGTCTCGAATTAAATGCAAGATCAAAACCGATGAGATCAGTACAGCTCTGGAATATATTGAAACGAGTAATATTTAGCAAGACGTGGGTATAACGAGATGAGAAAGCGTGCCAGAGAACTATTAGTACCGATTCGAGAGCCTATTATAGGTTTCCAACTCGGGCCGTCCGTCGATAAAACTGTCAAACAGTCGGCGTCCGGTCTCGGGCACACATCATCCTGTACAAGGCGTGTCCGACAATTTCAGCTAAATTGGTGCCACCCTTAGAGAAGCCGCGCTCACTCTATTACATATTACTGGGATTCAACAAATTGGCTATTTTATTCATAAATATGTATAAGTGAATGGCCGGTCAGGCCGCGAGGCATAATGCCTTTTAAATTGTCCCGCGACACTGGCTCTCGCATATTGTTACTGGCGCTACTCTGGAATGCTCTCTCGAGGAGTATACCGGTCTACCGTTATACCGTATAATGTAAATATCGGGATTGCTTTGCAATACCACTATTTACAATCACTTTTCAATTTCCTTTAGAACGAGTGATTATATGAGGGGTATCAGTTGCTGTTTAGATAAGAGGCGCTATATTTTTGCAAAACAACAATAACCTAATTGAATAAAATATCCCGCTAGAGCCGCACACTTGGTGGATAAGAAGCCTAGACGTCGTCGTCGATTACAAGCGAGCGTTGCACGGCTTTACTTGAGAGCAATTTGCTGCTTCGGAAGTATCAACTGTCGTTAAATATAGGTTAAGGGTATGACGGGACGTTGACATTCACTTCTGTATTAAGAAGTTATAAATTATTTATTGTGATTTCATTATTATTACACTACAATGAAGAGATATATATATATATATATATATATATATATTATATATATATATATATATATATATATATATATATATATATATATATATATATATATAATATATATATATATATATATATATATATATATATATATATATATATATATATATATATATATATATATATATATATATATATATATATATATATATATATATATATATATATATATATATATATAATAGTCAGTCGTAAAACTTGTTGAAATGTACCCACCCATATTCAATAGACTTGTAAAGACCATACAACTTACGAAAGTCCAATATACACTTAAAATAAAAGACAAATCACCGTGTTGACTTAGTTTTTATACCAACTTAAAAAAAATATCTAAGTACTTTCTGACTGAGCTCCAGCGGGCAGCCTACGAAGCGTACGTATTACTTTTTATTAAGTATTTATAATTAAATACGTTTATACTCGTAATATTCGAATGCACGTTTTGCCATTAAAGTAGTTACTCGTACAATACTTAAACAGTATTTACTGTTATTGTTATAGTTAATATAAGCACACGTATATTTGTGAATACATTGCAAATTTTCCAAGTTAGACATAAATTAGTAAGGATACACTGATGTAACGTGGGAAGTATGGTCTCCGCGACCGGCGTCGTGCCGCGGCGCGTCGCGGGGGTCTGCAGTTGAAAGCCTCGAGGCTCTATGAAAGCAAGTCCGTCTTTAAATCATATAGACGTATGTCATACAGCCAACAGACTCAAATTGTGCTAAATTGAGTTTAATATGATTTTTTTTATATAAAAGTTTATTTACTTTGATAAGAGTGGGTATTAGTTTACACCTAGGCTATTCTGTTCGACAGATATCACCATCAGGCAATAATAACAAAAGCTATACCACAAATATTGATAGTCATGACTAGATTATATATTTCTAATATATTTGTTTTATAATAAGATCGATATAGTTACAAGATAATAGCATTTCTATTAATATCGGTTCCTATTTACATTTACAAATCGTCAGCGTTGAGGTCGTTAGCGAAATGTAATCTCCCCACTAAATTCACGATTAACATCAAACTATTACCACAGGTGTAGAAACAATTTTAACTTTCCTCCACTTTGGATAAAGCTCAGAATGCCATGGAGCTTGAATCTCCGATGTATATGGTAATTCTGTCATTTGTCAGTCCTTTTGTTGATCACGTTTACAATATGGTAGCTGTGCTTTATTAAACGGTTTTAAAGTAGCCACAAGGGAGTATTTATGAAGGAATATTTCAGACAACAATGCTGGTATGTGGTACAAGCGCGATGTCACGTCCCCGACGGCGCACACGACGTATGTACGCGAAACTGTGAACCCTGGACAAGCTTTTGCTTCGGAAGCTTCCAGTGAAAAGCTATTTGATAGATTTATTGAAGCCTCATGTATCCACTTATTAATATATTGCGAAAATATTTATAGTAAACAGTAAATAAAAACATTTTAAATAGCTTCGTACTTTTTTATATAAATACCCGGCACCACTATTTCAACGGCGACGCCTACAAAAAGTTTTAATAGCTTAATACGTCTGCATAAGCACTCAATCAAGATGCCGCTCATCCGAACTGTTATTGTTCAGGAGTGTTATCTTATCACGAGACCCCATTTCCAATAATAGTCGAGACACTGTTCGGGAAAATTAGATCATAAAGCGTAAGATGTGAATGGAGGCTAGTGATTTACACAGGTATGATGTATCGATAGATATGGTTTATGCAATTATTTAATAAATTCAACTTTATTCTTTCAAGTAAGCTTTTGTTTGCTGAATTGTTCGAGGCGGTAATAATGAACTTCTTATGGCGACCATAAATTATCCAAGTCTTGAAATTTATATAATTGCCGCGTAATTGTGCTTAAGAAACATTTCTTATGTCGCTTTTATGATTGGTAACAAGTCGTATAATTACTTATTTTTGGTTAAATAACACTTTGTTAACTCGTCAGTTAATTAAACGTTTTTCCACTTATAATATATATAGTAGGTACATACATATACGCATACAAATAATTTATATTATAATGGTTTCATATAAATGGAGATACAAATTAATGTGAGCGTTTAGTTTCAATATATTTATCGGAAAATTATACATAATAGAGGCTCTCTACATTACGGATTAATCTTAATACCAAGTGATAGGACGCGATTGCGAACACCTCATAAATATGTTGATTTTAGCATCTACGAAAGCATGCGATAAATGTCAGCATATGAAATGTAAATCGCGACTCCTATAAGAACGTGTATTTTCTAACGAGAATATTCTAATTCCCCGGCTCGCTAATGCACCGATGCCCGTAACGTTTACATTTATACTCGTGGCGATAAATCGAGACAACCTCTCGGGTCAAGCGTATTATCATCGATATAGCTTCGATATAGCATCGATGTAGATGGATTGTCGATAGCGGGGGGGACACAGGGCAGCACTAGTGCAAGGGTTATCGTTGCCGATCTTTATGTTAGAAACAATCGAAGCTTCAAAAGCGAGTCCTTGTACAGGACTACAGACAAATCTAATTTCCGACTCCGTCCCGATCCCGACACCGGCTTGTCATGTGTCAATAATGAAACGACCGTAAAAGAAATTTATTCATCGAGAAACACTTCAACGCTTCTTTCCTCGCGATCTGTATCCTGATTATCCATTCACATTATCCAATGATCGTTATACTTAAGTCAATAATTCCTATAGAAGAATATATCGGGCGTGGTTTTAATGTTTTCGTCGACGCTCAGATCGGTCGTAAAAAGTAACAAGTGTCGGCACTAAGGAGACGTACGGGCATTAAGGAGTGTTACTCGTGTAAATAGCGCGGGAAAAATATAAATTTGAGATTGATATAAGCTCTTATATAATCTCTATAATTGAAAAAAAATGAGACGTTGCCACGTTAAGTTCAGATATCTATCATCGTGGTCCGAATAAATTAACACTAGATTCGCAGACGACAGGTCCGGGAGTCCCCGCCCGCGAGTCCCCGCCCGCGGGTATTTGCTCAATAAACTAAAAAGCCTCAAAATTTATCAAAATACTTGGAAACGGTGCAACCCATCGATCTTTGAGCCGCCGCTTCTGGGAATCGCTGGAGATCACGGCCTCGTTAAGCTGCTCTCATTCCGGCGCCGCTCTCTGCTGAATTATTCCGTGTTACATGTTTTAGTTTATGTGGTTTTTGTATCTCGTCCTCTTTTGTTGTGTTGTGTACAAAAAACGAGTGAAGTCGAAGCCATTCATTTTAAAACTTTCATTCTGTTTATTACAAAGTGTTCTTATATCCAGGATTGATCCGAGTCGAGTGCAACTTTTTTAACTTTTTATTCTAAATATTCATTATGTGTTTATTTGTAGAGTTGTAAATATAAAATTTGCTTTGAATGCTCTCAGTAAGAATTCGAATGTAAAATAAGTTGTATTTCAGTAAATGTGAATAATTAATAAATATAATTTCATGAAAAACCATAAAAGCATTTAAATATAAATTTCATAATGGTAAGTAGTCGACAAATAAGTGACTATATTATACATATATGTAACAAAAGTTAGCAAAGTATAAATAAACTTCATTCGTCAGTCGGCATTATTAAAAAGGACAAGACGCTACTTTGACAAACAATAAAAAGGAATAAACGTCAATTATGTCAGCTTGACATTGACAAGCGCTGCGGCACGAGTTAGATGTAGAGTATACAATATATTTATACAGATTGTAAACAAAATGTCGTTTAGTGGACATGCATGTATGTATGTATGTGCGTATGTATGTACAATATGACAGCGGTAAATCAGTGGCTATTAGAAGGCGAGTCGCGTAATTGACTTATTTATTACGGAATAAATAACTCGCGAAGCGCGTAAATTAGGTCTTCTTTAATTTAGCTGCGTTCTTACTCCACTAATTTTGGTGTGATTGTAAATTAATATAGCATCATGTCTGTATTTGTCAACTTGTAAAGAGCTTGCTTGCATCGCCTGAGTAATATTACGGTAAAACATACGCATGCATAAACATTACGCATGGAACTATAAGACATCCAGCGTGTCTAATCGTAGCCGATTTGTTAGTTCGGTTCGATTCCCGCGCAAAGGAATATTCATATTTAAGTTTATTCATTTAAGTTACTAAAATTTTAATTGAATCTATAAATCTGTCAGTATATTAATACGATATATCAAACCTTAAAGTCTGCATGCATAGAACCTACTTCTCATTTAGGCCCATAAACATAAGCTTTCTCTTGTAAATAGCGAGTTGGAGCTCACAATACCGTCTATGTGCATTTCAAACTTGACATTGCAGAGTGCAATTAATAGTAGTCGTTAAGCCATGACATTTGACAGAGTGATATAGGTACCAATAAGGTATGTTATAGATAGGTTATAATATGATTAGATTATAAATTATCTGTAATTGAATATTAAATATCAAATCTTATATTTGTTATATTTGTGTTGTGATGGAATAATTTCTCTACAAGCGCAGGATCGCTTTCATGAACCGTACGGAACCATTATAATTATATATATATATATATATATATATATATATATATATATATATATATATATATATATATATATATATATATATATATATATATATATACACATATATAAAACAGTTACTGCACTCGTATTCTAAACGGGCAGTGTAATATTGTGATGGAAACAAATTATACTATCAGATAATAACAAGATAGGATTAGCGCGTGAAACGCATTTATATCTTTCAACTGAATATTGGTTATAATAATATTAATAGTCACTCTGTATAGCACTTGTATACAGAGCGACGAGGCTCAGCGGTGCGGCTCCAGTATTTGTACGGTGAGTGACAGAGTGCTGTGTCGCTCTCAGTACATAATTGTAGGCTAGGGGCCGGAGTGGCCGGAGTCTAGGCATTCAGTGTTTCCTGATCGTAAACAAGCTAATAGCAATAATTTACTAAACCAATAATAACAAGGCTCGTTTCAACGATACGTGTAGTTTTTGCGCGTCTCATCTGTTGCATAATTCATCGGCGGAGTGAGGCCCGAATATATTCTTGCTTATTTAAGTTGGTTTAGAGTTCCTCCTAATGAGGTAAAAACTGTCTAATGAATTTCAAATTGAACGTATGTGAGAGGTTTTTTATATTGTGTTATTGTTACAGTCGCTTGCAAGCACCAGCCAGGTGGACCAGTTATATTTTTTTATATCTTAAATATAGATAATATTGACATTACTAAATTAGATATCTTAAAATATTATTAATTCATTATACTAGCTCCAAAAACAACATTGTCAGTCATCCGGACCACACAAACAAAAATCAAAGCGACTGTCAGTAAAAAATAGAAACAGACATGTATGTATGCACCTAATATTTTGCCTGTCGTTTTTTACTATACAAATACAAATTAAGATCTAGACCTATCTTAATCTAAGATAAGACAAGTTCACGCCCGCCTACTTCTTTATCGGCCGTCGGCTTAATTATTAGACCGTAATAAATACAACAAATTACAGCTTTGACCTTTAAGCTCTACTAAAAGTAGGTATTATGGTATTTCTTAAGGCGGCTGTGAATTTTGGCACTTTTAAGCTATGATTAATCTGCCATATATGATTAGAATAACCTAAACAACGTGACCTTTTACATAATAAGAGGGTTTAAAACATAATCCACATTATAAATATAATAACTCTATTTTGCCACGCCGATATTTATTATTAACATATTTTTTTTCTTGCAATTGGCAAAGGCTAATAATTTGGTATGGTTTAAGCAGCGTTTGTTTTTTAAATTGTTATTTATATATTGTTTTTTTTTTAATCTATTTTTTATTACGTCATAATCAAAGATTTTTATAAAAATTTTATAGCCACTTAATTTTTTTGTTCGCAACACTTGAGTGTAAAGGACCGAGAGAGTTTTTGTATGTTACTTAATGTTAGAACAAAGGTGTAAAATGTAAAAAAAATGTGAATAAAGCGATAAAATTTTACGATCTGATATGGCGCTATTGTCACTGACATGTGGGGTTATGGGAATTTAAACCCTGGATATTACGTTGCTCATATAGAGTCGGTGGACAATAAACATGGATTGTATCATCTAGAGACGAATGTATTTGTTTTTAAACGAACATGGGTAATAAAATTGTACAAGTACATATACACACATATAGACGATCTTGGTCCAAAAAATAAATTATAAAATATGACTGACGAAACTTTTCCCGCCCTTTTCGAAGGGGTTTAATAACCTTTAAGAGTATATAAAAAAAATATAAATAAATAACATAAATCATATTATATTGCTAATGGTATTTACATAATTGTACTTTACTACCAGATAGTGATGACAACCTCCAAATAAGCGCGTCTATAAGCGCAGTACACACACTATAGGGCAGTTACTAAGTCGTCTCATGTGCAGCGAATGTTTACATCCCTACTGTGCTATAATTATTTACCTTGTAACTTTTATTTTAGTAGAAGTTGTAAAACTTAAGATTCGTGTCCGCTGCTTGTATCTTAATTGCCGTCATAGGACACTTCAAGCTATTCATCGAGCTCTAATAACAATAAAGATTACACTTTAAATAAACTACATACAATATTTAGTAGGTTTAGTAGGTGCTGACATTAGTTAATATCTATGTTTGGTTCGTTAGTATATATATATATATATATATATATATATATATATATATATATATATATATATATATATATATATATATATATATATATATATATATATATAAATAGAATTAGTTAGTATGTAATTTATTCTACTTTTTGTATATTTGTAAGTGAATTACTTATATAGATTTGTAAAACTCTTTCTACTCTTCTATAATTCGGTATTAAATGTATGTATTAAATTAAACTTCACAGTTTATATCGGTACGTAAAATAAATATCTTTAAAATTGATTACAACAAGACGAAAGCGGAACATCAATGCAAATAAACATCTTATACAAGATAAAGAGAAAATGCCGTCCATAAAGTCTAGGGATATGTTAATAAGTCAATTTCCCCGCGAATCCTGCATTTATCATAATAAACGTCGGCAAAACGATAAATCATTATCGCGACGACATTGTGCATTTCGAATGCGTATGCGCAGGTGCGCAGCTAGTTGCTATGGCAACGTTGATACTTTCTACGTCTTCTTAAATGAGATCTGTGGGTGCACCTATGTTTATTTTATGTTACATACATTTTAATTTTAATTTATTTAAGGTATTATAGGTAAAATATAATTTTTCTCAGGTTGTATGATTTGTAGCTTTTGGATAATTCGACGACTTAAGCCAGATTCATTTTAGGTTTTTGATATTCTTTAAATGTATAAGATGTACGTCCCATACGAACAATCGTACGATCGCTGTTTTAAACTTAGATGACAGCTTTATTAAGGCATACCATACAAATAGTAACGTGTAAGCCTATAGGCTTTTTTACAACGACACTTACCTTCCCGATCGTATCGGTGGTCACAAATTTGATATTATTATTAATCATTAATAAATTTATACAGCATTACAATCTCTAATCTCGCTCGGCTCCTTTCGTCCTGACGAAATTCTTTCAACAATAATAAAAAACCTATAAAGTATGAGATCGATAATACAAAAAGTTAAGTTATAAAGACACTATAGCTGGATTTTTATGTAAAATGATATTTTCGGTAGACTTTACGATGGTATAAAAGTAAACTATTAGCTGAGAATGGGCCACGCTAGTGGAATTACATTCGTTTAAATGGTTTTTATTTTTTTAATCTCATTGGTAGGCCAAAGTGTTAAAATGTGATCCTGGAGCGACTTTATTCGTTTCATAAAATTTTAACTTATCTATGCACATACAAATTATTTGTAAATAATAATGTTTAATAAGCACAGATAACATATAGGTAAGTTGAATTAAAAGGAAATCGATAAATCAATGTAAATATACGATTATAAAACCCTTATTTCAATGACCATTATCAAAACGTCGATTAGAAGTAATAAATTACGACAACCCTATAGAAATATTTGGATTCGAACAAAAATGTGGCCATAAATATGGTGATATTAAAACATAAAATAGGTTAAACAATCGTAAATAAAAAAAATACATGAAAATAAAAACACACAATTCGGTCGTTAATTTGTGTATAAATTATGCGTGTTTTGTGGGTGCTTTTAAGATTTCTTACACTTTTTTGTCACGTTTTTTGTAGCGGCGCCCGCGGCGTGCCCGAGCCCGAGCCCGAGCCCGAGCCCGAGCCCGAGCCCGAGTCCGAGCCCGGGCCTGCAAGGGTGTATCAATGTGACAGTTTAAAAGTGTTTTGCAGAAGAACGTAGTAAAGCCTGTGTGGAATTAAGCCGTATTTTGTATGAGTAAAATAAATACTATCATCAAAATAAGATATCATGATTATGTATTATTAATATACAAGAGAATGTCACTGAAATATATATATATATATACACATATGTCGGTATGTTACAAACTTTGCGTAATCTTACATCGTCTTTTAACATAATATTATCACGACTTGACATAATAATGGCGGAGCTCAATATCATCTGAACTTTAAACATTTCGTGATAAGCAATTAGAATTGAACGTTTTGATATACTTATAGAGAAATGTTTTTTTTTTAAATTTAGATATAATCTTGAAACAAAATTAATTTACTTACTAGATATTAAAAGAGAAATTTACGTAAATATGAACTTATATGTAACATAATTTTCATTTAAAAATATTTTATATAATATGGGAATATATTGACCTTCTATAAATAATACTCTTTCCCGTATTATAAATTTAGTGAAAGGCAGGATGGACAGAGAGAACGTAGTGTTAAGACACTTCGTTTTCCGCTTTCGGGTGGCGGCACTTTGTGTGGGGATCCCACAACCATCACGTACTCCCAGACGCTGTCCCACTGCGCCACGATGGCCAATAAATAATAGAATATTAAAAAGTCATGCATGTCGTGTGAAAAAAGTATCTGTACTTTTTTTTTTAAACTAATTTAAGTGAGTTTATTTATAATGAAATGCCTAGCTTTTTTCCTCTAAGCTCGCCCTTCACTCTAGTGTGTCATTAAGCAGGTTATTAATCCACTTCCACCTGTTATCTGTAAACGCTTTATAACTGATAACAGTTACTGCTCTAGTTAACTAAAACAAACTTTGACGACCCACTTTTTTGTTTTGACGCTATTCGGTTAAAAGCTTCATTTTTCGTTTCTTTTTTACAGCGAATGTTTAACACGTTCTGTTTTAAACAATATTGAACCCTATAACTACTCCTCTTATAATATACCGATATTTATATTATTTTATTTTTGTGCCTCCATATTATTACTTTTTTAAACTATAATTTATACAAATGTTGCTCAAAATTAAATTTATTATTTAATGAAATGTCACGTAATATTCAATACCTACCTAACCATTTTGTATTATTTACAAGAATCGAACCTAGAACAACATCTAATTTAAATATTAGTAAAAAATGTATGTATATATACAATAATAAATGGCAGAATATGACAGAAGGAAGTACTTAACAGTATTACACAGAAGATAACCGATGATCGATGGCCGTTGCGACACTCGCTGTGTCACAGCTCACTAGGGAAAGTGTAATTAAAACTAACTTTACCTTTAATTAATGCTGGAACTTGTCCTCACTTCCAATTATATGTCTACTGGCTAGATGGTGAATACGACTGAGTGGTTCGTACCTTTGGTAGTGGGTTCGATATATAAAAGAATATTTATATAAATATATTATTTTTCTGCAATTATAGATTGAATACTGTAAGTTATGTAATCAAACATATCCAGTTAAATCTTATTACGATGGTGTCACTTCAATTTCATCACAAATATAAAATTGAATCTGTTTCTCTCTTTGTTCTCGTTTTTTCGCACTAAGAGAAGATAGAGAGAGATCTCTAGTGCTAACACAGTTTGCTACTACTTCCAGTAGTAGTAGTACTTTCCAGCCATTCCCTGACATGAATCGAACTTACAGCATTCTCTAGTACAATCTATTACGGCTCAGCAGTGCCGTGCCACACCGCTATCGATGATAATTATAGACATATTTAAAATAATTTTTTTTCTAACATAAGTACCAAGAGTAGCAGGAGTACAAAGTATCCACAAGGATACTAGTCGTGGGTTCATTAGAGACAATATTTAACGTATTTTATGTTAACGATAGCTTCAAGTGACTCCGCTAGTAGCTAATAGCTCGTCAATCGCTTAATACATACGTTTATCTGACAGCTTATTATTTATAATGGCTACCGATTCCCTATAAGGTGAGCATACTTACTTCTTTTTAATTGACTTGCTCTTTGATGTTGTAAAGTTACACTACACCGAGTCTCGGGGATTTACATTTCTTATTACTTACGAACAGGCTCAAACACGACGACATTTTTTGAAACGTTCAAAAAAATTAAGCAACAGATATTGTAGCTGAAATTAAGTGATTTTTATTTATTCAAAAAAGAACCATCCATAATCGTACTCTTAAGTTCTACCCTTGAATAGGTACTGCTAGAATTTTGTTATAAATGTAAAATTAAAATATAAAATTAAAGTGTTATATATATATATATATATATATATATATATATATATATATATATATATATATATATATATATATATATATATATATATATATATATATATATAGCTACTTACTGCTTTCACCCACTTTCACAGGTTGGCTGGAAGAAATCTCTTCTAGAGATAAGTCCACCGTTTGGAACTATATTTTATTATGTATGTAATTCAACATATATTGATTGCAATAAAGAATACTATTTAATAGTGCTATATGTTAAACATATAGCACTATTAAAATAATATAATATATAAAAATGTAGATACTATTAAAGTATAATCTACGAGTAGAGCCCAGTGTGCTCCAAGCTCGGGGAATGTGAGGAACGCTAGTCGCTTGTCTTACTTAATGTCGTCTTGGGTAATATTTGATGATGAATTTTGTGATCAAATACACTTTATATATTACGCTTAGTGCTATATAATTTATTTAATTTATAAAGCTTTAATTAATATCATTTTATGAAAGCTTTCAACGTTATATATGTAATATAGTTACCTATACTAATTGTGAAAGCTTTAAGGTTACAACATGAACTATAACAGGTATTTTTTAATAATCTTTCCAGTACCTTTATAAAATATTCGTATTTTTTTTATTATGTAGAGAGGAGACGGAAACGGAAATCATCTATCCCTACATTGACACACACACATACACGCACACACACACGGATAGACGTGCACACTTAGCTAACAACATTATCTATACAATAAAAACTATCGGTCAGTCAGGACTCATGCAGTCATGAGTCGCCGTCTAACGGGACGCGATTGTTCTCCTTTAAATTTACTTTTATTTTGTTTCACCGAGCTGCTGGCGTGAGAAGTTGATTACAATACAAACATTAAAGTTGTTGTGCTTTATTTTGTTATTGTTTAAATCGAAGACAACTTGGATGAATTGTTTAATCGTGATAAAGCTTAGAGCTGTTTAATGTGAAGAAATCTATAAGAGACTTAAGATGACGATAAAAATGTATACTACTTGCGTAGAGGCTTACTGATTTGTGAGTGAGAATTTATATCTAACAATGTATAAGCGGCACTGAATATGTTTCATAACATTCTAGTAAAATATTATTGAAGTTAATTGTCTATTTGCAAGGAGTTTTTATTTATTAAAGCTTATTAAGACCTAAAGAGTTATGAAATTTGGCTGCTCTAGTGGCGTAGTTGGAGCATGTTTTTGTGGATAGCTATAACTATAGGTACAAAAACTAACCTCTTTTATGAAAGTAGAGCCTACTCTGTGCCAATGTGTGGAGATATAAATATTAAAATAAATAAATAATGTCTGTGTCATCAAAATATGATGTTGTTCAAGATGGTCCTGTGAGAAAATGCTGCTCTCAAATATTTCATCTCTAGACATCCAGGATGCTGTAATGTACCGATAAGGTCAGTTAAGAGAACGCCTTCAGGACGGACAAAGGATGCACCGATAGTACCGGAGCACTTATCCGGGTATGACAAATCGTCGCTCGCCGCTTCCTAATGAATCGGCTTCTGATTAATGGTGCTCCCTTATCTCGGGTTAGTGTAGCACCTAATGGGATTAGCTCGATATGTGGTGGATACGGGGGGATGTTAGGACGTTTAGTAAAGCAAGCTGGCGGTTTTCATCGAAATTCCGCTTTACATATGTTGATTTTAAGTGAGTCAGTGAAAGCCAATAAATGTACTTATGTAAAAGTGCAAAATACTGAATACACAGAGAGCAATATATCTACATCAAAACTCTACTTTCTGGAAATTTGTATAAAATATTTTACTAATAAAATTATTTTGAGTGAAAATTAATCCTGAACAGGTTAGCCAAAAATACAATCAACCAATCTAAGTAGTGAGGCAACATTCACACACTGTCATACAAACATAATATGCACTTGCTAAAAAAAATCAAATGAAAGTAGAGTGTAGCTGCATTATTAATGACTGATTCAAGAGAGGGAGGTAACTAAGATAAACGATGTGTTAATCGGTTAACACGTCGACGTCACCGCCTTCAGCATCGCCACCGACGACGCTTTAGACGCCTTCTTACTTCTTTCTGCTCATATTGCGATTTATTAATATATATATGAAAATTATTTTTATATTCCTTAATATTTAGTATTATCATTATAATTAGGACTTTGTAGTAAAGCTTTTTGTACCTAGATCCAACGCACAGAGCTTTGACAAAAGAGTAATTCGAGGCCATTTTTATATATACTGTGATATATATCTGCTATGTTATATGGAAGGTACGTACAAATGAAAAAAAAACAATAATTTACCATATAAAAAGTCAATGCAAAGACACGGTTTGTTACAATAGTGATAGTCGAAGTGTAATTTAAAGTGAACTTTAAAGTGAAGTGAACACACCGCGTTGTTACCGACCCTATTACCGGTCGTTAGACGTAATGCCCGCTATATATAAAGCATTAACACCAAGACCTGATAACTGAAACACGTGGGTGGTTTCTATATGGAGATGTTTATTTGTCCATTTGACTCTACAACGTGAATGCCGAGCGATAATATATATATATATATATATATATATATATATATATATATATATATATATATATATATATATATATATATATATATATAGTATAGTAATAGTATATAGTTTTCAGATTGTAAATGATTTGACAAATTTATTTGTAGTAAAGTAAAGACAATTTAAGTGTCGTCTGTTCAGTGATAAGTTTCTTGCAAATTTCGCCAATTTTGCACCAAAAATCTTATGAAAATTGGTTTAATTATTTATCCAAAATTAAAAACCTAGTTGAAAACTTATAAAATCAGCCAAACACTCTAGAGTCATGCTAACCACAAAAAAGTCTGTCAAAATATAAAAGTTATATATTTGTTTGTATTATTTGTAACAAATACAAAAGTACAAGTGCAACCCCCCACGAAGTGTGAAACATTTAATATGATTTGTAAGTCCATATATCACGGTAGAGTCAACAATAGCTCTTACCTATAATCCGCAGCAATTAGTTAAACAAAACATAAATAAAGTTAACGACCGGGATTTATGTCTCTATGTGTGATTTTTTGCTCAAACCCGCTCGGGGTGTGATGTATGACGGCACACCTGAGGCACACCCTTGTGGTACACCAGAGGCACGCTTGAGGCCAAGTTTTTGGTTTGTAACGGTAAGTTAATTAAGTGCAATAAACTAACTAATGTATAAGCTTTTTATTGATTTTCATAATTTATAAGGAATCCATGTGATTTTTCTAATTATTATTAATAATTATTAATTATAGGACCTTGTAGTGTATCGGATACAGTAATGTGTGTCAATAATTAGTTTAATTGTACTATATCTACTTAAATCTTCTATATACCTATAAGAGCCTCTTTCCGCTATTTAATTGACACTCATCCACAACCACTGGTTAGCTGGAAAAGATTTCTTTTAGAGATAAGTCTACATTTGTAAACTTTAATTTTATGTAATATTTTACATATATAAGCCTGGTCCAAGCACTACTATAAATTACTTTTAGGATATCTTTAATACTATATATTAAGTGCATCTTCTCTATGGGTTAACAATTATCTAACGTTTTTGTGGTCTATTTTATATCGCTATTCCTATTTAATGAGAGAGTATCGCTATTCCTATTTAATGAGATATACAAGACTATAAAACAACACCTAACATGTTCCCAAGAACAATAATAATAGTGACATATTCATTTGGAATCAATATTAGGATCCTGTAATTATTATTTATTACAGTATAAAGTGGAAGTGACAACTTGACACGCGACATCTCCACCACCCACCAGCCACCAGCTACCACCCACGAGGGAGCAGCAGTTGTACGATCGCGTCAAACCATTCAATCGACAATACATCGATCATCTTTGGGAATTGACAAACAATAATATTTATAACTCGTGACAGCTTCTGGGCGACTTGAAGTTGGAATGAGCTTTTTAAATTAGATTATGAGATATAAGAAGCTGCAAAGTTTACGTCCAATTAGTAATGTAACCAAAAGTTGCATATAGTACTATTCTTAATTAAAAATATAGAAGATGCGTGAAGATTCATGATACTGGAAGAGTCCACGTGTCACAGCTTGAAACGACTCTATTTACTCAGTAGTGATATATCCTCGTTGCTCGTGAAGTGAACCCCTAACAATGTGCTGGCTGAGTGATGGCCCATTAATGTGATACTTGTTTTGTTAAAACACATTCTGAACGAGGCTGCGAGCGACGATGTGTTCATGACGTCATTACGGTAACCTACCGGATACTTAACGTGAACTTGAGCTCTTAACAGTTGGCTTAATTTACTGTTTGTTTGACCGCTGTATGTGCTATATGTGGCTATGCCTATTTTTGTATCATTATCTGTATATCTCAACCACTAGAGGACTTTTATTATTAGGACTTTATTAAACAGACCGAGACCATTGTCGGCTCAGCGCGGAGACTCTACACTTTCTCTTAAAGCATTAAAAGATTACTTATCAAAGATAATCACCATTCAAATGTCAATAAAAAGTTAAATAAAGTACAAATCCTGACTTCAGGTAAACATTTCTACAATATTAAATGAAAGTTAAACTAAATCTATTAAGTTTTCAAGTAGTCTTATTTAGTATAGTTGCTGTCACTCTTTGTTCAAGTAGAAAGAAAAATTAGATTCATTTGAATCGTTTACAATGAGTATCGATTTCGGTTATTATATTTTATCGAGAGATCGATCTATGATCGATGATCTACTCGGTGAAAGTTTCATTGTGGCATGTTTTTGTTATTATATGAATACTAAGAGTACGTAGCGTGTCACAGGTGTCTTAGAGATCTACTTCTTATTCCATACGATCATTATACTCGTATGTGGGTTCTGTAGATTAGTGTAATATTATATTTTTCTCTACTTCGGGAAAGTTTAAACAGTTAGATATTTTAAAATAAAATATATAATATCAGAGAACGCTGTTAACGGTCAATTAGCTCTAATATTATAAAACATTAACAAACTAAATATCCAGATGCGCGCTACCGACCGCCGCACCGCCCCGCAACGTCCCGCTGCGCCCCGCACCGCCCCGCAACGTCCCGCTGCGCCTCGCTTTACGACCGCGATGGAAATTCGATAACTACTTATATTTTAATTTCTCACTAAGCGTGTTAATTAGAGAAATGGGCCCATTCGTGAGAATCCGGCGTCGTTACAACAATTACACGCGTTAATTAAATGTAAGATGTTACTAAATGTACATACTCTGTGTGATAACAATCAGTAGTTGAGAAGCTGACTTGAGTTTCCTATGTTCTATTTGTACCAGAAGCATTCTTGAAATGGTTTCAAGCGCATTACCATTTTTGTTGATAAAATTAATTATTTAACTGCGTTCAATGCATGTTTTATTATTAACACGTTATTTAAATATCTCGACGTCGCTGCGGAGTCTCCGGACTATCAAGACTATTCCTACTTGAAAAAATAATTATAGTAAAATTGTTTTGTCGAGTTTGGAACAGAGCAAAGTACGGCGTTTAGTTGCGCTTCTCGACTCACTATGATTGTAATGTATTTATTATATGTAATGCATTTCATAATATAGAATCATATTTCCTAGGAATGCATTCAACTATTGTACCAGAGTCGGTAAAATCAAAGTTGTTTTATTAAAATGCTTCGTAAGCAAAGGTGAGATTTCCGCAGAAAATAATAGAAACAGTAAAGTAGACCAAGGATGCTGTGACGAAGATAAGGACTTGACTTGGTTGAATTTAAATAGTTATAATGTAATATTTTATGTTAGGTAGCGATAAGATCAATGCTAGGTACGCTACGCTAGGTTTAACCGATTATGAGAATACAAGTACAAGTAGAAGTATATAATATAAATATAATTTGTTTCCAGGTTTCCAGGTTAATTAGCGACGTAGCTTTACATACATATATGTATGTACAAATTGTATTATTGTAAACACACATTTATGTATTTGGGTATTTCAAGTAAACCATGGTAATAATATGAAAAATAATAACTCACATTAGCATAGTGGAACCCGCAGGCGTCCATGCAGAGGTAGAGGCAGGTGGACACCCCCTGGATCGTCAGGAGGCCCACCTTGTACGTCGCTCGCTGAAGTATCGCTGCAACAACACAAGACATATATCATTATATATGAAGGAATGTATAACTAATGTACAAATTAAAAATTAAGGTTGTATTTTTTTATATTTATAAAATTACTAGTACATTCTTTTTTTCATTGAAGCAGGCATACGAATAGCACAGCACTATGGTCACAAATTTACATTTGTTTAAGTATATATTCCTGCAAAGGTCCTACTAGTAAAAACTTAAAAGTTTCTTGTTTATAAAATTCATGGCTCATCTAATACTTTTTTATAAATAAGCATGTTATTTAAAAAAGACAACTAGCCAACTTAAGTTATCCCTATATAATCTTCATTGACAAAACCCAGAATATATACTTCAAATCATTTGAAATTTCTTCGACCTTCAACAACACAAGTCCAAGTCCACATCAAATGTGCTTCTAGTACACCTACGAAAACGAAAATCATATCCAAATATGTACAACAAAATGCTATAATGCAAGTTACATTAGGTACCTAATACATGTAATATTACATAATGAAACGACTTTAGTCAAGGGTACACTTATTCTAACACCATGTATAATTAACGCACACACACACATATACACACACGCACACACATACATAAAGCCAACGACTAAAAACAGTAAGCATAACAATTTCAATTTAAAATAAATATCCTATTAGCGCAGTTTTCATTAAAGTAACGTTATACATATTAAATTTGTGAAATTACTTATTCTGCCATATGTACGTGCGTACGTACTCTGTACTTAAGGGCAATGAAAAGCCACACATCAGACAGACTTGGCGGAGAGTACACCGTAATTGTGTTCCGAGAGCTTAAAGATTCTTATGGTATTTGTATTTACATTACAATCATCCTAAATTCTAAAGCTTTCGTTTTACGAACTTGCAAATAAGCTTTTACTAAATAAAGGACGCCATCAAATTATATGGCAAATGAAGTTTTGTTCCATCTATAGAGTGTTCAGCTTGTACCGTTATATTGTTTAACGACCTGCTTTAGAAATGTAGTAATTTCATTTAATTATTATTTTCGTTTCCTTCGCTCTGGCAACGAGACAAAGCGCGGCGTTGAGTTCCGCCACTCAACACGCAATGCCTCGAAAGACCGAAAGTGAGGAACGGTTCTATCTGCCTTCACTGCTATGTGCGAGATACAGCGTGATGCAAAAAAAATCAATCAAAATATAAAATATAAATACGTACCAACGTATTTCTGTACTAATCACTTACTATTTGATTTTAACGCAGAAGTATTTTTTTTTATCCTAAGTTAGTACTTTAGTTGTAGTAAGTTTGATTCCCGGCCGTGTGTAACATCTGGCACGTTTCGACAGCTCAGTGAAGCGTGAGAACTGGTTTACTTCCCTCCACACGTATTAATGTAAACACTTGTAAGTATCACTAATTGTAGATACACCTATAAAGGTGTTTTAATAATTAATCGTAATTAAATTCTTATGACCTGTGAATATTCATTTGGTTTAATTTGAATTATCTTTTAATAATCATAAGTACCTGCTTAATTGGATTTAATTGAAGGACGGTTCGATTGCCCGTAGGTTTATTACATACGCTCGGTTGATGCAAACCTTGACATTACGGAGGTGAATGGTTCAAATCTTAAGTGTTATTACTAAAAATATTACTGTTCATAATTTAATATTAAATTTCGTGAAATTATAGCTATTCCTATGAATACTACGAAGAAGATGTTAAACGCTGAAGTGTTTGTTTTTTAATTAATCTTGTAATTTTGGTCCTGAAAACCAACATTTGGATATTTTCGATAATTATGAGCTTTTAATCATATGGAAATAAACTGAAATTCTATAAAAGCTATTTATTTGAATATTTAACCACAACAATAAGGATATAAGCTTATATTTAAGTGTTATCCAAACGCTAGCGTGTCGTTACGGCTCAGCTCGGTTAATAGCTTCCCTAGATGGCGTCTCGCGCTAACTGCCGACGTAAATACTCGAAGCAATACTTAGGTTAACTTACGAGTATGTGCAGTATGTGAGGTATGTGCGGTATGGAGGGAACGTATAGAGGTATTATGTTATATTACACAGTTTTGCTTAAGGATTTATAGGGAAATTGATGCGTGAGAGACATTTCAATGGCTTTATTTAAAATCATTCAAAAGCATTTCTGACATTTAGAACGTAAGTGCTCACTGGCTCCAGGTATACCTGCTACTTGCACAAGTGTCCTCCTGTCACTTTATTTCTAGACTAGAAATATTCCTACTCCTTTTTGTTCTTCCTCATTTAATATGCCTTCGATTTTAAAATACATATTTTAAAATCGAAGGCATATTAAATGAGGAATGTCCGTAGAAAAGATGGAGTTATGTAAAAAAAAATCTTAATTTTATTATAATATTAATATTAGAAAAATTAATTATTATAACTTAATTATCAGAAAAATTATCAAATCTAGTCTTGAGGCTCTCGTAACGTAGTGGAACAGCCTGTGACTGTAAACGCGGGTGGGTTCGATATCCATGCGGATGATTGATTAGATATATTTACTTTATTTTAATTTCAAAACTAATAGACAGAGCGATGCGTTGAGTTCTGTTACTCATTGGAAAGAGACAATAGAGAGAGGGCGCAAAGAGGAGAACGGAGTGTCTTAACTTTGGGTTGTGCTTACCTTGCTAAGCATGAAATAACGTGAGCTGTTTCTTTTTTTATTCTGATAAATTGCTAAATATAATTTGTGTAGTAAATTATGACTTAATTACTTGTAAGTCATATTTCGTTTTGCTATAAATCGTTTCAAACCCATCCTCTCATCCAAAACCCATCAATACACCATCGATAAAGTGTTAAATTTGGCATAAAAATTATATAATCTACGTAATAATCTTAATTGTAGGCAGTTATCTCTTCCGCGAACATGTGTATACAGCAATAACCACGCCCTCGCCATGAAGACGTGACACGTTATCTGACATCGCATCCTCCTGCATCTACCTAAGTATTATAAATCAATGAAATTTTTAATATTCTTATTTTTGATACCAGAATTTACAGAGTTAAAGTGCTGTTTTTAATTTAAAGAATTAAGTAACAAATATGATTTATGACATACGATTAACACGTATGTAAGTATACTGTAGGCTATACTATTCACAACATTATCGTGACGTGAAGGAGGTGGAGAACATGTGATTGTATTCGATTCCCAGGATATTCTGATATTTCATGGACCGTACCACAGACCACACGAGCCAGGCGGACCAGGCGGACCAGGCGGACCAGGCGGACCAGGCGGACCAGGCGCCCAGCACACACAATATATTATTTTCTCATTTGATATTAATAAAGTAACTGTATCATTGCGGAGTGGTCCGATGATAGCTATGAATAAATTGATTCACATTACGAGCTACATTGATGTATGGTGTTGCTAGTTGAGATAATTCCGCGCCTCGAGCCTCGGGCGGGCTCTGTACGTCAACAGTGCGCTGGAACTACCGGCCCTAGAAGCTATGAGCTTTTATATAGATTGCTAATATTATCATTGATTGTATTAGAAAGTGGAGAACGAAGTGTCTTAACACTAAGTTCTCGTTAATTACTCCGCTACGAGTATATTAAGAAAAATATGTGATAATTTTAAGGATCGTATTCATTTGATTTAGAGTTTACTTCTCTGACTGATTTAAATAATATAAATAATGGATCTTCGATCTTGGACATCCAATATATGTAGTGTTGTGGTAACATAAACTATTTATTTCTTGTAAAGACATGAATATATTTAATGTCATATACATATGTATATGTTTCTATATAACGGTTATATCTGACTACCAAATTGTTCTGTTCTGTTCTGTTCTACGGTAATGGCGTTTCGAGCGTGCCAGTTGAGCACAATTCACTTCGCCAATGTCACGTTGTATGGAGAATACACGAAGGAGAATGTACGGTGAAAAGATAACTAACTTTACACAATAATACAATGCATGTAAAAAAAAAAAGAGATCCAGACTACCAAATTGTAGACTTGGCATGTTTAAATTTGGACAACGTAGTGTGAATTGTCAAAAAACAAAAATTACATTAATATTATACTATGTATGTACATACGAGTATAAAATATTTCAATTAAATGGAATCTTCGTATAATAACAGGCTTCACTTATATCATCAAAGCGATTTATAATGTGATAATGACAAAAAATAGCACACAATCTCATAAAAGGCTTGATATTTAATTATGAAAAATGAAGCTCGCCTAGAAATGGCGTAGATGGCGCTAGTTGCGGTCATAATCGTCGTCAGTCACGCGAGGACCACACACGGACGCGGACGTCTTGCTAATTGTTGTTATTAGATTAATAAACATCAGGATCATTCTCGCAGCGCAAGACGTGCGACTTCCCTTCTAATAACATATTATGTCTTTAATTTTTTCTATTTATATTACTTGAAGCAGCTCGTTCGTGCCTTACTATTTTGTGAAGGAAATAATATAGTATCGGATGTCAATTAACGCTGCATGAAACACGATACTTTAAGCACATCTTATAGAATACCAATAAATATGAGTATTCCATTTCGGGTTTATAATTCAATCGACCTTGCCCACAAGTACTCAGTTTCCAATTACGCGTCGGAAGCGGTGATTTGTCACTGAATATTTAAATATTTAATTGAATACAATCGTAGAGCGGAGTCCTACGGAGCCTGCCGTAATCTGCGTCAGATAAAGGCCCGTAATGAAAATTATGAAGTGGAAGATAAGGAGCGGGATCGGGGCAAGTGTATAAATAATAATTATGGTGAAAGTTGGTAGCTGTCAAAATTGGGTCCGGTTTAGGCCACCGTCAAGCACGATTAGATGTCTGGAAATATTTGGTCAGTCGTGTCTCCTGCGACACTCCGACACTGTGACAGACGACGCCTGTCAGAGGGGATTTAATATATTATCACTTTCACGCTACATTACAGATGATTAAGTGGAAAGTAGCCGCTTAGTGGCATTATTTTGAAGTAATTGAAAGTATCCTTGTAATGCCTTCCGCTTTATTTAAGCGTCTATCACAAAAAAATAACTGTAGGTTAGGCTTAGACAAGATTTAAAATTGATGAAATTCAATTACAAAGCCGTCTTAACAATATATTTTTATTGTTTAGCTTTTCTACTCTCGAATTAATTTAAGATATTTTTTTTTATTTGGATTCCAATAATTGCAATGGAAAGGTTTTATTTTCTTAAATCAATCGATAATTAATTTACTAATTCACATTTTTTTTTAATTGGACGTCACGGTTTCTCTCTCCTGTAAATAAAAAAAAAACAATAAAAGTTTTACTTATATAAAGTAATAATTAATAATAAATGGATACATTTTCATATATTATTATATACATATATATTTCGCATATATTTTCTTTGATCATTTAACAAGTGGTTTTTAATTGCCAGGAAACGTTAGACACAGGCGCAGGTCCATATTTATATCTAACGCGGTACCTGCAGGCGTCCGAGCGTACAGAATTGATGCTGTGGAAGAATCGTAGTGTCAGGGACGAGATGCCTCGTGCTCAGTGTCCCACAGAAATACATTGCGAATGGTAAACGGACAGACGTTTGTTTGTACTTATACATATATATATATATTATATATATATATATATATATATATATATATATATATATATATATATATATATATATATATATATATATATTATATATATATATATATATATATATATATATATATATATATATATATATATATATATCGTGTCAATGTTCCGGTACCCCCGAAAATGCCATCGCTTGATTGTTATCTGTGAAATACTTGAGTAGTTTGGTATAATACAAACTAAGCTGAGAATGTCAAGTCATGTCGTCGTGGCGCAGTTGAGGAGTTGTTATTTTATGCGATGGTTATAGTCATTCGATATTAATATATCGAATCTATTCGATATTAATATATTCGATATTAATATAACGGGGGAATATTTGTAACTAAACATACCTATTTTCGCTTTTCCAGTCTGTTCCGCTTGTCGTATATTAGTGAAGTTGTTAAATGAAACGTCTATATAAATTAAACACCAAAACCAGATATCAATTTCGTACCGGCCAATATTTTTTTTGATTCTAATTAAAATGATATCAAAACAAGACTTGATAGCGCTTAAATTATGAATATCATAAAACTTGAATTTTGAGTCTAAATCATAAATTATATGATTAATAGTAAATAACTACTTAATATGCAAATGTAATCGCGTCGTTACTTACAGAATTACAGATTTCCTTTATTGATAGCTACGGTACTATACTATGCGGGACATCAATATTTATAAATTCACACCTTTGGCGTCTCCAAAGGTATTCTAACCTAACCGATTAGGTATCTACCTATGGTAATTGATTGTATACACAATACACCTCTTGTTCAATACTTTTTTAATTACTTCTTCACTAAAATATCATCCTATTTTAATATGGGGCCATATAAACAACCTCACGGGCGATGCGATGTAGACGGTCATATTCATTTTATATCAGGGATCCTTCAAATTGTACTCGTTGCTATTTTGTAAGTGATAAGTTTTCATGTATAGTTGACGTTAATTGATAAAGTATATTATGATAATGTAGTGTAGAAATACATTAAGTGATTAAGTATTATGAAAGTATAAGATTTTATACTAATTTATTGATTTATTTTAGTACATTATTGTTGTTTTTTATATTGATACAATAAACGTGTTGGTTGGTCAATGCACCGTGGAGTTACATCACTCCACATTCTATGCCTCATATTCATATTTAAAGTAAAGAATGAAATCAAGTCGGTCTCGCTGCCTATTTTAAAAAGCCTAATGAAAAAATGATAAGCTGTAAAATCAGGACATCCGTGTTGAAACAACTGAAAACTAGTAACCAAGCACGTGACAGATCCACTGCACTGTGAGGTCATCGCTCGGCCTTGTTCGGAGATTTCGCTCGGATCCACGCGTGACGTCACGCGAAGACGTGCGTTCGCGCACGTACCGCGCCGCGTAGTGACGCGGTAGTGTCGATAATGGGTCACTAATAAATTGGACACTGTTCTGACATTAATATACGGCTAATTAATAAACAGATCTAAGAGCTTATGTTAGATGACGTCATTGTCGTGTGATCTTAAGTATTAGCTATAGGTATAAAACAATAAGGTGGGTGGCGGGAGAGTAGATGGTCCAGATGAATTGGAATACCTCAGTCCATTGCTCGGATATAAACCGACGATATACGGCCGTCAGATAGCGTCCAGCGGACCGTCCTGCGTCAGTCAATCTGTTGATACAAGGTCGGCGATACAAGGCTAACAATGCGCTAACAATATCGAGTGTAATAATGATTCATTACTATAATTGTATGAATTGTCTATTGCGCCTATTCGTTACAGAGCTGCTGATTAATTTGTTGACTGACAGCGGTGACGGTACCTGACTATGTCTAGCTTCTACCGTTTTCCTTTTTGGGCAGGACGTTAATCTCTTGCAAATGTAGGATTATTATAAAAGTTGCTCTCAATTCTACTTATTCAATCATCAAGTCAAGTATTACGTAACTAACGTATCTGAAAAATTTAATTTAAGTAATATAAAAAGATCGAAAGAGAGAAAGTTCAATGCAAAAAATGTAATAATAATTAAATATAAAATTACCATCGATATATTGAACCTCGTAACTATTGATTGTTAACGTATTAGTTAAGTACTAAACAGAGTGACCTTTCACTCGTGACGCGTCGTTCCGTTTGCTTGTGTTCACATTTTTCACTTTGTTTACGTCGCTCTTACATTACTATGCGCTTCAGTATGGAACTAGTAGATTATTTAAAATATAAATTAGATATAAAACTATTATGGAGCTAATCCGACTCGGTTGAACAAACTGCTTGTGACTTCCAATCCAACTCCTCTTTCTATGGGGAATTGGAGCTGTTACGCTCCTACATGCTCCGTGTAGCCCGTGTTCGACAAAAGGCGCTTAGCTTTAAATTAAAGAAAGAAGTGATTTCTCAACAAAGTGTTCCGTCTCCCTCTCCAGACCTGCCAAGGTTTACAAAAATCATATTTCAGGCATCACGTGTAGAAAGACACGTAGCCTTGTTGTTGTTGTCTAATCAGGAAATTATAATGACGGTCATAACATAGTTATGTGATGTCATATTATGCAATTTATCGATTATTGCGTTCGTATCTATTTCAGACATTTGTAAGTAAATATTAGAATTGTATATATACATAGGAAGTGTCGAATGACCATCTTATGACTACTCGGTGGAATTAATATATTGAAAATATCTTCGTTTACCGAAGAACTCATCTGGTCGACCTCATCTCTAAAATAGATAGCAAAGAAGGTTAGAATGAATTGTTCTTGCACTAAAAAATGCAAGCGATGCAACGAGCACTGTAATGACGCAATGCAACGCAACATGCGTATTGAGGAGTTTCTAAGAAACAATGCTGAAAGTTGTAAGAGCTTATCTTATCTTATCTAATTCAATGAGCCGTTTTACCAATTATTTTAATACCAAGCGATAATATATGATTGTGATATTATTAGTTAAGATCACGTGACATCCTAAACAATGTTATAGAGAGAGAATTAAAAACAAACATAAATGTTTTATTAGAAATGGAAATGCTATGCACTACTTACTATGTAACATGCAGCAGTAAAATTCAAATTGTTTCTACTTAACAAACCAGTAACCGACATATCTATTAGTTAAATTGAAAAAACTAAATAAATTAACTATTAAAATACGAGAAGCCGACAAGAGCACCGTCTGACAGCATTCCGAGTGGAATATTTCTTCGCTTACTGTCGATAAATCTGGAAATTTTCCACTTTGCGTACACTTAATTTCCATGTGTAACGCTATCTATCTACATAAAACTAACATAAAACACATAGAAAGTAATAAACACCTTTACAAATCGCTCTATAAAATTGAAACTATAAAAACTATACGACCGATGAGTTTGAGAGACTGAAAAGTGTTCCGCACAGAACTCTTCATAAATACCAAAAGTTCAAAAAATAGCCATAAAACGTTGAAGTATGCTGAAGCGCGGTCGTTCACCAGCGACTAGCTCGCCAGCGACTAGTTTTATAACCCTTCAAAATAATATTTTTATTTTTGGACAATGGTATAAATAGTCAGTCAGTCGGCTGCGCTGTACTCCGCGAGTGCGGGTTGCGGGTTGCGGGTTGCGGGACGACACCACGTCGACGTCGACGTCATAATAGACGGGACACGTGACATATTAAAATAGACAAGCTAGTCTATTTGAGAGTCCACTGTGGAAGTTCGCCAAACCGCAACGTGAAAGAATGCTATAAACAAAACAATAAAACCTTAAACTAGGTAATTTCATACTAACGCTGTGGAGATCAATTAGAAACGCCTATTCTTTGCTTCAAACCGCTTTCTAGGTAGATATATAAATAGACAGCGACCAAGTGATTCTTTAGTTACGCCGTTTTTTAAATCACTCAAATATATTTGTTTTAGCAGCACTCATAGACGTCAGTTAGTATTTGACGGCCATTACATAAGTATAATTGTATTCTTTTATAATTATATATTTAGTGTCGGTTACTGACGCTATACGGTTATTGACGTTTATTTGTGCAGGTGTAAGAGTTTACTCTGAATAAAATAAAAATGATATATAACTTCTATTCACCGTTTTCTATACACAGACACACAGACAGACAGACACACGGCACAGCGACAGTGACAGTGACAGCGACTGTGATAGCGACAGTGACAGTGACAGCGACTGTAGGTAAGTAACTAAACAACGTGAAATAATAAAATCTACAAAATTAGTTCCAGAACAGAAGTAGTTAGCCACAGAAATAAAGAGAGACATAAAACAAAGTCCGGCTAGAAACAGATCGTTGCACAAAAACTAACGCGCGCTGCAACGAATTTCGTCACGAATTGCGATTTCTTGGGAAAATATTATATTCAACAGAATTTGAATTTGAATCGACACTTCAATTAGCTGTGGCCAAAGACGAGAGACTTTACAACTTTAGAAAATATACTTTAAACAAACAAACGCACAAACAAACGCAAACACTCCGTTTTTCACTTATTTACTATTAAAAAACATACTTAGAATTACTATCGGAACTTAACGCAGGCAGCGCTTTGTCAAATATATAGGTCTAGCAGAGTGAAAGAGAGCTGACAGATGACTGACTTATATAATATTATGTATCGAGGATAAAGTTACTAAAAGCTTTTATCGATAAACTGTAATCCCAACACTACACTACACTAACCTTTTGGTTATTTGTGGATTTTGATAATTCATTCAGATATACAAGTAAAACAGTTTTTTAATGAGAGATAAGTATGTGAATAGCGCGAGGTCAGGGTCTCGCATCGATAATACATACTTATTAAGCATTTCAATTTATCTTCAATATATTATTACAATATGCTAAAAAGTAACTAAATTAACGAAGATTGACCAACAATAAACAGAAGGACGGACAAATAAAGTATATTTACAATCAGCTGCACCGAGCACATTCTAACCGTGTCAAACAAACTAACATATTTTAAATTATATATTAATTACATCTTCTCAGCGTCATTTGTACTGAAAACGTTTGCGTGCGTGTATGTACGATCAAACCCATACCAATGGAGCAATATTTTTACACTGTTACTCAAATTGTACGCAAATATATACAAATTTAAACAGAGATGTTGATAATCGGTATAATTTGTAACAACTATAGCTCGTAGCTCAATAAGAGCGTATGGCTAGATGAGCGACTACCGCTTGGATGGTGTCCAACAGGCGCGGGTTCGAGTCCCGATACATTTCAATTTCTATACGTTTCCTAATATTTAACATACAAGCGACAAGTGACGATTATGTTTAATTAAAACTTGAACATTTTTGTGGCAAGCACTGCGGTACCGTATAAGCCATTTATGATTTAACTGGAAGTCGCAAATCTCACCAAACACTAATTGAAAATATTCCGCTACGTTGAGATAACATACATAACAGCTACGAGTATTACCTTGAGCGGTCATTGCTCTGCATTATCGTAGTTGAAGCTACTCTTTTCCAGCTTCACCAATTAGTCTACATAACAGAGTACCTACACGAGGGCCTACACAGTGTACAGTAGTGTCAAGACACTCTGTCCTCTGTCCTCCCTTATGTACACATAACATATAATTATTATTAACATATTATATAATACATTGTGATGCCACATATTGTGGTCTACGTAAAAAGTAGAGACAACTAATTTGATCTACTTCACAAATTAGACACGTATTGTTAGAAGTACACACACTCTGTCCGACACGACCAGGTAATCATGAATATATGATGTGAGAGTAGTGTCTCAACACTACGTTGTCTCTATCTTGCTCTACTACAAGCGAGATGTGTGAAAACGCAAAACACATTTCCCCAAAATATTTAATCTAATTGAAATCGTGTGATATATATAAGATATTTACATCTTTTATATATATTATTAATATAAATAATAATAGTCTATTTAAATGTGTTTGTTTTATTACCAATAAATATAGAGTATAAAGCATTGTTATAAAGACATAACTAGCGCAAATGTCGGCTTGATTCAATAGAGCAATAACGGCGGCCGCCACTCACACCGTACACCGCACACCGGACCTGTTCAATATACAATAACTATACTTTATTTAACAATTCCTTAGGCTTTCAAAGTATGAGACATAATGGTATAGACGGCTAACACGGATCATCAATATTGTATAACGTATAAACAAATGTATTAATGGGTATTAGTTATTTAAATGCGTTTTTTTTAGGTTTTTTCCGTATACAGTAAGTATGGTAGGCAGCAGGAACCTATTGTTAAGATTGTTCATCAAATTTACGAGACACTGTGTGTTGAGTGGCGGAACACAAGGCCATGCATTGTCTTACCAAAGCGGGAAATTAAATACCTTAAATATAATCACAACCTACAGTGGACATCGAAGTCCATGTTAATGAAATTGCGGGCTACAAGTAGTTTTATATAAATATTTTAATGAAACGTTGAAGCAGCTCTAGTTAAAATTTATAACGGAATTCAAGCTTTGATTGTGAGATTGTGTCTCCTTTAAGAGCGCTCTCTTTATGGGAATAGTGAAATATAATACCGAGGTGTTCCAGCGGACAGATAACGTTTAATAGTAGCCGGTTAGGTTAATAGTAGTGCACAGGTTCGAATATATACGAGGTTGTTTCAGACATACACTATATATATATATATATATATATATATATATATATATATATATATATATATATATATATATATATTTGTATATATATATATATATATATATATATATATATATATATATATATATATATATATATATATATATATATATATATATATATATGTATGTATGTACGTATTAAAGTTGACGTATATGGCAATTTAAATATATAAAGTAGATGTCTATAGCTAATATTTCCTTAAGTAATGACATTATAAATACAAATGTAGTGTTAAGTATGTTTTTGGACGCACAGGGAGTGGAATGAGCTTTCAAAGAAAATATTCAAATATTCAAAAAATTCAAATATTTATTACACATACATATTTAATATTTAATGTTATTGCGTTGTGGGTTAAACTCTCAAATTTTCTTAAAAAAGGCAAAGAAAGAATAATAATTAAGACCCCTATTATTTATATAGGGGCGCGTCACCGGCTCTTACGGTTACACCACCACAGCAGTATTGTTATTGACGATGACAGCTGTCACGACAGCCACAGCAGATAAGGCAGATAAGGCTTCTTTAGAGATCCCCCACGATAATTAATGTCAACGGCATTAATTGCTATCATTGACGTCATCACGGCCGTCATCAGCGTCTGACTCTAGCGTTCATACGCTAAGGCTGCAAATTAGGTAGAGAAGTTATCAAGAAAAGGGGTTGCCCTGTTCTGTGGATTTATAGATATAAATAAGACTGGCTGACTTCAATGCATAGTTAAAATTATTCAGCATGATATAAAAAAAAATTGACATGTGCCTTGAGTATGGCGGACTAGGGAGCAGTAAGACATGATTTCTTAAAATTCCTTCGGAAACGGAATTAAAATAGATTTTATATTTCATAGTACAGGCAAACGACATTAGGGGCTACTACTTGTGATCATATATCTAATATTTAAATAATTTTAATTCCCTTCATCTGGGGGGACAACACTTTGGGTGTTGCCACTCGAGATTGGGGTCTAATGGTAAAAGGAGCGGAAAAGCCTTTGTTAAAGATGTGTGAGGATATAAAAATATCTTTGTGTAATTAAATATGAATCGTGTGAAATTAACAATAAAAGTTATAAATGTACTAAACCAGACTTGCTTTTTAATTGCATGCGTACAAATGCAATGCTGGAATTTACAAATTTTGTATGCAATATTCCCCAAAGCCATAACGGCACACCCGTATTGTATATAATAAATTAATAACCTCTTCTATTAAGATAATTTCTTATTCAGTCGGAGTCTCGCACTGCGCCTGTCTGTATTGTACGGAACCAGGAATTCCTTTACCTCAAATTATGATCACGAAGCCTTAGTTTAGATGTAATAAACGTCTCAGATGTAACTTATAGTAACACTAAAGTACTAACTAGCTCCGTGCAATGCTCGGACTCTAAAGTTTAGTCGAGCTTTCTTACTTGGTGCTTTGTATATTGTACCATGAGTAGCTTTTATTATTATTGTTATAATACAAGAAGTTTTGAGGTGCAGTGTCTGACTCTAAGCGGGACAGCTGTGGGTTCGAATCCCACTCGGAGAGAATTAAATATTTTAATTTTATTTGCTCTGGTAACTTATAAACAATACCATTGAGATGCGCCACTCAACATGAAAAAAAACTGTATCACAAAAATAATCAAAAAGCTTTCAAAATGTGCCTACTGAGTGTAGTATGTTACATATATATGTTATACATATTATATATTATAGTTATATAATGTGCTTAGAGTGCGAAGAAAGTAGAGACAAACAAGACAAATTCAAAAAATCAATAAATAGTAACTGCGTAATTTGAAAGTAAGGTTGCAAGAGCAACAGTTTGCAATTAGTTCGCGTCACTCACTTGCGCGTACTTGATTGTTTTAAGTCGAGTACGTGAAGAAGAAAGTATATATTTGCGTATAGAGAGTACACTCTAGAGGTTATGTCCCTCATTATTATAATTATAACTTCTAAATGCTACTTTGGTTAATATTTTCTACATAACTTAAAACTTAAACTTATGTTTAATCTTTATCTAATAAAGATCTTTTATATCAGAATTTAGTTTAAAATAATAGTATATCACAAAGCTGTAAAGTACTTACTTTATTACACAACAACTTCTACACTCTAGAGCTAGACTCTAGTGTTCCGGCGAATAAGTATTGTAGAGTAGTGTATGGTACGGTGTCGGCGCTCTAATTAGAGGCCTTAGACCGGTTACCGCTCGCTGTTATCGAAGTCGTGAATTGTTTAATTGTATATTAATTTCATTACATATTGGATATTGATAATAGAGGACTATAAAGCGTAAATTTATCTATTTGAGAACGAAATCTAGCCCTAGGCTATCGCTATCTCTGGCTGCCCTACCTGTGCTACACAAGCTGAAGTTACTGTGATAATATGTTAATATTTAATTTTAAATTATTTTTATTTCATATCTGGCGAGATTCTAATCCTCTAAACGGAAAGTAAGAAATAAAGCGGAGTGTCCTAGCGCTATGTTCTCTCTGCCTACCTCGAATACAAAAATATGTATGTACATACAACGTATACGAGTTGTTCAGGTATACATCACAAGTCATACAGTAGATAGGTAGGTAGGTAGGTAGGTAGGTACTATCGCCGGCCATTACCTCCTAATAGCGGGCGGGATATTTCATAAATCGCCGGTATCAAATGCAACATCTTAATAAATTAACATCTCTCTCTATACAGTAGATACAGGAGATATACTCGTAAGTATGGACGCTGTATAATTTTTGTGTTATTTATGTGCACTTGGGCTTTGTGACGCCGATACCGCCTTATCAGATACCAACATACCAAGTATAAGGATATAATTTACACCGTGAACTTGTCACCGTTTAACGTCTTGTTTCGTTTAGGGTTGGATTGGCTTGGAATGTGTTTTATTATTTTATTCATTTTAATTGTGAAGCGTCAATTTAAGATAACTAATAAATATACTTAAGTAGTATTTATATTAAACGTTTGTTCATATTTTCAAAATTGCAATTTTTTTTTTAAACTTAAAAATTGTATTTTGGAAACACTAATAAATGTATAGTGACGCAGTCTCTGACTGTAGACGCGACGCCTGTGCGTTCCGCACAAACAAATGAATTATTTTAATTTCCGTCTTATAAGAAGAGCAAGCGCGGCGTTGAGTTCCGCGGAATGTCACGACAAAAGCCTCTGCCTACTCAAATAGAGAAGGCAGAGGGTACGGCGGGATACAGCATGAAGCTTAAAGAAAAGAAATCATTATTATACAAATCATATATATTACGATTGTATCAACTACAAAAGGTCCTGCGCCGTCCGCAGTCCGGTGACAGTCCGGTGGCATCCCGCGACCTTGACCGTATCGCCGGTGCACCTCGCAGGGTACCTACTAAATTACCGGATTACAATTAAACATTTAAATTTAGCATAAATAATTTAAAATCCTATATTAATGGATATTTTACAAGAAAGATACATCTCACCAGGCAGCCCTGGCTCTAATCCTGTTCGGTTCTTAGTGCTGCACGGTACGAGAGCGGAGTCAGGAGTCAGGAGTCAGGAGTCAGGAGTCAGGAGGCGCTATGAAAACGCTATTTTATTGTATTCACGGTATTACATGTTGGTTGGAGGCAATCCGTATTGTATAACGTTTTAATATAAATATCAATTACCAATCTTAAGCATATAAGGACAACAAAACAAATGCTAAATAACTTTATAAGTTGTTTGATAATCGCGATTATTACATTAATACCTTTTAAGTGATGTTCTGTTCTACGGTAAAAGCGTGTCGAGCGTCCTTTTAAATTATACTATTTTAATTAAATTTGCTTCAAGAAAGTGTCATATTAGTGTCAGTTACATCAACTTTACCGACACCTACCGTACTAATATATTAGTTAAAAGTTAAACATTACCGTAATAAATGTACCTATATTAAGAAACAGTGAGAATGTGTGCACCACATCCCGTCCGAGTCCTGACCCGCAGAATTTATATTATTATACAAAATATCGGTTTCACTCCAGTACGGTTCTGAAATATACTCGTTACGAACGATTGGAAATTGCTGTAGAATAAATATTGCGAAATTTGTATGAAAACACACCGAGTGGTGTGAAGTATGGTGTATCGATAACGATATCACGGTGTCGTGTGAGACGGACAGAATGTTATGGCAAATCAGATGAATCTCTACTATTTGGCCACCTTTTTTGAAATATTGCGTACTGGATTAGTGAACATGGTGATACTTTATCTAACAAAGCCGACTCTCAACAGACTTACCCCCAAAAGGGAATCAAACTCACGAACGAGCACAATAAATATACTTTCTACATATTTAAAGGTATTGCAAGTAACACCGGGGTATATTTATAAGGACCTAGGACTGACGCGTTCACTCGTAAACCGCTCATTTCGTAGTTATAGCACAATAGTGTCCAAATTATAAATTGACAGTTCAACATTATTCAAATTTATAGGCTTTGTATATAACAGATAATGCGGGAATAATTTATAAATATTACCGTCAAATAGAGCTCGATATCGTTACAATAACACGATTTAGAACCGACCTGTTCACACCTTTGGAAGGAAAGCATTATTTATAGCAAAATGACAGTGAAAATAGTCGATTGCGAGCTGTAAGGAGTCGATGATGTGGAGGAATTAGAGGCGATAGAGGCGCATTCACCAACGTTTACATTCACTTAATTACTTTGTCGGATAATAAATAATGTTGAAAATGGTTTTTTTTTTGGTTTCTGGTATTTACTATTGTTTCTGGTATTTTTACTACTGGCTAAGTAAAATGCGGTGTCGAGTTCCGCTATTTATTATACAATACCATTTTAAAATAATCACTTAGTCGAAAACATACTAAGTGTGTGTGCGTAATACAAATACATACTTACACGTGAAATTTAAAAAAATATCGATAATTAACTTTACACGCGTACTCGTACTCGCACTCGTGGCCCACACTAGTGTACTCGTACTTAGAGGAGAGCTTACAATCGATGTTATTGTTAGCCTAATTGTAAATAGAGCTGCACTAAATTGCGTCCAGCGGATATTGTGTTGGCAACGAGACTTATTTATAACGCATTATGTATATACAATTATTATTAGTATAAATTAAAAGACCAAACTGTAATTAGAAAATCTTAAAGCTTCCTTTGTAGGCAAAGTAGTTCTGTGAACTTTAAAGATAGTAAATTATAAAAAAATATTTCAATTTATGTGTTTTTAGTTCAATTCGTTTAGTTCATTTGTTGTTTCAGGTCCATATTCGTAGATTGAACGCTACATGAACCCTACTTATGTAACCCTAAGTCCTAACCTCTAAAGTCAAGTAGGAACGAAGGTATGGCGACCATAAATAATGTAGACTAAGACCCAAATCCGCATTATGGCTATCTGAGAGTAAAGCGTGGCTTTATAAGGCGATAGCTTTAAAGCTGAAAGCTATTTCACGCTCCGAGCGACGACGTGCTCCGTATTAATAGAATGATAGCTTACTTTAGCATTTATCTTCGCTTATCTTTTGTATTTTATAAGTGATAGGGTATTTAATGATATAATTCACTTATTATTCTTATTTTAAGGAAGTGGCGGATTTTCATTCAATTAAAATAAATTATCAGTCACCATGGTACTTTAGTCGTATATAACCACATACCTTACTTGCCTAAAACCCTTGAACGAGTTGTGCGACAGGTCTCAGGACACAAGTTTAAATCTTGCTATACATAGTAAATATTAAATGTACCTAGTTATATTTAAGAAAAAATCTATTTTGAGATATTTAATTAGAATCGGATGCAGAGTGTATCATCAATCTCTCAATAAATCAAACACCTATCACTAAACAACCACACTGTGACAACATCTCATATTTCATAATATTATTTTGATCTTACATTAACTATATAGCTACAATAAACACAAGCGCCGACGACGCGTCGACTGCCGAGTGGCGCTAATTAGCCACTTAAATATATCTTCGAATTAGTACCGACAAATTTACGATGAGTGGAGAAATTATATTTAACTAAACTGATCTATATTTTTAGAGACAAACGGTTATCGACTATGGTTATTCACATCTAATTTGTCATATACTAATGTTATATAATGGCTATTTTCCGGTTGTAATATATTTTTTTCTAATTTGTGGTACAGATAAAATTAAATTAATTAAATTTCTTACTCTACTCTAGTTCTTACTCTAGGTCCTCTCAACCTAAAAACCAGCTGGCTAAAAATAATATTATCTCGAGTAGTCATTTTCTTCCCAACTACATATAAGATCAGGCAAATAAGAGAATCTATTATTAACACTCTTTGGTCTTCATATTTCAGCCATGTTTCTAGCCATTGCCTCATAATTATGATATGATTAAATATTTTCCTAATGTTATCTGAAGTGTCGTAGAGCTTTAAGCTTCTACAAACAAGCCACTTGTTGCCACTCGACGGACGCTACTTGCCGCTTGCTCTCTCCGTTAATGCGTGTTATAATATTTGGATATTTGTCTTTTGAGCACACTTTGTTACATATACATAGTAAATAGCAGTCAAGTAGTCGAGATGACATGAACTGTGAACGTTATATTATATGTCCTTAGAATTATCTTTTGATAGAGTTCGATAGAGTATATCGAGTAACTGTTAGCTCACGACAGTTGTTGCTTCAAATCTAATGAGGCTAATATTTATAAAAGTATTTTCATTTTTATATTTTGATTTTAAACTAACCGAAAAGCTTAATCTAAGCTTTTTGGTTAGTTTAGAAAATGATATAAAATAGATAAAAAACGATATAAATATGTTAAAGAAACAATATTCATATTGTCTTCTTTTACATAATGTAACCGCGTTTGGGTTTGGGTTCATCACCACTGGGTGGAATTAATTATTTCCATTTACCCATTCTGGTAGACAAAGTACGGCGTTGAACTTCGCAAGACAACACGCAATTTCTCTAAAGTTTCCCTGAAACTCGAGAACTGAGTCTCTCAATATTAGACTCCTTCTGCCTACTCTCGTGACGAAGAACATGAGTTATATGAAGGGATAAAACAAAACACTTAAATGAAATAGAGCAAATAATACACATATACGCGTATTTACAAGCATTGCAATATTCTAATTAGATGTTACACAATATCCTAATGCTATAAGCAAATTACGATCCAAGATATAACATTTATTTAAATTATTAACAAGTATCAATAACAAACGGTGCTCTATACAAAGAAAAGCTGCTGTAATATTGAAATACTCTAGGGATAAAAGAAGGGGCTACTAATTGATACAAATGAAGGGTACTGTGGGTAGGTACCTGTTACACCGCGCCGGTACGACCGTCGTCGTCATCTCACCGTAACCGACATATATCAAATTTAATAAGTGCTTTTTTTATATATTTTACATGCAAATAAGCTACTATATTAAGGTTTAATAAATAATAATAATTCTATATGAAAACAGCTCTATTATATAAAACTCAATGTAGTTGTGTCTGCTTGTAAGCAATTATTGTGGATAAAAATCTCATTCGTTTATTATTTAATTTAATTTTTTCCTGTCCAATTACAGAGAATTGATGCCGATCTAATATAAAGCGACTACACTACTATGCGCAGAATAAAGCGTAAAACTGAAAAAAATCAGCTGAACGATAAAGAAAACATAAATGGAAACTGAAACATGACAGTACTTAGAGTATAAATAAAGTACAGACGTACGGACATACATTAGTATATAGTGACCAGACAACAACACACTACACTCTCTACTTTCCTGCACGAAATTACCGAATCATATAAAGTTGGTTTTATAACGCATTAAAATATCCTTACAATAAATCTCCAGATTGTACTCTACTCGTAAGTAATCTATAAGTCTGAGAAATACAGTCGTTTATTTACTTAGATGATTGGTGCGTTATTTAGTCGACGTCGACTGTAGTATTGCAACTACTATGAGAATAGTTTGTTAGTAGACTTACTTAATTTTTGTACTTAAGTTTTAAGAAAAGCTCTGTAGAAAACTCTATTCATAATGAAATTTGTGAATATAGCTTTCTACAAAGCTTCTTAATCCAAAGAAAGTATAAAATCTCAGATTTAATATCATTGAGATTGGTACATTACATAACTATTTTTAATATTTTTTCTTTTAGCAAATAAGTAACTCCAAGTAAGTTAGATAGTCCGATATTAGTCACGTGACAGGAGATTAGGAGAAGTTAAGCTGCTGGGTTCTACTGAGCTTTATAAATATCTTGAACGGCGGATACGATTTTCATATATCACAATAAAAATATAGTCAATTTAAATAAATGATGGAAGTAAATTCACTGTTTGTGTTGGAATATACGAGTACATCTGTCTTAAGAATATATTAGCGTCTTGTTTAAGAAAATTCGTAGATAAGTCAGTTATTTATTTACATGCACTTCACTTGTTTTGTACGAGATATAAGAAAGTAAAATAAACAAATTCTTACATTAGTAGGAAGATGTTGGCTTAAATAAGATAACTAATCGAGCGTGTGAATAACTAACGCAGAACTAACCGACTAGTCGAGATTTAATTATAATTTGCATGCAATCTATGAATGCGATCTATGAAGAGGGATACGAGGGGGAGGGGGGGGTGTCGGGCACCGAACACCGGGTACCGGGCACCGGGCACCCTTTATCAATGTAATTACATGTGGATTAATTGAGTTATAAATTTATTATTATTATTTGTCTTCTTAATTGATTAAATTTTTTTTATTCACGTTTGATTTCTTATATAGCTGAGTAGACAGAAAGACAGTGTCGAGACACTCTGTTTTTCGCTTTACCACATTTGAGATAATGCGTATTAAATGCCCAAAAAGTGTTTGTTACTCACATACTAAGAATTCAGAAAATAAAAAATTCGTTTCTAAATATATTTTTGTAATTTTTTCGTATACGTATATTATTTTAGTATTATAGACGTAGTTTGTACTATAGTACTATAGTAGGGGTACAGTAGTCTGTCTGTCAGTAAGGAAGGGTCCACACGTGGGTGCAGCTGTAATCTCCTAATATCAGTTTAACCAATTGAGGGGACATTGTTAGGAGACATGTTCAGATGCTATTATTTAATTATTTCGCATTGCCTCGGAGTCTGACGACTGAGTGAGTTGCATTTGCATGTTCAAATAATATTACCGTAAGTGCGTCGTGGCTCACTTCTAACATTTTAACTGTATGTGTGATAAGTGTCGGTTCAATTACCTATCAATTAGGATAAGGATTATATTATTAAAAAATATTATTTTTATAATATTTCTCTTAGGAGCTGTGAGACAACGTCTTGAAACGCGACGGTTCGATTCGACTCTGGTAGACAAAGCGCGGCGTTGAGTATCGCCACTCAACGAGCAATTGGGCACAAGACGGGGAATACAGTGTCTTAACACTACGTAACCTTCGTCAGCCTTGCTCACCATGCAGCTGTCTTTTGTTTTTTTTTTATGTAATATGAAATCTATTTCACATTTGAGATTGTATCTTTAGAAACTGTTAACAAATTCTGAATAAACTTAGTAGTTACTTTAACGATTACACTTGAATTACTTTAATAAAATAAACAAACACGACGTTTTCATCGGAAATTGTAAAAATAGAAACTGGACACTCAGCATGTAATAAGCGTATCGGAGTATATATTACTTGAGCCTATCATAGTCCCCTGATATAGTTCGATCTACAGATATAAATCGACAAAGTAATGAGGCGCCTATATTAAGCATAGTTAACTATACTGCACGTTTCAGCTTGCCTCAATAATGGCACCAATTAATAACATATAACAGTAATAACGATAAAGTCCATACAACAAGCAATTGAAATAAAACAAACTGTTTACTTAAAAATAACACGTGTCGTAACTCGAGCACAATCAAAATCGGTACATCTCGGCTATTAGCCACTATAGGAGTCGTACTATAGTACTATAGTGGAGATATCTTCATACTAGTTTCTACATACTAGTCCCCATATCGAAGCGATCAGCAGTAAACACACGTTTACATTGCGATCTGACGATCACGATTAAACTTAGTGGAAATAATAATTAAGTGGTGTATTTGTTACTTTTTATATGGGTTTTAGATCTAGAATCGATTCCTGTTTGTTGTTCGATACCTACTGGTTTAATTATTAATATATCTAAGTTTCTATGAAAATTGCTAACTCGGCTGTGTGCGGGAAATGTGTGAAGCTACAAAAGAAACACGATATTGAGTCACATTTTTAAGCAAATTAAGATACGTATCGCCATTAGAGGCATCGTTAATGATATCATAGAAATTTATTTTTATTTAATATAAATACCTACGAGAGTATATTTCGGAGAGTTTTCTTGTAAACGGGCCTCTAAAGTAATTAAGCGCTATCTCTATATTAGAATGTGCTTTTGGTTAGCTTTCTTCGTCAGATAAGAGGGGAACTAATTCCTTCATTATAAGCATTGATCACTTATTACAGGGGAATTACAGGGGATAAGCTTCGCGATTTCGTATTTAATATATAAATATTTATTTTTTATAGTATTTCCTATTGTAGAAGAGAGACAAGATAGAAGCTGTGGACTTTAACTCTATAGTAATCTTAATTATTAAAATATATTAAAAAATAATTATTATTTGTCAAAAAGACGTCGATTTAAATTAATGTAATGTTATCTTCTGTATTTATGTGATATTAAGATAATTACAGTTTCAGTATTATGTCAATACACACACACACACACATACACAGCAACAATTAATACTTTCAGTCACTAGCACATAGCGGTGCCAGAGACTTGCGACACGAGAGTAGGCTTCAGGGCCTTCAATTACAATGCGTTAGCACTTGCCTTCTCTGTTCGAGCTTAATAGAGCTTATCAAAAATAATCTAATCAAATAGCACCTTTTATACAATTAAGCTACAGGAAACAGTGCTGCCACAGTACACATACTTTACAGTGCTGCCATTAGTAGTCACACGCCATAGCAGGTCAATAGAGATTATGACTATCGATAAATATAATAAGTTGACTCTATAACACAAAAAATTGGAAGCTCATAAGCATAAATAAGCAAGATTGCGACAGCATTAGTAGAGCTAGTGGCCATTAGAAAACCTGCGGCGGTCAGGACCCGCCCTTCGATAATTAAAACACATATTTTCCCAAAGAATCTTATATTAACAGTGTTCAGTCAGATTGGAAAGTCTAGCTCATTTAATAGTGCCTAATGAATGTTCTAGATAATCTGAGAAATTTAATTTACTGTGCATTCGATAGGTGCCTTGGATTTATCGGTGTTTGAGTTTCAGATACCGTTAGGATAATACCGTATGGTGTATGGTGTCTATAGTGTAGGGTGTACGCAAGGGTTATGAGGTTTGACCTTAGGTATTGTTGACATTGATAGCTATTTAAATTTGTTCTGTTATTTTGTTCACATTTAAGTGTCTTTCGTATTTAAATTCTCACTGGTTCTTCTTTCTATTCTTCCTCTATTCGGTTCCGTAGCTATTACTTGATCGCCTCCATCTATAAGTTGGTCCATCAAGTCATAGAAAATCTGCCGACGGTACTCATTCTCAACCTTGTCTTACATAACGTAACTAAACTCCACACTTCAAAGACACTAATAAAAACATATTACACGTTTATTTAATATAAATATCCCCGGATACGATTCAAACCTACACTGTGTGCAAGCCGACTGTGTGACTGAGCGGCTGAGCGGCCGCATCCACACCGCGCTGACGTTAACTAACCTACCTTAATATAGTACAGTTATATCAATATATTATTAATTGTAAGTACTATCGTTAAGGCGACAAATTGCCTGTTTACTATCGCATAATGAGTTCTAAAGCGGGCTGATTAAATACCTCTCAGAGCTGTGCCGTTATCATTTGCATCCCGTAATGTATATTGAATTGGAAAGTGTTTCAAGAGTGATTTATTTTGTTTTTGTAATAAGCGTGAAATCTTCTAGTTACTTTGTATATACATCAGTGCAATGAGTACGACGAATGAGAACAAAATAAGAAAAAAATATGTGTGTAGCCTTCTCCAGCGTCACACTTGTTCCTGCATACATCAAGTTTGGAGAGAAAGAGCGTAGTGTCAAGACACTCCGTTTTCATTGTTCAGAATTTTTTTGCATCGCAATTCAATTTGCTTCAAAAGATAGTCGAGAATTTAACTACATCTCACTTGCGTAATTACTATGTACAAGAACAACAACAACAACGTTTGTTTTAAACAAAAGTACTCATAATATACGAGTATTGAAATTTAATTTAATATAAAAAAATGTAACTTGATTAAAACTCACTGTCTCTACAAGAAAAGGAATCTGAAGCCGATCTCAAAACATTCGTACAAACACTACTAATACATTACTTGAGAAAACGATAATGATTGTGAAATCATTTAATTATTTTCTTTAAATGATTAATTATAAATTATCTATGTCTTCATAGACCGCCGCCTCTGGTCGGTCGCCGCCGGACGCCGCGGGTTACAATTACATCGGGTGTCGATGGTAATGTATAGGCTACGTGTCGGTACCTGACGAGGCCTCGCGTCATCCGCACGACTGTCCGTCAATTGTTACTGTTGTATAGAAATAATGTATGTGCTTTATGGAGCTGCAGTTTTAGAAAGATATATAATTCCATGCAATGGTCACAGGTTTGATTTCCATAATTTATAATGTTCTAGATTAGGATACCTTATCATACGTGATACATCTATGTGATATCTCATGATACGTGGGGTATATAGCCGCAGGGAGGCGTGAGTCGGGGCGCGGCCGCGTCTTCACGCTATTATGGAATCGTTCACATAATTACTATATAATCGTCGAACAAATAACATTAATTTGAAGATCAATGAAAATATCACGATTTGAGGTCAACATATATTAGATAATGTCAATTATTGCGGCGTAACCTTGGACTAGGAAATTGTTATTTTTAATGCGATTAGCTGTCACTGTGGTGTTTCCTCTTCTTTTTGTAATCCTTAGTACCTCACTAAGTCAAAGGGAAAGAGTTCCATACACTATAGTCCGCATAGCCAGCATCACGTCTGTTACCGCTTGCCATAAGGCAGTCCATTCTCATTCCGGAAGATATGAAGGATGATTCCGTTCTTAGAGTAAATACATTCTTAACCAATAGTGCACAATGGAAAACGAAGTACAGAACAGCATGATTTAAGTTAATCTCTGCTTAGATAAATGTGGGATTTTTCCCAATAATAAGTCTTTATCTATAACTGGGTATATCCGGTGTCCGGCGGTGTCCGGCGGTGTCCGGTGGTGTCCGGTAGTGTCCGGCGGTGTCCGGTGGTGTCCGGTAGTGTCCGGCGGTGTCCGGTGAACAAGGTGTTTCCTGAACACCTCTCACACTACTTCCTTTATAAAAGTGACTTTTACAAAAAAATCTAAACGGATATAGTAACTGTAAGTGGTCTTGTTATATATATATATATATATATATAATATATATATATATATATATATATATATTAATATATATATATTATATACATATATATATATATATATATATATATATATATATATATATATATATATATATATATATATATATATATATATATATATATATATATATTTATACATATTTGAAATATTTACTGTTGCGTAATATGTTGCAAGTATTAGATTTTCGTTATATTGTTTACTACTTAATTAATTACACAATTACTTCCTCACAATAAATTATAAAATAGATAAGGAATGCGTCTGTCAATTAATTTTGACCCGGTAGTGCCAAATCACTCAGTGACAAATGTGAATTTAGTGACACACTATTATTTTCTCTGCTCTCCACTCGTCACGGAATGGTTGTACATGTCATCTCATTGATGTACTTCAGATTCAACTGAAATTTTATTGCGATTTTTTTTCTTTCTCAGCTACGTTTACGATATTATAGATATTATAGGTAACCATCACCTGCCATACTTTAATAATATATCTAAATTAATTTCAATTAAGTTTTGTTTAACGCCAGACGTCTACGTAGCTTCTAAGCTATAGTGAGTATTAGACCCTTGATTAATTCAATTCCTATACAAATACCTACATAATCTAAAACAAACTCGTAAATCTTCCTTCGAATTACTTAAGCAAGTATCTACAGCTGTCTACACGTGTGTTTGCTTCCTCGCCTATAAATCTGCTCGCATGCTCTCCAGGCATAAATCCAGGCACGTCTTGTGATCTAGATCTAGATCTAGGCAGATCTAACTTTGTTATCTGCGCTAGCGATTGTGTGAATAAGTGTTTCGATTGATCATATACTACGTTAAGTTGAATTTGCCTGTTGATTGTTTTTAGATTAACATGAAGTTAATCTAAACTAATATTTTAATTTTAGACAAAATCATAAACTATTTTTTACTTCGCCGTACAAGGAGTATACTATGCAAAAAAAATAATAAATAATGATTAGTATTCTATTTCTAAAGTTACAATAGGTCTTGCACCCTTGCTAACTATATTTCTGTTGTCTGTACTTCACGCATTTTCTCAATGCTATAAAGAATACTTTAATTAAAATGTCGGTATATAATATATAGCACCGACAGCAAAAAACTATATAAAAAGAAACAAATAAGAATTTTAATCGACATCTTGTGTTTAGTGTCAGTTCATTAGGACTAGACACGTGTGTTTCCCAATCAATACGTTTTTGTGTAAAGTTTCAAGATGTCAATCACGGGCAATTATACTGTGAGTGCTGCGACGCTGGGACGGTCACACGCAACGAGGGATGTACTCGAATAAAACAAAATATATTATAATGAATAGATTTGATGTACATCACTATATTACTACGCTCCTCTATTCAAAAAGATATTGGTATAATATATATGAATAGTAAAGTAACTTACTTAGAAACAACTTAAATTGCTTATGTTAGGTCCCATGTCGGAACAAATTGATGTAACGCTTATTAAGTACTAAAACTTGTAGAATATAATTTGTGTTTAGTTCCACGCACCTCTCTCGACTCGCACAGCAAGCAGCGTGGTAAAGAAAATCTCAACACTCGAGAGGAGCTCAGCATGAGCATTTCCAAAGGGCCCCTTGAAGCTACACTTGTGTCGCAAGTCCTAGACCCGACACCCGCGCGGTTAGTGCTTCTTCTCATACAGTCAGTCCCCCCTCCCCCCAGTGTGATCCAAACCGCCACCATGTTATATTGTCAGACGCTATCCCACTACGCCACGATGACCATAATTGTTAGTACAATTGTGGAATGTAACAAATTAATATTTCAATCTAGTATAAGACGTTTCGACATTTTTTATTGCAATATCCGTAATTGTATTCATTGTTACCGCCGAGGAATTTAAATAAATACAATTATAGGCAGTAATTGACAGTTCTAGCGCCATGTTGCCATGTTGCCATGTGCCGGAGACACACGACAAGTGCTTGCTTATTGATCTTTACCTCAATACAAATATGCAAGTAACTGCTGTAATGTACTTGTTTTAATTCAATTAATCCGGTAAGTATGTATTCATATAGAGTAGTGTCTGGCGCCGCGAGATGGAAATATGGTGACTATTAACTTTTTGTTGTTACGATGGTATTCTATATGTTGTTAGCAGGATGTGAAGAAGGAATTGCGTTTTATAATGTTAAGAGATACGTAAAGTTTGATGTGTTCATTTTGGTTAGTTTAAATAATAAGAAACCACATACAATCTCACGGTTTGTAGCTCATATTAATTTTCAGTTATCTAACTCATGACGTCTTTAAATACCCGCCTATACGAGTACATGAAGGTATATAGTAAGCCAATATTAGAATCCCTCTACATTTCTGTAAGACGCCAGTAGATACGATGAAAAAAACTAGAGAATTATAAGCAAATTGCGCTTCAAGCGTCATATCAATATATAATTGGTTTAAAAAACAGAATAATCAAAGTGGCGCCTTATAATAGCTGCGTAGGAATGCCTCACGTGCATTGCAAATATCTAGGAAGTGCAACTGATAGATTGACTTATGTCTCACTAACACGCATCTGATTTAATTGTGAGATGGTTCTTATTCAATAGTAGTGTGCCTACTACCTATGTACATAATAATATGTTACGAGTATATGTAATATGTATATATGAATTAATTGGAGGTCTTCTTGTGGCAGTGGAATAGTGTCGTACTGTAGGTACCCACGATACTCGCGGGAAGTGGCAGGTATCGGATCATCACTGAGAGGAATTCATTTCTTTAATTTGGGTCCACTCTGGTTCCTCCATTCAACATGTTACATTTCGAATTTAAGCGCGAAGTGAAGAACGGAGAGACTTTCCACTAGGTCTCTCTCTGCTTATATATATATATATATATATATATATATATATATATATATATATATCTATATATATATATATATATATATATATATATATATATAATATATATATATATTATATATATATATATATATATATACTATATATATATATATTATATATATATATATATATATATATATATATATATATATATATATATATATATATATATATATATATATATATATATATATATATATATATATATATATTATTGTCATCAAATAAGGGCTTATTTATGTTCTTATTATTTAGTTCCACGCTGTATCCCGCACATAGCAGGCTAGGCAGAGGTAACCGTAGGCAGAAGGAACCTAGTGTTAAGACACTCCGTTCCCCACCTTCCGCCATTCGAGGCATTGCGTGTTGAGTGGCGGAACTCAACGCCGCGCTTTGCCTTGTTACCAGAGCGAGGAAATCATTTTATTTTATGTATATTGAAAATAAATCTTGAACAGATTCCCTAACAATGTAAATTGTATTTGAAGCATTTTATATTCCGTAAATACTTAAACGTAATAAAACAAGCAACGCCACGGACAGAAGGTAAAGTTAATGCAGCACTAAAATAAACTAAACAGCAATCTTCACATAGCATTTATGAAACCAATAATATTTTAATTAAAATATTTGTCAAGTTCTCAAGATTAATGGCCATATTAGTACACGTTCGTTTTGGAATTATACAATTTGTTGTAAAGATAGAGTGTCTGTCTGTCTGTCTGTCTGTCTGTCACACACTGCTAAATTAGTATTTGCTTAGAGCTAGTGCATTATTTTTGTATACAAATATCTCCCGTATACAGTCGGTAGGCACAGAGAACCTAGTGTTAAGACACTTCGTTCTCTACCGTTTTGTACCCAATGTTGTAATTACGCGTGTTTGATGGTGGGGGACTTATTGCAGTGCTACATGTAAATAGACCGACTAAACGTCACTATTTTTAATATATAAAATTCCCCTGAATGGTTATCGTATCCATAGCGTGTAAACAGACAGTCCTCAACAGCATCACGATGGAGTCGGCCAATACTTAATGCCAATCTACTCACTTGTTTGAGTTTCAAAGTAATTCTGAATATTACAAAGTGCGGACGTTAGTTACCGACCGCTAATACGTCCATCCGTCCGTCCGTCCGTCCGCCTCTAGCATTCACTAGGTGGGTAGCTGGTACACGCATTACTGTTATTGTTGTACAAGTATGATGATAATGTGTTGGAATCTAATTTAGGCGATTAGGCAACCTACTGATTACTGTTTTTCCATATACATATATAAAACAAAACTATATTTTAATTCCCTAATTTGCTATAGGCACATATGTGCACACATAATGACATATATATGTTACTAAATATTATTTGTGAATCAACGCCGCGGGCCTCTACTAGCCATAACTATTGATAACTGGCTCGATTAAAAATAAAGCCATTATAAACTGATTCCCTTACGTAACCACTCTATATATACATATATGTATGTATGTATATATGTATGTACGTGTAATAGAAGCGATCGGGGAGAGCATAATGACACTCAATTATTGTGTCATTATCGCGCCTTAGATTTAGCTCTCAGCGACCATAAAACTACCATAAATAATACCTTGCTCTATATCTTGTTTGCATCAATACTATTTATAGATGTTTTCATTATCACACGGTCTGTACTTAGAGCAGTGCCTACAGTTGAAATAGAGATATAACACTCCGTTTTTCATTATTCGTTGATTTCGAGATATTTTGTAACATATATAATAAAATAGTGATATTTTGATGATTTTTAAAGTGTTAATTCACACCAAGGATAGAATTTCGACGCAGCGTGAGGAAACACGCATGGCTTAGTGGCCAGAACGCTTGGACGGTAAACATGAGGCGCGGGTTCGAATCCCGCTGCGTTTAAATTTTTATATTAAGTAATAAAATAGTGATATTTGAACCCGTGACCAAAAGTGCCAAAATTATGTTATTAATAAGATTATATGTAAAGAATATATATACTTATGAATAGCTGACATTTGGGAACATTCAGTTCACGAGTTTTTGCGGGACTAACAAATGAACCATCATTAGTAAAATCCAAAATCCATTTTTTACTTCTAACTCAATATTTTAATAAGTAACAAGAACACGCGTATATTTGCGTACTAATAACCTGTGGGAACAAAAAGTTTGACGTGATGTCGGCTTAAGTCACAACACGAGGAGGTTCCCATAAAGCTGTTGAATTAATTATAATACAAGCTACCTGTTCCGCTACAATCCGCTCCGATAAGGTTTATACTGGTACCTGTATAAGTAGCATATGTATATATTATATATAAATATTGTGTGTGGAAATAAAACACATGAAACGTATAAAATATAATCATATGTTTTGAAATATTAAAGCCCGTTTAAAGATATTTTTTTCCAGGTAAAGGAAAGTTTTAAAAATTAAATATACGATTCTTCTATCGTCACAACGCGACCAAATTGGGTCTTTACGTCCAAGTATCTATTTCTAGTCTACGACTAACCTCAGTAGTCGTAGTTTTTTGCACTTTCATAGAGAACAGGCTAAATTTCCAATTATTTCTTTATAAAAAGTATAAGAAATCCTAACCCGCCGTCGTCTACAACTTGCGTCCCCTCGAAGGGCCAGCAAAAAGTGCTATAATCGCGTCCGACACTCATCCGATGTAACCGTGACGTCTCAATCAGAGCGGGTTCTTGCGGCGGTCAATTTTTCACGCCGACGCTAAACTAAGGAGCCTCACTTGATATTCTTCATTGAAGGTATAAGTACTTCCTAAATTTTTAATGCCTCTATATATACACATCATTCAAGTAGTATTGGGTTGGTCAGACGAACTATGCTTTGGAGGAATGTTTCAAGATACAAAGGTTGATGAGAAGGGATTTATGTAATATTCATACATTCTTAAATAAAGTTACTAAATTTCTTAAAAAACACACTTAGTGTTATGAATTAATTATAATATAATAATTAAATACTTTGAAAAATATATATCTAACGATATTAAATTATATATATATATATATATATATATATATATATATATATATATATATATATATATATATATATATATATATATATATATATATATATATATATATATATATATATATATATATATAACTTATCGATAAGTAATAGGTTGTTACGTCTAAATATTTTACTAATAATTACTAATTTCAAATTAGATAATACCAACTAAAAGATTTCGTTCTACAAAATGATGGACGTATGATTATGAAGGTAAAGCCTATAGCGTCATACAATATACAATATATATGTATATAATTTAAATTAGACATTTACACGTCTGTCGATACGAATGAATAGACTAACGCCTCGTCCAATTAACGTGATCCGCGAGCAAATTACGTTTTTTCACGTGTTGTCGGTCAAGTGGTTAATTTGCGTCTAACTTTGAATAATGTATCCAATTTGAAGTAGTCCATCGAAAGCGTTGCTATGGCTATTACCACTTTAATATGTTTGTTGGAAGATATTATAGGTGAATGCAGTTTTTGCAGTCAATGTTTATGCAGTTTTCGGTTAACACAACAAATAGTATCCGTTAAAGAAATATAACTAACATAAGTTTTCTTGGTGAAAATCTATTGTAAGTATAAAAAAGTTCAATTTTTATAAAACCTGGATCTCATTATACATTGGAGATTTCAATTAAAGAAATTTATACATATATACATATATATAGTTCATTATTTATATAAAAAGATACTATAATGTTACAGGCTGTAGAACAGCCGTTTGAAATTGGCTAAGTCCAGTCCAGCTATATCTCAGTGGCCAAGTATCTTAATCTAAGACCTTGTTAGCATTACCCGCGGCACCTTTGAGTTCAGTAATCGGTTTAACGTCAAGCGGCTACAGGCCGGTAGTCGGCGGTTGTTGTCCTATTGTATATATAGAACGATACGCATTGTACTGTACGAGTGTACTCGTATGCGGTGTAAGTGTAAATAGAGTCACTTGTCGGATTAGGAGCTCACAGCATTGCGCATTCTGTTCAAGTTTTATTGTGTTTTGTAATAGAGATGTAAATATGTTAGTAGCGCCACTCACACCGTGAAGTGGGTGGAGAGTGTGTGACTGTAATCAGGACGGTGAGGGGTTCGATTCCCACACAGGGGAATGGTTTTATTTAATTATTTTTTTTTATTATTCCGATGCGGAGTGTCTTCACCTGTGTCTGTATTACGAGGTTAAAACATTTGGAACTTGAAAATGAAATTATAAGTCATATTTATGATAAATGGTCACTCGGTCGTGACTATACATATATACATACATACATACATACATACATATATATATATGTATATAAATTAGCAGGTATTAGCATAAAACATGAGATGATTTGTATGTTCTCATATTGAATTGTAAAAGGAGAGCTTTACATATTATTAGTTCTCCTTATCTGGTAACAATCGTTAATTCCTTTAATATCAAAAAACGACTAGATGTAAATCATAATGAATTTTTATTGAGCTTTATAAGTACGGATTAAGTTTGAAGAGTGTTGTCTTTATGATTATAGCTTCGGGTAAACAACTTACATCTACGTACTAAAATAATCACTTTGAATTTGTGTTGGCAATAATGTGTTCGATTTCCGCGCTTCATATATTTGTACTCAACTTATAGAACCTTAATACTTTAGACATTGACATTTCTGAACATAAAATCTACGTAAACGTCACTGTAAAGAGTGGATTTAACTTATTATTTAAAATTTGCTCTAAATATATTACTTTACACGTTAAGCAACACATAGCTCTATTGCTATAAAACCGTCGGGAGTAGGCGGCCTTGTGAATGGAGATCACATAAAATATGATATTTATGAATGGATAAACAAATTTGGACTTACGAGCTCCACAAGCAAATCAGAATATACAATAATTTTTACTTCGACTGGACTCTACTTTCTATTTCTCTCTCTCTCTCTCTCTGGATCTCTTTGTATTACACAAGTTAATTCATTAGCATTGCGTCACACCACACACATTGTCGAGTAAATGTAAATAATGTGTTCCTTATTATAATACTTAATGGTGATATTTTATTATTAAAGAACATAGTATTTTATTTTCAATTTATAATTCCTGAATAAGCTTTAGCAAAGCTCGCAACGTGTCAAAACGTTTGAAAGCTTCTTAATAGACTATTTCAAGATGTACATAAGCAATGAGCTTAGGCTTTACGCTAAATTACGCGTTACATATGTTATTTTAGTGTAATTTAATATTAAAAACCGGAGTATTTGCTGGACAAGGATGTAGCAGGTTCAGATCCAGCTTAGTGTCGTCTTGACACGACTTATACTTACTTGAAGTTTGTTGATAATTCAATTCGTTAAAAGAAATAAAAATTAAATATGTATATACATTGGTAATGCTTTTATAAGAAGTGACATCAGATTTTCTTATTTTCTATACATTTATATGAGAATTATATATATTAGCTATTTAGCTTTGCATTAATACAACGATTTATTTGAAGTAAAATATTCTTGATTACATCATGATTTTGCGTTCGAGTTTGTTTTAAGTATATTTCTTTACGAAGACATTTAGGCCTCAGTATTCAATTATTTCATTAGAGATTAGAATGTGTCCCAACAACTTTTTACATATTTTATTAATTTAAATTATGTAAAAAGTTTTACGACTGATTATTTTTTTAATTTACTGTCAAAGCGTGACCTCCAACCTTACAGACAGTGCCTACATATTCTATCGATTATCACTGTACCGGACGATGATAACATTTATAATAACTCCATAACATGTAATTATAGTTTAATTTGCGTAATGCCTGCGCAGGCGCCGCTCGGATTATTACTCAGAGTTGTCACTTAGCGAGGCCATTATCTTGTTAATTATCTGCATGAATACATACTAACTGTCTTTAAGCGATAATTAATTTATCTTAATTAGAGTTAAGTTCATTCTAATTCAATGGTTATTATATTAAGTAAATGAGTTGTTGTTGTAATTGTATAGAGATTTATTCATTTTTAAACGACTTGTTGTGACAAGTTCCGCATTGATTGTGATTTATAGTGAATTTTTAATTAGTGTTTGTCTTTATGACGGCTGTAGGTTACTGTTTCTACTGTCTTATGAGGTGAGACATTTGTAATTTTTAGAATTGAAAATATACATTAAATATTTAAAAAATGACACGAGAGAAGCATTAAGCAAAGTAAAAGTACATTAATCAGATTTCTGATAAGTGAGTGTAAATAACAAAATAAGAATTTGTATAAATATCAATAAAATATGGATTTAATTTAAACAGAAATAATAATAGTAATTTATTATACAAGTTACGATCTGTACCTATTGTGTTTCGTCTAATTTTCACGTTAGTTAACACTGCGAGTGTAGTGCGTAACCCGTAAGTAGGCCAAATCATTTAAAATAACTAAAATATATGTAACATGAGCTTCAGCTCCCAATGTATATAAAAACATATAAATGTTTTGTTTGAATTGCACGTTCCGATAGTTTTACTTAAACTATAGTTTGTCCTAAGTTTTTAGGATATTTAATTTTAAATAGGCAAAAGCGACGTGTAGTAAATAGACTCTTTTAGAATTAAGTTTCGTTCCGAATCTAGTATAGTACTTGAGAACGGTGTAGTCTTGTGTCTATGTCTAAAAAGCTATGGAGCTTTGTCTGGGGAAAAATAAAATAGAGCCCAGTCCAGTATTTTCTATGTGACATACTCTTGTATGATAAAATTGATTTCTAAGATGATCCGTAAATTTGATATAATTTCATCAACATAGTTGCAACAAATGATTTACAAGCATATTGTGAACTTGAAATGGATACGTCTAATGTTAAAGTAGAGCCGACCGACCGCCCGCTTGCCCGCCCGCCCGCCTGCCCGCCCGCCCGCCCGCCTGCCCGCCCGCCTGCCTGGCCGCGGCGGCGGCTGCGGTCGGATACGAGAGCTCGATAGCCTTACAGCGAAATGGGACAGAGCTAGAGATTGATGTAGAGTCGTTATTATTATTATAATATTTGGTGTATTGGATATTTTGTATTTTCTTATAAATTGTTAAATATTACATATTAATAGATATAGTAGTATATATTAGAAAAAATATTAATGTTACTAATGCTTCACGCTGTGGAGGTCGCACGTGGTGAAGTTCAACGCCGTGCTATATCATGCCAGAGTGAGGGAATCAAATTCAGTCACCTTCTGCAGAGAGAATGCAGCCTACAAATATCGTTTAAAATAAAACCTGTTAGTTGTCCGTTAATATATAGAAGGAATTAATTGTAAAACTTCATAAGTTTTACGAGTCATGAAACATATATAATTTTGAAAAAATAATAATATAAAATGTGATAACAACTCTACTCAAGCTCTACTCGAGTATCAATTAGTTGACACGGTTGCGGTGTTGTTACCGCCGAGAGTCAACTAAATACTGTATTAGTGCAATTTAGTTAGCATTTCTGAGAGATGACGTCACGCTGGTGATGATGACGACAAGCGATCACAAGTCATCACAAGTCATCACAGACACGCTGATTAATTATAATTATACTTGAAAATTATTAGATTCGTTTGAAATTTGTTCTACACGTACATCTGTTCTATATGTCGTAAGTCCAAATGGACTTTTATATCTTATGTTTAAACGAAAATAAAAGTATCATATTATAACATATGAAAACAAATGTACGAAACTCTAAAGCAATCATTTAATTATTTACTCAACGACGTGGACGTTTTAAGCACAAGTATGCACAAATAAAGTACAAAAAGTTTATTAATTAGTAAAAAACTGATTCACGGTTCGCTTTAGTCAATAAAAAAATAACTGTTATTTAAACTAATAGGATTATTTGGACTATTAGAAGTGACTCAGTCATATTGGCATGCTGTTGGCAGCAAGTGGACAGATGACGTCACGGGTTCAAAGACAGGCCTTGGCATGAAGTGGCAGGTAAGACTTCACAACGCTCCTACGATTTCTTTTTGGACAGTCGCCAGTTCGTTAAGGGGGAAATTCAATTTTCTTATATTTCATTCACGTGGCAATGCTATCCTTTTTTTTTCATAGTAGACGTAATGTCTGTGAATGATACTGAATCACTGTCTTGTTTAAGAATTTAAGTATTTTTAATTATCTTTGATAATAATATACTTTTGTATGTGGAGCGTGTAAGAGGTAGTGTCACATCACTGCCTTCACCTTGATAGAGTTTGTTAAGAACAACGCATTAATTAAGGTAAGCTTATTTATTATTTCATAACATTATCAATTATAATTAAGAAACGTTTACATAATCGTGAAATTCTTTAGTTCCCATACAAACAAAGTGCGGTTTCTCCTTAATGTACTAACAGCACATGTTGTCTGCGTGTGGTCGGATATTAGTATAATTTATTTTTCTTTAAAATCTCTATTATGTTACATCTAACATATGTATGGGCGAATTATACAATTTACAACATCTAATTCAGTTTAATATCTAGTCAAGTGTAATAATTTACATACGGCGTATGGACGCGGAGGCAGGAGGCAGATGGTGAGCTCGCCCTGTTTTGTTCAAAGCTTTCCATTAAAAATGTTGTCGGCGTTACGACGACGATTAACAAGTGGAAAATTTTACGTTTCTTTAGATTAGTATTTACCGTACTATGTGAGGAGGGTGTAGTGTGTATGTGTGCAGCGATATTATATAGTATTACATTCTCTTTAATTTCATTTAAATTTTCTTTAGAATAAGGTTGTTTGTATAGAATCTCAAACTATAAATACACAAAGCTATTACGGTATATTATTATCTTTCTAATAAAAAAATAATTAAACAACACAGTCGCACATATTCTATTATAAATATGCCTAATATATGACTAATTATTTATATGTTTTATGTAAATATGACTTAGTTAGTAACACTTGCCTTATGGAAGCAATATTTATATAAACTGTAACCTTTACTTCGCGTGCCCCGCGTCTCATATCGGAGTTTATCTCGCGTACGCTCCTAGAGCTAAGCCTAAGAGGCTTAATGAGGCGGATTTGCATATATTTACAGACGTTATTATAAAGCTTGACAAATATGACTATTTATAATATGTTGAGACAACTTCCATAGATTATAAAAGTGTTTATGTTATAAGTTTAGATCCAGCACCCAACACGCTATATCTGTAAACAGGTTGAAAGGTAAGTTCACTCTCGAGTCAAGTGAATGGCGGAGTGCTACGTCAATAGGATCTCGGTTCTATTTATCAACTTAATTTGAAATATACAATGGAAAAAGATTACTATAAGATGGAGAGAATATATGCGAATAAAAATAAGATTTTATATAGATTCATAATAACAAAAAGATATCTATATAGAGATTACTCATGAATACGGATTACCTTATTCTAGCTAAATTTCAATCGAATTGATCTTCTTTAACTTCAATTCCCGACCGATATAGATTTCGTTCGTCTCGTGGTCTCTAGATGTGACTCCACTCACGTATGCAAATCTGTTATCAGGTGCGAGCGTGAGTCGTGATAAGGAATCTAATTCATTTAGTTATTATTAACTTCAATTAACAATTTAATTGATAATTAAATAACAAAATTGGTTTCTTCCGTATCTTTGAATTTTTTCATGTTTAATTGAACACGGTGGTTGTATGTTCGAGTTCGACTCCTGTGATTTATATTATTAAGGGCGTTTTTAATAAATACATAATTTGAAGTCATTAATGGCCTCTTATTCTTAATAAAATATACAATTTAAAATATTAATTTGGCCATAAATTTCAGTACTGAACCCTATAAAATACAATATTAAGCGAGTGTGTATCATTCGATATGACGAACTGCCTGAACCCTGAAGAGTCGTAAACCACATCCGTGACGGGATGAAGCGTGAATAGCATACAATCTTCAAAGTGCATACAATTAAATATTCCTTGAAAAAATATAAAATTTTCTTTTGCGGTATAGTTTCAGTTTCATAAGGAAATTAGATGTAAGAATGTAGCATTTTTAGTTTACGGTTCTTGCCGGAAGAGATATCTTTTAACACCATCATTCTATGGTTTTGTTCTATAATTAATTGCTTTTCTTTCTATTTTTGAATTTTCTTTTATTATCATATATCAAATATAATATATAGACGTTATATATATATATGTATATATATATATATATATATATATATATATATATATATATATATATATACATATATATATATATATATATATATATATATATATATATATATATATATATATATATATATATATATATATATATATATATATATATATATATATATTTATCTCCGGCATACAGCAGGTCAGGCCGAGACTGAGACATTACGAGAGTGGCGGAACTCGACGCCGCGCTCCATGTTACCAGAGTATCACAAACCTCCTCATAAGGATCGAACCCATGACCATAGCGTTTAAAATAGTTTTTTGAGTTCATAGCGTCGTAGAATAGCGTCTGTGTGATGATATTATAATAAAGTAGCCGTCAATATTTTATTGCATTACAACGATCTAGAATCAAATCAATCAACGGCAACCATTGAGTACACCGAAATACTCAGCTGAAGTAAGCACGCTTACATAAAAATTTACATTAATTCACTCTTAAGTCGATTGCACCCAATCATATCTCACAAGCCGTCACTCGGCCCTCCATTACCCTCGCTAGTTCAGACTGTACTCGTATGTTAACAAGACAGATAACACGTGTAATCGCGTTACCGCGTTATGTTCGCGAGGACCGAGGACCGAGGATCGCGAATACGATATTGCGTACAGGCGCCCGGTTATTTAAGTTCACATTATAACTTGTAGCGAGCTAGCTGTCTGCGTTTGTATGAAGCGGGTCCGATACGATGACGCCATGTTATCGGATTAAACACGATAGTTCTGGATTCAAATCTTCAAAATTGTTTTGCGTTTGTTGACAGTAACTGAGAAATACAGTGAATGAGGTTTTGTTAAAAACACCATTAAAATAGCTTATAATGTTTGTTGTATTTAAATTATCAACATAACATTTAAATAAATGTTATATAACAGGATACAATTTTTAACTAGCAATTATTATTTTGTAGCAATTTGTATTAGCAATATAATATTTATATTTCTGTAATTTTAAGACTAGTCGTATCGCATGAACGCACTGCACTACGCACGGTGCGCGTGCGCGTGCGCGTGCGCGTGCGCCGCTCAAATAATTAGCACTCGATCATCTATTTAATATCGCGATGTGAAGTGCAATAAGCACCAGTACAAGAACATGTCTTAATAATGTATTCATATTTGTTTCATTTTAAGTTATAAATACATCACATAACGAAACAACGTTTATGACATGTTTTACTACAAAGTGGCCGTATGTGTTTAGAAATACTGGAAAAATGAAAATCTTAGATTCTTGATGCTTATATTAAAGTTAGCGTTTCACTTACAGTACTAAACTTACATAGTATTTTGTATATGTCATCATAAGAACTTACCTGCAAAATAAAATAATAAAAAATTAGCATTCGTATAGAAATTTTACAAATATAATTCTATTAACATGTCTCAATTACAGTAGTTTTTAGTGTTAGGAAAAATGTGGTATTAAGAGAGACGTGGATTCAAATCCAGCTGTAAATTTAGCGTTTAATCATTATTTTTATTAGACTAAAATATAAATATTGCTATAATAATTTGTAATGTCGTCGTCGATGTATTCAAACACCATTCCTTTTTACTTTATTTCCAACTGACTTGAGTCAGAAATTGTCATTATCAGTCAATTATAATATACAATTTGTCGGCTATTATATATATTCAATTTGAAAATAAGTAAATATATTAACAGCATAAGCCGATTTTTTTTTAAATTTTTTCCGCATTACGGCTGTATAGGAAAAAAATGAAAAACATGCGAACTTACTACGATAGACAAATCGGTTGAATAAACGCGAAATTTTGCGGGCGAGACACTAGCGTCATTAATATCATTAATAATGATCATTTCATATATTAACCTAGTTTAATAATAGTTTTAATATAATGAATAAGTTAAGTATGTGAGCTGGTGGGCTGGCGGGCTGGTGGGCTGGCGGCCTTGGGGGTGAACAGCCGGTAAATTGTACGTGAAAATATCTGAAACAATAACATCACGCCGCCGCACTGAGTTACGGTTATTTTTGCGTTTACGTAACGCGTGCTCCGAAATTGATGAATATCTTGCGAGTGGGCGGCGGCGTGTGGCGGCGGGCGGCGGCGTGCGATGGCGGGCGAGGGCGGGCGGCGGCGGGTGCTAGACACATGGAACAAAGCTGCTCTGGAGATATTTGAATTATACTATTTGTATTATAATCTCTGATACGACCTGGTGTGAAACGTTTTCCCTAGCTCAAACAGCCTTGAACACCGTCACGGAATGGCTTTCAAATAATTTGTTCACTTTAAGCTATTCGAAAACAAAGTATATTACCTTTTGTAACCGTACCCAAGATCTTCCATCTGAATCTCTTAGGCTCCGCATTCATAATGATAACACAATTTGTAGTGAATTAAGTTTATGTCAATGTGCTCAACTAGAACGTACCCCTATTATTAAATATCTTGGTGTATGGCTGGATTATTCATTATCATGGAAGAAGCATATTGACTGCACAGTTGCTAAGATTAGAAAATTAATGTATGCATTTAAATGTTAAAGGAATTCTACTGATGCCCAAACTCTTAAAATGGTCTACTTCGCACTGGGTATGGTGGTGTACTGGTGGCATAACATCATGAGGAGGTTCAGCCAAAACCCACATGTTAAAGCTAGAAAGGGCACAGAGCATTTTGAAAGTCATCACGCATAAACCTGCATTTTTTTCCACAACAAGCTTATACTCATTATGCCAAGTACTTACTGTCCGGCAGTTGTTTATACTGGCAACAATCCTACGCAAACACTCTCAAGTTCAATTCGATGCTAACCTAACTATACGTCGTGATAAAATAATATGCGGTATTGAATCACGCAATACTGCACTAGCAAGCCGTTATTTTTATTTTTTAAGTAGTTCACTTTACAATAAAGTAAACAAAATTTTAGATATTCATCCTCTAAGCCGATTACAATGCAAAGAAACATGTTCAAAATGGCTTACAAGCTTGTCCTATGAGGAGACTGAAAAAACTATAAATTGCTTTGGACAACTTTAGATCGAATTATGCACAAACACACACACACAAAAACACACACACACACACACACAACTAAGTATGAGCAAAAATTTATTTTAGAGTATAATTTTTTAATTTTTTATTATTATTAACTTTATTTTTTATTTTTAATGTTTAACTGTCACTGTTATTCGTATCTTAATATTTTTATACTTTACGTTAGGAGCAATATTTGCGTCTTAAGTACGTACGTGCGCGTCGGCGCTGCGCTGCAGTTTTCTTTTAGCTTTAACAGTAGTCAACGTTTTCTCTTGTTTATGTAATGCCTCTGTATGTTCCTAATAATCTTTTTTTTTTATACTTTTACTGTATAACCAATGCCATTAGCGCGTACTTTCGAAGTGTCTCTATATATAATGGTAGAGCAGGCAACTCTAATTAGTTTTATTCCCGCAACAGAGAAAGCACGGCGTTAAGTCCCGCCCCTTAACGTACAATATCTGTAAAAGGTTTTCTGTCACTTGCCTCTGTTTGAACACAAATTGGAGATTGAATTTAAAGAGATATATAAACTGAGGCTTGATACATTTAAATATTCAGTAATATACCTACAATCTACATACATATACTATATAGATAAATGTTTACATTGAAACATATAGTATTGTACGTTATCTTATCTTATCTAAACACTCCCATATCGATTCCGTATATTTCCGCAGATAGCCTAATTCCGATTTTTTACGTTTGTACAAAGATAAAATAACTGCATTGATAAAAATGTAGGCCTTCACCTGCACCTGAGTTTGTCTGTTACAAGATATATTTACAACTTTTTGTTATTGTTTTAATTTTATATTTCTATATTTAATATATGCTATTAACATGAAGTTTATACATATTAAAATATATATTTTTTTCTTGTGAGACTGATGCACTCCTTTTTCAACTTATTTAATGTAAATTTAAAAAAAATCTATGAATATAATATTTATTAATGTTATGACATAAATTTGTAATCTTTGTTAATATTTACCTACAAATCAAGATAGCACACAAACTACGTCTTAGAAAAATAAAATGCGAGATACAAAAATTTAAATCAGAATTTCTCACAGATAATAAACATACTAGCGTAAATGCATTATCATCACTTGAATTGCTTACGTAACGTCAGTGATAAGAGGCCGTTGACCCTGTTGTCGGCGCCAAAATCACGATGCAGATAACGATAGTTTACGACGCATGCAAAAAATACATAGTATTTACTAAGTACACATTAATTTTAAGCGTTTTATGTCTATTTACGTGAAATGTGTGTAAAGTTATGGATAAAACTAAGTTCGTATACAATTATACAATCTTAAATTAAGAGATTAAAATCTTATGACAAGCGAGAGCAAGTATAAAGTATTAGCTTTATCTGGGTTTCGATAACATTCTATTTCGTTTAACTTTTGTTTAATTCAATATGAGTGGCAATACAGTGTGATAACTCAGGGGGCAGGGGGCGTGCAGAGCCACGGTATTTACTTGTACTCCGCTATGCTTATGCCCCTCGGTCCTCGACTGGGACCAAACGTCAAGCGGGACGGACAACAATGCGCTATTGTATGTACTGCTTATTCAGAATGTAGTCAGTTAGAGTTCAGTTAGAGCGTCGTTACGTAATCAGGAGGTTGGAATGTCTCTTATGATGTAATCATTTACAGCGTAATAACGTAATAAGTTCGAAATATTCGTCAAAATTGTGTAGTCATTTTTTTTTAATAACTACAGGTCACTATTTTTGTGACACTTATGACTGCAATAGTCAATACTCTACGCTACACTCTACACAAAACACAAAATTAAATCAAAATTAAAAAAATATTCATTGACACCACTTTGATTATCTGTCTGATAAGGTTTCGGCAAGATATGTCTATCTGAGACCTGTGAAACCAGAATTTGCCCTTTACCTGCCAGACAAGGAACATATTTCCTATCTGTGACTTTATTAACAAATGATTAAACCGGCCCTGAGTCTCGTGCATACACCTCGGGTAGCTGGATAGCCGGAGAAAACGTAATTTTTGGACACTCTGTCCTCTTTACACTATATCTTTAGTATGGATACAACAAATATTATTATGATTCAATCAGGATATGATTGACTGTAATTTCTTTGTTTTTCTTTCTCCATCAGTATGTATTGTTATATTTATAGTATAATCATGAATCCTCAGTGTAAGTGTGTTGTAAGCACAAAGCTTATAAAAAGCTCTAAATCAAAGTTAAATATAAACAATTTTAATAGAGTAATAATAGAGTATAGACAGTAACATCTTTCTATTTATAACAAGGTGTTCACTGTGTTGTTTTGTTACTTTTACTTTAGACAAGTTTTAGCGCGAAGAAAGTGGTCTTTGATGGATCGAAGGGTTAGTGTTACACTCTATGTAGAGAGGGCACGCTGCCCGCTGCAAGCTGCAAGCTGCAAGCTGAAAGCTGCACGTCATGAGCTGTAGCGATCGAGAGTGGGGAACGTATAGATATATGTTTGTGTTAGAAATATGCTTAATACTGTACAATGTGTGATGGGTCGGGGAGTGTCTGATTGATTATGATGATTATTGCTTTTTTATGTTCTACACATTCCCCCTAAAACACATTATAGGACACTCGAGATATTGTATGTATAGTGGCGTCTTCAGAATATACAATATTTTAATTTTCAACACATAAAGAAAATAATAGGAAAGTAACATTCGAACCGCACCCTGCCTCTAAACCATAAAACCCTCTCGCTTTTGCTCCACGCTCATAGTGTTCTGGAAACTCAATACCGTGAGCCGCGGCCGGCCAGGCAGTGACAGGTGATAGAATCTAGTCACCTTTTTATCGTATCTTGCTATTTTTAGCAAAGTGTCGCGTTACTCGGCTCATTGTTCGACGTGCAGGTTGTGACAATATGAAATTTAAAAGCATTCTTGAGGAATTTACAAGACGCAAGAATTATATATAGAGAACCTATTTTATTGGCTTTTTATGAGGTTAGCCTATGTATTTTTTGTGTTGGTGGACTCTAGTTATGGATTGAACGTATCCTTGTGTCAACAACGAGTACAACGAGTTCAAATCCTGCAACGTTTTAAATCATCACGCGAAATTATTCACAAAATCTTATGTAAGTATGACAGATATGTAATTATACTACTTAACTATTAAATCTCTTAGAAGTGAACTATATATATATATATATATATATATATATATATATATATATATATATATATATATATATATATAATATATATATATATATATATATATATATATATATAATATATATATATATGTATGTATGTATGTATGTAGTGTAGTGTAGTGTAGTGTAGTAGTGTGGAGTAGAATGGAATCAATCACCCGCTCGTCGTCTCGCGATATCGCGTTTGACACATTGCGTGCCCTCTGACTGCAATTAACTCGGGCCGTCACTAAGCGACTCGCAATTACTTAGATATCTGACTTTATGGCCTGTTCGCTGTACATCGACGGGCGGCGCGGGCGATGCGGGGGGTGATGGGGGGGGGGTCTTATTAAAAAATCACATTTCGAACTGTTGATATCGAATTAAAAGCTATTTTTGTGAACATACCTAATGGTGATAACATTTAATAGCATTTTAAGTAATTATTATAATTAGCTAAGAAAATAAAAAAAAACTATATATCATGATAATTAAATTTGCTATTTTAATATTGTAAAAGCAAGTAAGCCGCCTTGAACAGAGTGTACCGCTACAGTAGCGTAAGTCGAGCTGCCAGTTATCACTTAGACTGGTAATAAATTACAAGTACGCGTTCAAATTCATCATCGCAAATGTTAACAGCAAGTAGGTGACGGTCGGACGGAGGGAGGCTGCTGCGTGTAGCCTCAACTTTTATGAGAATTTAAGTCTAGTCTATTCTACAGGATTACGAGCAGTCCAAAATATATAAGAAAAATCGATACATTCGGAAGCAAAGCTTTAAATCTAAAAAAATCAAACTATTTTATACTAAAATAAGAATCTAGATGTATTCTTCCTTCTTCTTAATTTAAACTCGTTTACAGAAATAACGTATTATTTATATTATCACGCCGGAGATATGCAGATTCTTTAATATTATTTCGAGTGTCAGTATTGTATAATTAAGTGTCTTAAAGTCAGTCAACATCAAGTCTTAAATCATTTCCAGCGTTCGGGTGTTCCGTCTTCATAACAGTGAGATATGTTTTATATTTAAGAGCCAAATTTATAAAGTATTGCAATATTATAAAAAAATGTTAAGTATATCAACACTAGCTTCTCTCTTTTTCCTACACTACTATTTACGGATTAACGCGAGAAGCTGTAAAGTAAAGCTTACTTCAAGCTTTAACATTATCATACATTTCCACACATACTTGCAGTAAAATAGAAAGACCTCTCCGTCATCTAGTCATTACGAGGTCGCTCACTCCTGGAGGGAGGGGAGTGCCCTACAGACTGTACCTGTACAGCTGTAACCTGGAGTGCGTGTGTTTTCATACAATTTGCTGAATTCACTTGAAAATTCACAGTTTATCTTTTATTAAAACGCTTCGTTAATGAATCGCAAATTAGACCCTTCTTAGAATTAGAACGTGTTGAATAAAGCAGAGTAGCTAAAGTATAGACCTTTAAAAGAATTGTTATATATTAGTACACAATTAATATTTGGATTGAGGTTCAAGTAGTATGAGTTAGGCATCATCTACTGGAATTGTCAGATAAGTTATGATGGTGATCAATTCTAACGTCCCTCAGAATGCGGAAAACACTACAATATGTGTGTGTGTGTGTGTATGTATGTATGTATGTATGTAGTAAATTGTACGTCATATCATCGTGACTATGCTACAACATAGCATAGATAGCATACTCGTACACTGGGTCCTTCAGTGCGTAAATAAAATGGTTTAATATTAAATTTTTAATAAAATATTTATTTTAATACATTAATTATCTGATAAAAAAAGACTTAAACTTTGAAATGTATTTATAAAGCCGTGACTTTAAATGATTCTGAAACTTTATTCAAAAGCTCTGCGTATTAAGTACTCTATACTCCACAGCGAGGGATCGTTACATAATATAATATTCAATCCTAACTGACATAACGTCAGTTGAGGGTTCAGTGACGTTTGCTTTGGTAAAGTAGATCTCGACACAAGGGAGTCAGCGGGGCGCGTATGTATGTACACCTTGTATGTACCTTGGATTACAGGCACTAAGTTTTATATAATACGGGCGAAAAGCTTGTTTTATTATAAAATAAGCATTTTTTTCGGAACGTAATTATATATATATATATATATATATATATATATATATATATATATATATATATATATATATATATATATATATATATATATATATATATATATATATATATATATATATATATATATATTAAATGCTATTACGGTAGGCAGGTTGTGTTTGTCTGACATCTGAACTAAACAAAATGTAACATGTCCATTCTGTAACTGTAACATGTCCCTGTTAGCGTGTTCGGTCGCAAGGTAGCGTGATTGTTAAATCGGCCGTCGGACCCAAACGGCATCGGCTGTTACCAACTTTGATCTTCTGAAGTGATTACGATCAATTTCGCGAAGCTTTGTAACGTGTCGAGGGATCTCCAAACGTGTATTTACGTCAAAATTTCCTCTTAATTCAACTGCGGCGTGACAACACCCGTCGGGATGCTGCCGAGATGCAGCGCTGTGATTATTCGAGATGAAGTTATCAAATTTTCGACTCAAATTATCGGTTACTTGACTTTCGCCGTCGTCTTATTTACATTCGACGAGCTGTTATTAGATCGGCGTATTATTTACTGTAGGCTTTAGGATGTTGGTTCGCTTCTTGAGATATGTTGATAGTTTGTTAATAATGTTAATTTAAATACATATTAACTATAAAACATTTTTAATATTTCCAAGCATAATTTGACTATGATAAGAATAAATTTACATATTTCATCGCAGACTTGTATCGCTAAGTTTTGGCTGGAAACGCCTTGAGGGTCCCAAAATATTGAATATTATAATAAAAGTATAACAACTGAGTAAACGAAGCTACTCGGTGGTTAGCTGGCAAAGTTGTTATCAAACGTAGTATCGCGCGTATTAACATAATTATGTTTGCTGACGAGCTCGGACCTCACGTTGTAATAACTTAGACTAATTTGTTTTATCAAAAAAGTTAAACTGTTTCATTTTAAATCTATTTTGGTATGCAACATTATTTAAAAATACCATTTTCTATTGTGTCAGGTTATTTTTATAATAATACTAAGGCATATTTTTTACAAATCATACATAAAAGTAAAAAAAATCTATTGTCAGATGTTAGGGAAGAGAGCGAGTAGCAGTAGTAGTAGACGATTAACCAAGAAGGTAGGTGTAGATTCTAATCCAATAATTCTTTATGGGTTGGTTAAAAATGTATATTTATAATACTCGTACTATGTAAAAGGACATTCATTATATGTAGAGGTCCTGTTATACCGCGGTATGCGGTATGCGGTATGTAAGGACCGCTTCAAACATACCGCTCTACATTAGATAGTTGTTTTATTAGCATTGTTTATTTAGTTAATTATTGTACTGTTAAAGTCTATCCTCTAATCTACTTTGTTACACTTACAATAAGGAAACAATAAGTTAATTATATATAAAAATATATAACAATCTTACAATTACTTATTTTTGTATATAGCATAAATATAATTTCTGTATAGAAATATAAATGTCTACATTATACATATATATGTATATTTGACATTATACATATATATGGAAGTGAAACATAGCATAATTTAGCTAAATTATAATAATTGATTTTAAAATAATTATAAAGTAAATTCCCTCTTAGCTAAGAATTGGGAGCTTAGAGTTTAAATAGTAGAGCGTGTAATGCACCGTGTATCCTAAATATCGATTAATCGGTATTTAAGTAGAGCGGCAAGTAGCGGCAAGTAGCGGCCGTCGTAAACCAAACTAACTGATCGGTTGTTTGGTAACAGGCGGTATAGCTAGCTAGTAGTAGCTAGTAGCAAGTGGATACGTCTTACGGAAAAAGTGTTTTATATAACTGTAAACTATTATTGAAAAGAATAATATAAATTAGATAAATATATTTTTAGTAATATCCCATTCAAATGTTTAATTTGTGGTATCAAAATTATTTGTGTAAATTATGTATATGAATACATTATAATTATTCCCTTTACGTACCGAACGTAAGCCAGCTTTTCCAGTTGGCTTAAGGGTTAAGGTACCCTGACTGACGCGATAGATGAAGGTGCGGGTGTTTTGAAGGGCTAAGGTATAAAATGCTGTGTAGAATGGGTATGTAATACATAATTTTAGCTTGACAACAATATTTTTACAATGGCGCATCCACAACAATCGCTAAGCGGAAGTATCTTAAATCACGATATTAGAACTATTCATATTTATAATGGCATCGAGGGGTGAATTATGTTGTAAAAGCGCCATAAGTCCTCCGCGGCCACCCGTGTCGCGACCCGTGCCTGTCCTGAATTATAGCGCCGTGGGAGGATACGTAATTACAATATTGTATTATCCTTTTTTATATATCTCTTAGCTGAAGGAACCCCGAATATATAACATCTCCTTAAACCTTGTTCTGAAGTTATTTATAAGAAAACATACATTCATTCAGTATTAGTCGGATTATTTACATTTAAGCTAGGACAGTACAGATGAGCGTTAATGTCTGTGTTCCGAACACTGCTTTGAGCCCCTCTCCCTGCAACGACCTGACCTGACCTGACCGGCATCCGCACGGAGAATACGTAAAATGCTAAGAAGTTTCTTCTCCAAAGAGAAAGCAGTTATTTAGTTGAAGTCATTTTATTTTCAGTCAATAAAGTTCAGATGCCTAAATATAATAATTTTTATGGTTTGAATACAATTCGTCACAGTCGACCGAACATGCTCAGACCGCGATACTGACCTCGGTACCGACGGCGATGCAAATTTTTATTATAATTAATATATTTTTATTTATTATAAGAACATAGCTCCCGGTCGTAATTTAGAAACGATTTGTTAGCGATAGAGATACTCGTACTTCAAATATTGTCTTGTTTTCGTTTTTACGTAGTTTTAAACAATAAAGGTTATTATGTTGGTAACGTTCTAATTCGAAGGTGCCATGTGGAACAGTTCCATGTACAGTGGGTTTGATTGTTCAGAGTCAGGTCATTTTTCTAAGCTCTAAGCTGGAACATTCAGGTTCGAGGTCGTTAGCTTGCGTTCTTTAATGAGCGGTAGCTTTGCGTACAGATAACGTTTTAACGAGTTCACAATATGTGAATGAATGTTGATGTATAACAACTAAATGTACTATACTATAGTAAAGCTTTTTTATTCCAAAACTTTCCAAATGGTTTCTGGCACTCTAAAGCCAGAAAGGGTAATATATTCTTAGAGCTACGCTTTGACAAGAGCGTGTAAGCAATAAATGTAAATATTCTTTCAAATAAAAAAACTAAACAGCAATCACCAACGATCAGTCCCGAGAGCGGGCTAGCTTCTCTCTGCTCGCTCTACTATATGTGCAGGATACAGCGGGAAAGTTACTATGTATGACAGACAAAGAAAACCGCTATATAATTATATACATACATATGCATGTATAAAAGCAAAAGTTACGTTAATATTGAACATATCGGCCGTCACATTACCAGCACTTAGTGTATTTAATCATCTTCCTCCTAAAGAGAACTGGAAAGGGAACAAGTGGCCAATTACTCAACCGGTTCGGAAAAATCAAAAGTGGTCTGACAGCATCCGAAATTGTGCTAAATTGCTTGCTCCAACTCGCAAAGTACGGAGTTACGATTTGTAAGTAGCGAATATGGATGCCAGGCCATGTTGGCATTGTGTAGTTTCTGGTATTACCAATATCGTATTAGGTATCTGAGGTATATATATATATATATATATATATATATATATATATATATATATATATATATATATATATATATATATATATATATATATATATATATATATATATATATATATATATATATATAAATATATATCATACCTTTTTACCTACTCCACTATCACAACATTAGTAAAGTCGTAAAAACACTATTAATTACACATAAACTCATATCGACATAAAGGCCACCGACAAGCAGACAGACTGATAACTTTTATTAGTTATTTAGTTCCCAAACATGGCGATGGGCAATCAAGGAGGACATAAAAATTTTACTACAGCCTAATCTTAAATTTCGCTCGGTTTCGCTTGAAGGTTTCGTAAAGTCGCCTGTTCATGGATATTTAATCGCAGCACAGATAAAATTATAAATAATGGTATGTTTTATTCATAATACGTGTTTGTTTTTAGTTTACCACATCTGTCGAATTTCGGAGAAAGCAGAAAAATATTATTCACTTAAAATAATTAGTTCACTAATTTATGTCCATACAGAGCAGTCTGTATGGTGCATGCAAGAACCAAAAACGCTTAGGCGATGGTTTCTAAATCAGATTTGAATCGTCTAGAGATCATGTTAAGTTTTAAAAGTGTTCTGCAATTTCCCTAAATAGAACAATGGCAGCACCAATGAAGAACTAGTCTAAGTGTCGTCACGCAATATGTTTATAAGTTAAATATGTACCAATTTGATGAATCACAACCGTTCTAACGCTGAAGTCGTCCACTTCACAGCAGCTTAACAGATAAAAGCATAAAATATTTTACGAGTCTATAGTGAGGGATAATCGACAGATCCAGAGCAGCAGTTATCAACCAGTTCCCATCACCGACCCCCTCGCCGACCCCCTCGCCGACCCCCTCACCGACTACTTACTGATACTTTATTGAAAACCCCTAAAAAATGGTCGTAAAAATTATAAACAGTAAAACAAACAGTTGACTCTCAATATATCTGCTTTGGCCACTTTCGTCTTAAAAATAAGTATAAATTCCTTAATCTCTTCTCTCATTACTCTAGTGAGGACGTGATTAGTAAAAAATATTTGTAAGGGTAAGAACGTTGTGTCAAAAAACATATACGCATCTCTCTGCGTGACAGCTAGTAACTACATTTGAACTCAAGCGGTAATCAAACTAGCGACTATTACCAGAATAGTTGTAATAGCTGACATTGAGCAGGTCTTAGTACAGTACCAGAATTGGTCATCGCTATGACTTAATCTATTATTGTTACAGATAGACGGACTGTTTTTTTTTTCGGTAATATTTTAATTTAAGCAGTTTGAAGTCGTTAGCCGTCCGCCGTCGAGTCGTGATGTAAACATACACCGAATTAAATATAACAGGCGTAGAATAGCTTTGATTGATCCAATATTTACTTTAATACGCTATATATATTATGTCGGATGATTGAGACGAAACAGTTGTGTATGTGTGGGTGTGGGTCGCGAGTTCAAGTCCGTATAATTAGCGCTTCTTATAATTTTATATTTTTAACTATTACATGAGACTATTATAAGCATATTTTGTACTATCTACTTTAACATTTTTTTTCAAAACGTAATTTTGAAGTAAGGAAAGAAAGTACATATTGATTTTTATTTGAGTACAAGCATTGATTTATACATCATTGAGTCCCCTGGTAAGAATGGACAAGGCGCGACGTCGAGTTTCGTCACTTTCGGAAAAAGTGAGAGAATAGAATATTGGCACTAGGTTTCTCTACCTTGCTATATGTTAAGCTGAACAATATTTATCTAATAATTAATCAAACCGAATGCTACGACACCTATGAGTCGGACATTGCTGACTTCTTTCGACCGTCAATACTGTACATCATGTATAGATTTTATATAATTGTATATAATAAGAATCTCAAACAACTATTTTACCAGATGCACCATTTTTTTAATTATAATAAATAACAATCGCGTGTGTTCGTGTTATTAAAATTAAACTAATACATCATATTTGGTTTATATTAGTAGTAAAGCGAAGTCGTCTAGGAGCTTATTGATAGATGATTTACGGCCGCGGAAGCTGCGCCGGAGCTTTATCTTAAACATTTGGAGCTATAACTTTCGTTAGTTATTGTAATGAAAACAAATATGTTATTAATACTTCACTTTTAACTGTTTCTTTTATGAATGGGGTTCTTGATCTGTCTGAGATCGTCTGGAGTTTTATAAGCAGCTTTACGACCTTGAGAGACCTTCTTAGTACGAGTATATGGATAACAGCAGTCGTTGCTAGAACGAAGGTAATCTGCCTTTTGTGGGAATAGCAATTTACTTGTGTATCACTTATTTATAAGATAAAACATGACTTTTGACTATGGTACCAATGACAGAGTATACATAAAAGAATTAAACGAGTTGATTCAGTCGACTACGAACTGTCCAAAGACATTATTTAATTAATTACACAATGGACTCTATAAAAGTATCTGCAGTATATATATCTATATATATCTATCAAAGCCCTCCTCAAATTACAATACAGATCGAATTCACACCAGACGTAACTTGGCGACGACAACAATGCAGTTTGCGTTTGTTAACTGAGATGTTACTGCGGGGTGTGAGGGGTGTGAGGGGTGTGAGGGGTGTGAGGGTGTGAGGGGTACTAGAACCGGTAAAATGTTATTTCATACGTAACTTTGTATGTTTTATTATTATTTTTATAAATAATAATTTAAATTGTTCACAAATATATACCTAAATGTAAAACATATTAAGTATTTTTTTTTTAATTTTTGCCGGGTGTCATGAATTCTCGTGCAGTTAGAAAAGCTTTATTGAATTCCGTCACTAGATACGTTGTTTCTATAATTTTGCATGCATGGAATATATGTAAAACTATGAAGAGAGGAGAACAGACTGTCAACAATATCTCTCCTTTGCCTGTCTTGATAAAGGAAATGTGCAAAGGCAAAAAAAGTTTTTAAGTTTTGGTCTATTTTTACCAATAAATACACTCTGTTTACTTGTTATATTTAAAGTGCATCGAACTGCATACACATCCAAGATGCGCGATGCGCGCATCTTGTGCCGAGTGAACGCTCATAGTAAACATGTCCCTCCCCACTGACTGACGACGACCCAGTGCCGGCCGCCTGCGAGTCGGACTCCACTACGAGTAAGAGTACGTGTACGGCGTACACAGCAACACCTGTCTCAATTGATATTTATAATAATTGCATAAATATAATTGTCATCTATTGAAGTAAATGTGATGAGTTTATTGGTAGTCCCGATTGTAGCCGATACAAATGAAATTAAACTATTGACCCTTCAGCCTACGTAATCTGCGTTCAGATTACTGTGAATTCTATCTAAACATTTTAAAAGGTGTTTTTGTAAATAAATAGGCATTTAGTACAACTCCATGTTAGTTAGCCGACGTCACGTAATATGGAGATCACGAGAGTGAAATTGCAATCTACATTAGTCTCTCTGAAGCTAACTGTTGAAATAACATCAGAAATATGCAACTTATTTGAGAAACCTAAAAGCAACCTGCTACCGTCATATTTACATATAACAATCTACTCGATCTTACCGTTGTACTGTAGCCTTCATATTATTATACAGCAAAAAGAATTAAAAAACAAAACAGTTTGAACGTTCTGTTCCTAATGTGTATATGAACATTAGTTATCACAGTGTTAGTGTAATGCAATAGTACAAATCACTAATGACTCTTGTCTGTCAGTCTGTACTCGTGTGTAGTTAGCACTCGATGCAATCGTCTTCCGTTACTCGATGCCTTAATGTGAGATAGTTAATTGCCTGATATTTTTCATACAGCTCATACAGCTCATTACACGAACTTCAAAGTAACAGTATTTTGTGTAATGGTACATTGTTTGTCGGCCTTTAAAGCACGTAGTACTAATCGCAAATTTAATTTTTAAGAAAATTCAATAATGTAATTTGTAAATAATCCTGGAAATTATAGATTTGAGAGATTTCGTTTAAACTATACCGACTGTATGGAAGAGTCGCAATGATGTATATTACACAACAACAATTACGTGAATCACAATATTTCTCCATATTAAAGCCCGTGTGTTCCCATCGCTAAGATTTCGTCAGAACCGGTAAAAAATTATATAGCCAAAATATAAAATTTTTGCCTCGCGGGAGATCGAACCCGCGATACGTCACAGTCGGTGGTCCTTGTTGGGAATTAAACAAAATCTTTTACATATTAATTTAAAGGTAGATAAAAGCCATTACATTTACAATGAATCAATGGGAGTGATTAAGACATGTAGCGTCTCATTTTTAAGAGACAAGTCTGTTGTGGGGTTTTGTTCCTTTTATGTAGTTTCGTTGACGTAGCACGAGGCATATATATATATATATATATATATATATATATATATATATATATATATATATATATATATATATATATATATATATATATATATATATGTAGGTGATGATATAACCGGTTTAAAATGATTAGTGTCGAGTAGCTGTTCGATATTTGTTCAAATGTGTTTATTCTGTGGACGCGATGACACCACTCATATATCATATTAGTATGATAATTCAAATTAAATATTTAGAACCCTAATTTAATAAGCCCAGATACAAATGACGGACAGATACGGATGACGCAAAATGAAACTTCGAATTATCACACAAATATACGTTTAGTGTACGATTGGTATTGAACCTGCGACCTTCCAATAAAAAAGTCACAAAACTCGACTAGACCTTCTGTGAATATGTAAATATGTTTGTATGAATATAGAAACATCTCTATACAGTATAGTCTCATGCCTCATCCAGCGTCAGAGCCGGCCACCGAACGAAAGCTTTTTATAGATCTTGCAACACAATCGTAATGTTGTCTAAAGGTTTTTAAATAACTTTATATGTAAATACGTATTGAATGCGATATGAATACTATTATTTCTGTAAATACCACGCTTTGTCCATCCATCATGGGGTAGAGATTGTTTTCTGTTTATTTATTGCCAGACATTGTTACCGGAGGCTCGCCTTCTGTATTCTCGTAGAGGGCAGTTTATTTGTATTTAAAGTGAAAGATATGTTTATTTATCTACTCCAGATAAGAATGCCGGTGACCAGTCACTATGTTGTTCTGTTTACTGGAGACATGTCAGGTCGCGTGTTGGGTGGCGTTTGTTTTGTACGGGACACACACTTATAAGTTAAGTATACTCAATAATAGTACATACATACATACATATTATGACGCACATAAAGCATGTACCCTACACAGATAGAACCTAGTGTCTCCATACACTGTTCTCAGTTTTCAGTCTTATTTCCAGACACTGCACGTTGTGTGGCGGAACTCAACGCCGCGCTTTGTCTTGCCAAAACCCATAGTGACAGGTCCCGCTATGGACCATCACGTGTGTGCAATGGTCATCAACCGAGGCTCAGCTGACACTCTAGAGCTCAGACTGAACGCGACTGTTGTTGATATTAAAAATACTTTCATCTGTCCGATTTCATTAGACTTAGTGACTCGTGGGCAAACAACTAAATTAACATAGAGTAGTAAGTCAGTATCGTCAGAATACCGGGAAGCTCCTGAATTAACTCTGAAGGAAAGTTCAAATATGCATACAGTTCAAATGTCCTTTATGAATCATTGTCGTCTCTACGTCAACGCGTCAACAATATAGTTTGTCACAGACCACAGAAGATGCCGACAGATACAGACGAATGATGTGTGTTCAAGAAGTTGTTCGAGGAACTCGAGTTATGTGATACTTTTAGGACTATTAAAGTGTCAAATATAATGAAACATCATGAACAGGAGGTCAGCTTCAAATTTTGAGTAAATATTTATATAATACATTTGTATTCGGACCACAGGCAGCAGGCAGCAGGCGACACTACGGTGCGGTCAGGGTCACCAGGTCACTGACAGACTACACACTATACTCTTGATGTGGTGACAGTTAATTAAACATACTACATAGCAATTAATATCGTTAATAAATAACAAAGCTTATTTGCGCTCTACATTTAGTATTATAATCTTTTTATTTTATTTAAAATAATCTTAAGTATAAGAAGAATGAATAAGATTCAAAGATCAAGAATGATATTACAACAAATTAAAAAAGCCCTAAAAAGAGGCTGTGTCGCCCGCCCTGCCATACCTCATCTCTTAATCAGTTCATCTTAAAACATTACAAGTAACTACTACGGTATACAAGAATGCGTGTAACGGGCGCTGTACGGTAGGACGAGAGTTACGGCAGAAGCTCACACTGCACACTACACACTGCTCGCTGCACTTGTACGGTAGGACGAGAGTTCTATTATATTTCTATTATACTGTTACTATCCCTAGTATTTAAAACTTTTGATTTTTAATACCAAGAAATCGAGACATTGTGAGTGTTTTTAAAAAGAGTAACAGCGATCTTCTGTACTTTACGAGTGTCTCATAGGAGATGTCATAGCTGTCGGAAGTCGTAGTGACTTAATTTATATGATATGTATTAACCTAGCTCTATCTATCTGTAATCTATCTCTTCTGTTGTCGTACAACCAGTCCTTCATTTGCCAAAGCTCTGTAAAGGTCTGTGTCTGTAAGAGATTTTTTACAGCAATAAGATCGCCTTCTTCTTCGATCGAGCGATACACAGAGACAAATAATTTATTTCTGTATATATTTCTTCGTTTATCTATTCTGTGTGTGCAACTAAGTATATTCTATTCCATTCTATTCTAGATAATACACTGATTTTTTATTACATAAATTGAAACTAACATAAGAAGAATATAGAACAATGAAAATCTGTATACAAAAATAAATGAATTTTAAAAAGTATGTCAAAATATATTTATAAATTTTGAATAATTTCAACATTTTAGGTAAATTTCATATAGAATCAAACATTTACTTTCAACGGCGATATGTATACATTTATTCTATTGACATATCATCGTATAAAGAAAGACCTTGAACCTGGTTTCAACGTAAATGATAAAAGTGCGTCACAAATGTCGCGGCCGCACCGTCCGCAGCGAACGCACCGCACACCGCATGTGTTTGCTTAGACACAATAATATCGCAATTAATTACTACTAGTCGCTAGACGACAGCGCCCGCCGCCAACTGTTTGCTGGAAAACACTTGTTCACATCTATGTGATGGTCGTTACCAAGCACTCGTATGTCATATTCCTTCAGTTAAATTACACTTTAAATAAAACTATTGTATTCCATTAAAAAACATTTGCAAGTTCGATTCAAGTGTTCAGATGTCAAGTAGTTCTTATGAAAGTCTTACTTAATATACTTAAATGATATAATACATACCTAGATATTTCTTATCTACTTCAGCAATCGGTGAATAGAATATATGTATTCAAATAATTTAATGCCTACCGTATAATAAGCGAACAACTCAATATTGATCTACATTGTCACGCTGTACCAGTACGTACTACTGCTAAGCTGAGGAGCTGTTAAGTAATACAGACTCCATTCATGATTGTCTATATTCGTTGATTTACAGTTTCAGTTGTGTACGTCATCTGGTTGTTGCAGAGAATAAGGGAACCGGGAAGTCGGAGGACGTCTGACGTCACGTGATTGACTTGCATTGCTAACACAAGTGATATATTTACATAGTAAATTAAAATATTACCAAAGAGTAACACCATGTATAGTAACGATATGTCGAATTGTCTGAGACAAACAAATACTCTTTTATTTAAAAAAAATATTTCATTATAACACTAACAGTAAAATGATTGCTTCTATTTAATACAAATTATTGATGACATTATATTTAATAGAACGATGCAAATGGTAAATAATGATAATAATTTAAACGCGTTGGCATTACAGGTCGTTTGTAATGCATCCGCTACCGGCTGTCATCGAGGCGCCCACGCCCGCCGTGACCCGCCCAAGTCAGGGACTTCTGGAGCTTTACATCTAATACGTTTAGCTTTTAGTTTTATTCTCGTTGTAAAGTTCATTTATTATTTTAAGCTTGAATGATGAATAAGCTACAAAATTCTTGATGTATAAGGTTTGACTTAATATGCCATTGTCTTCAAGTTTAACAAATTTAAATTCGTTTTGGTTGGAAATTGTTTTTTTTTTCTCTTAAAGTCATTTTTCTTCAAGATCATTTTAAGCATTTTGTAAAATTATTTTTTTTAAAGTAAATAGTAGATTAGCTTGTATCTTGAGATACTCGTGTATATTTCAATCTACATACGGTATGCTCAATAACTGTACTTAATACATTGGCCTCACATCACATATATTACTTGTAATGAAATTAACTTGTTGCTTAAAATTTTTTCCAGTAATGTATGCAATCATAAACAGAATTAAGTAATTCAGTTTCAATTAACGACTTTCTAAAACACGAAGCTTGTAATTTCTGATTTCAGACGCGATAACTCGAACAGCGCCCTTCCAGGTCCAACAAGTCGAACTGCAAATGAATTAATTGGCACAATTGATATACGATTACTTCAGTACCGGCGTTTATCAGCAATTACTGCTAAAGCTATCGGAATTATTACAGAAAACGACAGTGAGTGGGCAGAATTGAAATATAAGCTTAGATCAGTTCATGTCCACTTGTTGCGTTAAATCATAGGAGAAAGAACGCGACGCGGGCGCCCACGCTCCTTCCCGCGAGGCGAGGCGTGGCGGGCGAGTGTTGCCTCAGTGAGAGGTTCTCGCTTACTTTGTGACTATTGAGACACTATCTGAAAAGTTTCTATTACTAACAGATGGACATTTTGATAATGTCCACCGCTGAGTACCTACTATTATAGTACTTAATTATTTTATTCGCCGAGATATTTGCAATTTATTAGCATTATCCATTTTAAAGAAATCACTTGAGTTAGTAAATTTTTAATTGGCTCCCAAACTTTAGGAAGCTTATCTACAAAGTTGTAACCTGTTTAATCTAGAGACAGAATCGCTTTAGATTAAAGTTCTTAACGATTGTTTTAATCCAGTTAAAATTCATTTATCTAAGAATTTAAGGCAAGTATATGGAGTAAATATATTCTGTATGATCTTTACTGTAATAATGTGATAAAAGCTGAAATGGCAGCTAATAGATACAAGGGAATTGTTTCTATTGTTGTAGGCACAAAGATTATGCGTGAATAATGAAAAGGTATAAAAAATAAATGTTATTTTTTATTTAAAGTTATAGGATTTTAATTCAGAATTACTAGTGGAAGAGAAAAATCTCAAAATTAAAAAGATTGTCAACAATGTAAGTTTTTAACAAAATATAAAAGTGAAAATAGGTTAAGACATCGAGCCATCAGGAGATACAATCTACGGAGATAGCGTGATGGATGCGCGTCGCACGTGATCGATGTGTGTGTAGCCGCAAGCAGAATATCACTAAACTTACAAAAAGTGTCATCTTTTTCAAAATCTCTATTATGTAACAGTAGGTATGTAGGTGTAGTGGCAGCGAGGAGATATGGAGCGGAAGATACCGATTCTTTTTGGTGCTAAAATATAGAAAATCACGATGCTGTGAGCTAGTAAACATAAAAAAAGTAGATGAAATGACGTATTGCTGTGGACATTCCACTTTATACATACTTGTTAAACAACTTTAAAGTTTAAACTGTAAACTGTTAACTAGGTAGTATTTTAAAACCTGCATAACTTAAGTAGCCCTAAACGGGCCACAATGATAAATATTACGGAACGGGAACACAAAGAGCTACAAATTGCTTGTACAAATGTCCAAACGGAGCGTTTCCCGCCGCGGCTGTTAAAATTGCCGCCATTACACGACGCCATATTTGGCGCGGTTATATTAACGCTATAATGACAGAATGGGTACAGAATAAAAAAAAAACAATTTAATAATTACCGGAAATAAAATAATAATTGATACAAACTGCAAATAACCTAACTACATGTTTATCTCCACTAATGAACCCAGGATATAACTGGATAGGATATAGGTAGGATAGGTACGTTAGTCATTCTTAGATTATAATTATATGAAAGACTGTGCCCTATCCTGACTGCTTTGAAGAACGTTAAACCAATATATATCTGTTAAATATATTATTTAAGTTAACAGTACATGCAACTTTACTCATTATTTCTATTTTATTTTGATATCTTGTTTATAATATTAATCTTTTCGGCCCCAATATTTATTTATAGACATAATATATATATATATATATATATATATATATATATATATATATATATATATATATATATATATATATATATATATATATATATATATATATATATATATATATGAATAGCATATTTAATTAATAAAAAATAATTATAAAATACAATATCTAAATATTTAACTATTGTAGTATAATTTATGCGATAGCGACGTTAACGTTAAAAATGATAAAACAATTGACATTTCACATCAAGTCAATCACACCTTTTGCACCGGTCTCCGGTCTCCCTAAAAGTAATTTATTCTATGAATTTTGAATCTTACTGCCTTTTAATAAGACTGATATTCGAACGTGTTCTTTGACCACCCAAGCGCTAACTGATAACAGCAGACTGATAAAGCGTATCAGTAACACAGTTTTGGCGGATTTCGCACACCACGTGGTTACACCATGTGTTTGGTGTTAGCTAGATGTGTCCCACATGAGGATGGACTTGCTAGTACTTAAAAATAATGTACGACATCATTTTTCCATTGCTATGACGTAATCGTGTGGTAAGACTAGCAAACATATTGCAACAAATATGATTTATAAATTTTAAATGCGATGCAAATTATAAATATTAGGGATAGCCCTTAAATTTGTATTTATGCAGAATATAGATACTATTGACGATTGGACATCTTTCCGAACATACATACACACAAATTGTGTATTGTCAAAATTACTTTGAACCAGTAGAGTTCCGTAAAGAGGTAATACCAGAAGTTACACAACTTGCTTTTATTACAAGTACAAGTACTAGACAAGTAAAGTAGCTGACTGGCTCACATTTCAATTATTACGCATAATTAGCATGATGTCACTTGAAATCTTATACTCTTCGCTTTTCCTCTAGTGCTTGAAGACTTCTAGGAATTTGTTAAGAGCTGCCGGCGTTGTTGTTAAACAATTAAAATGGTCCACATACCGAGTTCACGCTGATCTGTTGATATCACATTACTCACTTAATAAGGTACTTTTCAATCTAGTTTTGAAGTAGTTGATGGGCTTTGTAGAACTATTATTATATGAATTAAGTATATATGTTGTATTTTTACAAATTAAAAAGTGAAGGATGTATATTAAAAAGTAATAAAAGTGTAATCTTTCACGCCGACATAATACATTTTTTTACACAAACTAATGGACAAGTAACTTACTAAGCCACCATATCTTATGGAAACGTATCCCATATCCTTTTCCACACAACATGACATATGACGTGTCGCGGCGGACTCGACCACACGACCCGACGGGAACGGGAACGGGAAAGCGGAACAAACAGACGTACTTTCACATATGTAATGCGGTCTGGCAACATGATACCTATTTCATATTAATTCCAATCTATATAAATTAATAATGCTCTTTCAGTATATTTATAACGTAGTAAGGACTGCTCATATACCGGACTGACGGTTTATAAAAATTAATTCTGGCATTTATATGAAATTATATAGATTTTCCGGTGTTATGACTTTATTAAAAATTCAAGATATTTCTAATGACGTATAGCATCTTCATTTTCCTCCTGAAGATACGACGAGATCGCCCCCTGGGTGACGCGAGCAAGTCAACGTTTACTTCAAACAAATATTGAAACTTAAATGATGAGTAAATTGACTCCGATGACAAATTGATGAGATTTCAATCAAACACCAAACGTCATCATATTTTACTTTACAAATGCAATTTGTCTGTATTTCATAAGTAACATAGTATGTAAGATAGTGACGAGCTTTATAAAAAATCAAAATTAGTTTAAATTAGTAAAGCACGATGTCATACAATCCTTATCAGTAAAATATAAATCATTATTAATTAGACACGTATTTAAATTCGTTTACAAATGTATGGCTTTTACAAATATAATTGGTCGATAAAAACGTCGAATGTGAAATAATAGCTGACGGCCACTCATTAGCGGCTCGCATTAATGACATAATAAAGGAACCCACACTCTATGAAGTAGTTTCCAGGTTATTATTACTTTATACAGTGCTATTAGCATAGATTCAAGGGAAATGTCGTTTGATTTTAATATTGTTACATGATACAGGTGTTCGAAGAGTCCGGCCTTGGGACTTCTTATACATATAGTCCTGACTAGTAAACGCGATTCCGTTGTGGATTCAATCCTCACACGATAGAATGAATTATTGTCATTTCCGCACACAATGTGCCCGGATCTCCAAGGAACCCCCTAGGACCCCCATACTAGGTTAGTTCTGCCTTCTCTAGTATACTTGTATACAGTATAAAGCGTAAAGCTGTTATGTATAACATACAGGTTGTATGACTAAATGGTATTCAGGTCACTCGAACCAGGAAAAGAAGGATACGCAGTAAGGCATTATACAAGTAGACATTACACTTGAGATGCAGTTTAAAGAAATAAGTGCATTTTTTCCCCTCTCTAATTGCAAGAATTTCCAGCAATTTGAAATTTTAAACAACAACTAATGATCTGCTAACGAAGTGCGACCGGTTGCGGCGATTTCTATCGATTAATTTATTTTTTACAGTAGCATGTTACGACCACTGTTTCACTGTCCGGCCGTCGCTGGTCAGTCACTGGTCAGTCACTGGTCAGTTACTGGTCAGTCACTGGACACTGGACAGACAGTGTTTGGATTACATTGTTTACCTACTGGTTGACTGCTGAGCTTCAATCAAATTTTAAGTTTTTATTTCAGTTATTTTCTGTGAATATTCAATTATATGCTTTTGAATTTGTAAGGCATATATTTGTTGTGCCTATTGTAATATTAAAATCGCCCAAATAGAGTCATTATATTTTGATCTATAAGATATAATCTCTATCTTATATTTTGAGTAAGATTTTCAAGACGATCAGTACAGAGAGAACTACTGTCCTCAGTACAGGAGATCAAGAATATATAAAAATAAATAAGAATATATATTAGACAGAAAGAATATAAGGAAAATGAATATTACATGTTTAAATTATGAACCGAAATTGATTATTGCCCAAACAATAATATCACGTCACGACGATGCATAATACCCTTAACAATAAAGTTTCAAGCTTAACTTCAAAGTGAAACTAATTATTATTTATTATTATAATACGATGAACCAAACAAAATGAACTATTTACTAGACATGTACATGTGCGAGTATGTACATGTTATGATGAGATAAATAGCACTGAGACCGCCTTGACACCAAACAGAATGTATTATCTAACAAAAACAACAACTACTCTACATTGTCAGTCTTCACTTTACTTTAAAATTTGAATATGCACAAATTAATTATGATACTTATGAAACATATTTTATAACATTTTAATATATTTTTTTGCTTAAATAAGTGAAAACTAATGAAAATAGTACCGTTCATTACTTTTCACTTCTTTTAAATAAATAGAAGTGGAGGTGTCACGAGTGGCGAGACAATGCTTGTTACGTCACAGCATCTAATTCTAAAGTAGTTAGTGTTGGCCTAGTCGTACACAAATCAATAACAAAATAAATTACTTTGTGCCTACTTTAGTAATATCAATGATTTATGACTTGCAATAATTGAAGTCACGAGAACCAGGGTTACGACTTGACACTTCCTGTTTTAGCGAACAGCTCGTACAATGATACATCAGATAAGGACGTCAGGTAAGGAGGTCCTATTAAGAACAATATTCGTAAAAACGAGATAAACTTATGATGGTGCCGTTTTGGCGCTTTTTGACAAAACTACGACGATATATATCCAACCAAAACATATATTTGCCTTTATGAGACATAGTAATATTTTCATTTCAAATTCCTAAAGATTATACAATGAGGAGAGGGGAATCTATTCATTAATTGACTTGACAATTCTTAAACAATATTCATATCACAATTACTTATATAATTTAGTCAACAATATAGGTATATTATTTTATCTTGAAATAATCAAATATGTAATAAAGAGAACAAAACTATCTTCATCTTCTTAAATGTATTCAAAATGTGGAGTAACTCTTTAAGCTCCCGAACTCGTTCTGACATCATCATCTTGATAACATTACCATACGACCGCCGCCGCGCCCCATTGCAATATGTAAATCTGCCAAAATTATTCGCAAACAGACAAACAATTTAGCTTGCAGATTTGAATGATTTCATTCACGACAAAGAGCCAAAATAATCAGTAATATAGCAGCTTATGCAAATGACAATATCCTAAGTTCAAGTTCACGCGAGGAAGATCTTTTGTTGGATTTGTAATTATTAAGGAGCTCAGTGTTTGTGAAGCGCAGATAAATATTATTTTAGTTGTTTATCATTGATCTAGGCGGACTGGGTAGTGATAATTAACATGATATATTTGAAATTTAATAAACAAATGTAGCATTAAACTGAACTAATGATGCAAAATCTGTAATCAGCTGTGAGATACTAATAACGGTCCTTATGTTATTGGTGATCATATAGGAAAGACATATCGCCAATGTCTTTCCTATAATAATGCAACTTTCTCATTTTATCTAGCAGTCTTACATCACATCGTATTGAACCAAACGTTCAAGATTTTTTAGACAAATATTTAGTGTCACCAGATCAGAGGTATGTGAAACTTTTTACTTGACGTGGGCCGAAAAATAATAAGAAAGAATTTAAAATATTCAGTTTCAATAGAAAACAGGAAATCAATTGGAAAAATACAACAAAGAAGCGCTTTCACCGTAACAATAGTCGCCACTGTCACCGTGACGTCACCTCCAGCTGCTCCAATGACTCTATACAAATAGGCCGGTCTCATTGATTTGACATGTTTCCTGCTCGACATATTTTACATGAAAAGTCAAATTAAAAGTTAACATCCGGAATTCTCACAACATGCCCGTAGAGCAATAGTTCGTTACAATATAATAATATGGAAAATGCATATATTTTAACCACTTCATAATTATGCAAAATCAATATCGTACTTCAGTATCGTGAATATTAACTTATCGCATATTCTGTATCGAATAGGTCTTCAATTAAGAGCTTATAGTGAAAATGTAATCTATTATCTGCTATTTTACAGTTTGCGCTATTTGGAAACTTGGTGGGTTTACTTTGACTTTTATTTTTGTAAATAACTTTCAATATTTGATCGAGCGTGTAAGCGACTTATTTCATTCCACGTGTAGAGCGCTACACGAGTGTATCAATGATGTTTAACATAACGTTAATTATGAATGCCGTGAAAAACCGGGTCCCGTTGCGCGTGGAGTCCGTCCACACCACGACACTATGACACTATGACACTATGACACTGACACTACGACACTGACACTACAACACTACGAGTGTCGCGAACAATGACTGTCATAGAATATTTTGTACATAATATATGGCGGTCATTGATCGACTTACATACGAGTAAAAGGCGAATGTTGAATTAGTACACGGAGTTTGTCGGGAATTATTCCTATATTAAAATTGATAAAACGCTGTATTTCGTTCCGTGATCTAAAACGTGTTGTCTGAAAATAGCTAGACAATTTAGCAATATTTCTATTGCAATATGTGTTACATAGAGTAGCTAACAAAACTTCAGTAACAGTTAAAATCAATGCCCAAAGGAAATAATACCAGTATAATTGGCTTCAAACTGAAATAGCATCAGCAGTATACGTTTATTCAGAAGATTGAAATGAAGTCGTCAACTGTCAACGAGGCGAGGCGCACAGAGGGCTGACGCTGCGCACGCGCATCCACGACTCTGCGACGGACAATCCAATTAGTTTTTTTACAACCTCCATAAATACAATAAATATACCCATTTAAAGAGCCTCATGATTTATTCAACAATCTATTTTTACTTTATTGTCATAATAAATATCCTATTTGAATATTAGACGACTCTTCAGAGTTCTCGTTATTTAAACTACTGTGCTATGCGTGTTTGTCCTGTTGTAGGTTTTTATAATAACTAAAATGTATATAGAATACGTTACAATGAAAATATTAATAGGCAATGGATAGAATGGAGTGTCGGTGGAAGTGTACGTGATGGCTATGACCACGATATTAAATAAATTGAAATATATCCAAATAATAATTTTTACTTAATATATTACCTGACAAAACAATGTGATAGTTGTGGGTTCAAATATCAAATATGAGTATATTTACACCATAAAAGTTTCTTCTTCTTGATTGAAAAAAATATAGTTTTACCTCCGGTTGCCTAGAATTCAATCATTCTTAAAGATTTGAATAGTAGAGGAGTTTACTAGTATTATTATTAGTATCATGAGAATAATTTTATCAGCAGGTAATATTACCTGCTGATAAAATAAAATTAATAATTAAATGTTTTTTTTTTCAAAATTATTAATAGCCAAAATCAAACACCATTCAATACTAAAATATATAAAAGTAATCAAACTTAACGTAAATCATCTCTCAGCCCCCGGATCAGTAAACGCCTCTCCACCGCAAATCGGATAGCATGCGTCTATACTTTATGTACACGACGACGGCTACAAAGAGGCTCGATTGAGAAACTAAGTTTATTTATTGACTGTAAAGCTCACTTCATAGCGACTGTTAGTGTTATATTTCATAGATTGAGCTTTCTCTGTAATAAAGCTTTACTAGTCTCATTATTATACTTAAAAGCTCAATGTATTTCCATAAATGATAATTTATTTAATGTGTACTATAGTTAAATGTAGCGTCAATTGATTGGCATTTTTGATATTATAGTAATATTTAATTGGATAAAAAATAACATTGAAGTACCACGAAAGGTATGTTTCAAACAAAAACATACGATACCGTCCTGCTATCACAACAATGTTACCAAATCAGTTTGGCTCTTAAAAAAATAGTGTCCAAATGAAACATTTTCATAAAATATAGAGTTCATAAAAGTGAGTTTATTTAATTGTAGTTGTAGGCGAGTGACTCTCCTGATTGTCATCAGAGATATTAATGAGACGTAGAGTTCACTATTTATGTGCCAGCATAGAGACGCGCGCGATCACGTTACAGCGGCCGCCGCGGCCTGGAGGGGTCGTGGGAATATTGACGCGATTAAAACACCAAATTTAGAATAATTTGTTGGAAGTAAAGGAGCGATGCGTCAACGTCAACACTTTATGGGGACGGGATCTTTGAAAATAGCATAAATTTGTCACAGTTTTGATCAAATTTATACGCCGCGCTGGTTGTAATATGGCTTGACAACTAAATGAAACATGTAATGTCGTGTATCAACACTAGAGTTTGGTTTTGAGAGGGTTTTAGGGTTTTTTTCAGGTTTCTCACATATAGTAAAAATACGAATATACGTATACCTAAAATTCACACTTTTCAAGTAAGCGAATGAAAGTTGTACAGATATACAGATTTGTAACGTTTAGTTATATACAATAAATTATTGAATTGATACAATCAAATCAAGTGTACATTCCCTTAGGCGTGGGGCCACATCGCCTTCGTTACCGTGACATGCGTCGACCATACATACCGTATATAGTATTTAGTATAATTTTGCTGCAAAAATAGACTCCGATTGTGGAAACCCCTTTTTACCTGTCCCTCAGCTTTCGCCTTACATTCGACATGGTAATGCCTACTGGTATAATTTGAGCTCGCCGTATATTTCATGTGATACATAATGGCTTACAGACTACATTCTGACATAAGCATTTATTTCCAATATTGGTACTGAAATTATTTTGAAACATATGAATAAGAGAAAAATATGTTGTTCTAGCTTCTCTTTACTTAAGTGTTCCTAAGCAAATAAATTAAATATTTAAATACTCGTCTCTACCATATGAATCTAAAACGTATGCAAAAAACAATTTGCCAAGTTTTCTTTCGAATGCGACAGTAGTGCGAGACGTGCGCTCCGAGCCGTAAATAGAGCTACATATTAGAGCTATAAATCGATCAGGATTACTGTTATTTCATTAGGAATTACAAACAATGAATTTAAATAACACAAGTTTTAAAAATAAGCGAAATATATTTCACCTCCGTCCCCTCCGTCTCCGTCGTCTCCGTCGTCGTCTCGTGTCAGGCGGACTCTCGCGTCAACAGTTATCATATATTACATATTTTATTTGTTGTTGAATATATTGAGTAAAATGGAGACTTGGTTGGTTTTGGAACATTTTTTCATTACTTTTGTAAAAAAGAGTGTTACATTTTCCTTCATTTTGCATGCCATTTATATTATATATTATACAAAAACATTACTATGAGATATCTCATGAGATCGCTCATTTTAGACAACTATAAACTAGATGAAAAATTACGATGGCATTGATTACTGCCGTTATTTATTATTAGTAATTGCTTCAAATTCGATAATTAAGTGCGTCTTCATAATTGATATAACGGCGTAGGTTGTTGCCAAACGAGCCACCGACAGATAATATGCTTGTTTATATATTATGTATATAATATATTAAGATCTATTCTCTTTGACATCAAAATATTAATTTTTTTTTTGAATTGGGTTTAATTTATTTCTACTAGTTCTTTTTTTTAATTTCTATTATTTCTCTCAATGAAGATGACCAGCTATATATTATTGCATTATGTTTAACTTACGTTTTATTTAAACTATTGAGCTTTCATGAATTTACTTCCTACTTCTAAGTTACTGCTGAGAACCTTAAACCTGTTCCGAAATTTTACATTCATACCTGTTGGTCTTTTATTTTTTAGCTTCACGTTTTATTATATATTTATCACATTAGACATAGCCCAGAGTAGACATACAGAACCTCGTGTCAAGACACTAAGTTTTCTGCCTTCAATTCGTCTTCGACAGAATACAATATCGGTGTCTGTCTTGCCAGAGCGGGAAAATGGAAATGATTTATATTGTCGAGTCGAGATAGAATTCGCAGTCAGATGCAATCCCGCCGCACCACAGCTACCTCATACGAACTCTACTATACGCATAATCGACTTGGAATAAAAAAAAATATCCTTCATAAGCAAGTATAGCCTTAGCAGTATAAGCTCCTCGCACATACATACCAGTATATCTGGCGGGTGCTCGTGGCGATAAGGAAGCGTGATGTAACACTTCGCGATAAGTAGCTTAAGGTGAGTATAAATAATGATCACTTGACCTTTGACACCTCCCAACGATTCACAATAATGTTATTCAGCCGGAGCCCAACGGTCGGCGCTACACATGCAAATAAAACATGAGAATGCTATTAATATTTTTTTCTCGTAAACATAATATCAATATATTGAATTCGTTATATACAAAAACAATGAACAGTGAGACATTTGCTGATTTTGCGGTGTTTATCTTGAATACAAAAAGAAGAATATATAAAATAAAAACATTTTACGTCTAACTTTTCGATTAATAAAAGTAATCTGAGCTACAGTTAATCAAAACTAAATTAAAAATAATCAAAGTGCGCCAAAGAACGGATCCAATGAGAGCAGGCGTGTATCGTTACATCTGAGAGCAAGAGACGACAGCGACGATCAGATAACAGGCGACTGCCAATCATTGCTCTGAACCCGATACTGGATCACTAATCGTACGTAGCACAATGTATTTATAGGTCTTTAATAGTACTGGGTCAGACGTCGAGGGTCTCGTAGGTTGGTTGCGGCGACGTTTTTTTGTAAATTAACGTCAACCGAGAACATTGCTTTGTTGTATGACACTTACATAAGTACATCTACTTAAGCAAATTTATATTATCTGTGCATTGCTTACTTTAAATGACTATATTAAATTACATAATATTGATAAATTGTATTATTCTTTAATATTTTAAATTTATATCAATTTACTATCTTGTTATATCGCCGTTGTGAATGATGACTCTTGATATTGAAGGTGATCACAAGACCAACACTCGACGCTCAATATTTAAAATGTCTAAATGACAGTAAGACAACACTTCTATGTGTAAGTCCCACTTCTATGTCATTTGTAGGTGTAATTAACCGTTCCTGTGCAAATAACCCGACAATGCCGACATTCTGTTTGACACTCTGTGTTCTATAAACACTTGTCACTATAGCACTTGTTCTATAGCACCAGTGAGGTGCAGTCTGAAGTTGGCGGCGACGTCTACTGTACTACACATTGAATTTGATTATTTTTATTCAAAATACTGATGAATAATTTATATTTTATAAAAAAACCACATAAAAATTTCATAGAACTAATAACATCTGTTTAATCGTATAAGCTAAAGATTCAGTCAGAAATCGGTTGTTTTAATAATGAGAATACTATAGAAAAAATATTTACAAAAATATGACAGTACGGATTTGTTATTCGCACCTAAAACATTCATGTACATGTACTTGCAGGTACTTGCAGGTACTTGCAGGTACTTGCGGGTACTTGCGGACAGTAAACAATCGTATGTAGGACACGCTGGACACATTGCAATATGTAGAACAATCCATCGTCTGTTGATAAATAATGTGCCTGCATTTCATTAACTCGTTTATTACTTGTCTGTTTCAATTACAATACAGTGTACCTACCTTACCTCTTATCACATTATCACATGACTGACCCCCTACAATCTTACTATTGTCTAAATTAATAATATTTTACAATATCTTGAATGCTTTATAACGAGTTATTTTATTTCGTCAAGTTTTTTGAGTACTTCTTATATATCACTTTTAATTATTCTCTGGAGGAAATTTTATGAAAGTATTAATATGATCATTATTATGGACGGTGCTAAATTATTTGATTGTTTAACAGAGTTTTTATATATTTTTTATATACTTCGCATTATATATACGAAATATATTAAAAAATTAAATGTCATAATACTTTAAAAACAAAACAAAAATGTAAAAAAAAAGTGCTCTCTCTATATCCCTATAGAGTGCTCTGTGCTCCGTGCTCACCGAGCCGCGTGGAGTGCCGCGTCCGTCGCTGCGGCGCTCCGCGTGACTCGGTGCCCACATTTGGCGCGAGTCGTTTTGGCATTTTTAATCATTACAGCATTCTCAAAATCGATGTACGAGTAATTACAATCAGGACGAGAGACCTTACCTTCGCCTTCGTCTCGGTCCATGCTCTGTCGAGACACGTGGAATTAATTCGTCGGTTTATTTATATTTAGTTTAGCGCAAGTCCTTGTACATACATGTACGAGTGGGTAATATTCATTTCACAATTTAAAAAAATTGTGAAACGACGTTTGTGTGTTAAAGGTTATTACCTAATTAATGATTTTGTAAATGATAACACACCTTGGGAATGACATGCTCGCTCCAGTCTATCTCAAGCGTATCATTGTCAACAATGAATAATTGTATAATAATAGTATTATTATTAAAAAAAATGTCCCGCTGAGTTTCTTGCGCCGGTTTTTCTCAGGTCTGAGGCATTAACTTTAGCGGACCGGCGGTACAGTTTTTGACGTTCAAAAAATGAATCATATATTCTTACTTTGAATAAAATCATTTGAATTTGAATTTATGTACAAAATATCTACCGTGTTTTGATTTTTTTTGGCATCACGTTTCATTCTACGTATCATAGAAATGCTAAAACATCTTAGTGTTCAGACACTCCCTCCTTGTATGCGTACACGACTGTACGTCACAGACACTGAACTTATTCCTGGTTGTTTAGTTGTGTATTTCAGATTTGGCAACAAAATTTCTTTAAGAAATCATTATTTTAAATATAAGTCGAATTATTATTAATAGTTTGTGAAATAGTCTACATGTGCCATTTCGAAGAAATATGATCCAAATGTGTAAAAAAGTCACAACAAAAAACATTAAAACGACTGGAATTGCTTATTATCTCCGAATATAGAAAACCTATTACATACATTATTGTCCTTTGCACTCTCCCGAACTAACCTCAAGGAGTATTTATACCTCGGTTACGACCAAACGTCCAGTGCGTCTTCAGACTGCAACACTCGACGACGCGACGTCAGTGACGAGCGCCAGACGCGTGACATCTTAATATTTTTGATAATAATCAGCCTTTAGTTGGATATGAACCCCATCTACTTGAGATGTGATAATAGAATTGGACGTATACTGTTATAATTATTGATAAGAGCTGCATTTAGTACCCTAGAAAGCTAAAATAAATTATGCCATTTATAAACTATCAATCATACAACTGCCTAAAATTGAAATTAACTTAAATTTAAACACAACTATTTTGTGAACCTTTGTAAATAAGCTGCGGCAAGGAATCTTTTAGTCAATCGATAAGCCCAGAAGCGATCAATAAACGCTTCATCAATGAAGGCAGCTCGCCACACGTCACAGTTAAGTCACGCCACGTGTTAATGTCTATATAAAGTGCTTCAGATGAACCTGACGGGAAATTTATTGTTCTCCTCACTCGCTGTCTAATTAGGTTTTTTGCGGTCCTTCAATTAGGTACTTCAGATGAGATCAAAAGCTTAGCTTAGGGCTTTGTTTTATTTACATCCATCGATCAACACTTGGTGTGAAGTGTGGACGTTTCACTGAATGTTGCCATCTCTTTTTTTTGTCTTGTGTAGAGCAGATAAGCAGCATTTAATAAGCATAAGCATTTTTGCCAATTAGTGCCATAGAGAGAGAGAGAGAGAGAGAGAGAGAGGAAGAAAATTTTTTTTACGTCCATAAGTGACTTTTAGTATTTAATTATTTAATTTGTTATCTTTTAGTATATATTTGTTTGTTGTAATATTATTTAATTGCAAATAAATAAATAAATTAACTTTTCCCCGGAGTGGGCTCGAACCTACTACCACGGTATTTCACAACTTTACTTTGACAGCTTCATGTTAACATTTGTTATTATTGTATTGAGGATATTCCTCAATTACGCTTAAAATAATTGTAACGCGATATTAGAATACAACGAAGAAAATCAATTAACATGCGCAGATACAGACGTCTGTGTGTGCATCCATCTATCACAAATAGCCTCTGTCTACATTACACTACACTACACACACACACACACACACTACATACTACACACACACTACACTAACGTATAGGTATTCTATGATTCAATGTTTGTCAGATTGAATCACACAAGTTAGGTTCTAATTAAGGAAGTGATGAAGCTTATCTCACTGTTGATGCAACATAAAGCACTCGACGCGACATTAAACTGCAACTAAAGCATTTCCTAAATTCCTAAGAGAAAATAATTTATAATCTAAGTACCTAATATTAAATCAGAATATTTTGTAAATTGTAGCGGCTCCTTAGACAAGTTCGCGCCTCGTCTACGTCCTGATACTACGGCTTGTGTAACAGTGGCAGAAAGTTTAAATTTGATAATTTAAATAGATTTTTTAAAATTGAAAAGCTTTTCAAGTTTTCCTAAATTTCAATAATTCCTCACACCCAGCCAGTGCAAAGTAAACACGGAGACGAGTGACAAATGACAAATGAAGTCAGTCAGCAAAAATACTGGACGATCTTTTTATTTTAAAGATTGATATAAACAAATTATTTTCATATATATTTCCATTATAAGATCTATTTCTTCACTAATGCTATCTATTTACTTTTTGCTATGATTGTGTTTGCTGGTTGTTCTACAAGAAATCCTCCGAGAGTAATGCGATGCTATATAGTAGTCATTATTTATATTTTGATTTCTCAAGTCTAATATCTTCTAATCTACAAATAGAATCAATAAATATAGGACCACAGTGGCGTAGAGGCATAACGTCTGCCTGTAAATGCGACCGTTTGTGGGTGCGATCCCACTCGTGGAGAATGAATCATTTATATTATCTTCGCTCTAACAACAAGGCAAAGCGCGGCGTTGAGTTCCACCACTCAACACGCAATGCCTCGAAATACGGAAAGTGGGGAACGGAGTGTCTTAACACTAGTTTCTCTCTGCCTACCCTGCTATGTGCGGGATACACCGTGAAGATAAATAAAAATATAATGCAAAGCTGAAATTTTTTTAAAAAATTACATTGACATTATTACATCAGACAAGATAAAATATAAAATATGGAATAGTGGCAGTACTTATTAATGAATTTTGATATGAATTATATTGTTATAAAATGCTTTTCTTTGGTAAAGTCCAATAAATATCATTCATGACGATCGTAGCTTTCACCTCAGCCTCACGCTTGCAACGATCTAAATATAAAGACTTTTTTAAGCTTTAAGTGTTGCTGTGTATAAAAAATTGTCAAACTTGGAAATAATGTATGAAAATTGTGGGCACGATTATATTATATAATTTGAAATATGAATAAAAAGACATTATCTGGAGAGTGACCTGTAAATATAGCACTAACACTAATTTATTATCTGTAAATGTTCTAGTCTAGTCTGTCTAGTCTGGTCGAGACACAGAGCGGCTCGTGTGTTTAGTATTAACACAGTTAGTGTATTTTGGTCGCAGCACTCAATACGTCCGCTTGCATTCTTCGTATACTTTCGAACTATTCCTCGTAGAAACTGCTTTTTTTTCGTTTTCGCTAAAGTAGCCAAAAGTAGGACAACGGCATTCGAACCTAGCCTGCAGCCCTCGACGTCGCGGCTAGGAGTAGTCGCGACGCTAACTATAGGTACCTATATTATTACAAATGACTACAACAAGATATGCTGTCTTTATAATATTCACGATCTCCTTTATAATTTTTATGAAGCTTAGGAATTAGTAATAATATTTTCAGAGTAATAGAACTCTATACTTGTCTACTTTATTGAGTGCACCTCACCGACGCTGTGACGTGCGGCGCGACGGACGAGTGCGCTGTTGCTGGTGTGGTTCCAGCTCAAGCTCTTATCGTCCGATATGACTGACTAAATTCCTTGATCGATTCTTGTTCCCACTTTATCCCGCATTGACACTGCTAGTGTCAAGTGGAAAGAGCAGAGTATTAAGAGTTAAGACGCTCCGTTTTCCACTTCCTACTTGAATTCAAGCCATTGCTTACTAAGTGTTGGAGCTCAACGCCTCACGAGTGAAGTGAAACTAATCCATTCCCCCGAGATGGGATCGAACCATCAACTATTGCGTTCGACGTTGCTGATGAATGAATGCTGACCAACTGTGCTACAACAGCTTCAAATATTTGTATTAATATTTTTAGGAATATAATTTGTGATTCTATAAATTATGAAGATGAATTTATTTTAAATAAGTGAAAACGGTTAACAACGGTGACTATATATGTCCAAGTGTCTCACAATAAGTTATACAATCATAAAAGTTGCGAAATCGAAATCCGACAAACTCGACAAAGCCTATTTGTATGGCGCAAGATGCAGTCTGAGACAATGCATCAATGCATCAATGCATCAATACCGAGGAAAAGAGGCCAAAAATATTGGAAACAGCAAAATATTGTGCTAGTATTGTTCTGCCCACTGCCCGCTGCAGATATACGATTACGTGAGAATAGAAGTCATCGCTGAGCGATTTATGTACAAGCGCGCTCGTAAATATGAAGGGCGGGGGATTTTTGCTATTCTTCGATAAAATAGAAATAAATTCGATTTTCATATAAATAGCTCATGAATGAAGTAGAAGAAAGATAGATATTCAGATTGAAATAAACGCCTTCTAAATCTCAATTTAGGCGTTGACTGAAACTTACTTTGATGGAAAATGAAATTATTTATGTTTAAAGGCCGCCATATATATATATATATATATATATATATATATATATATATATATATATATATATATATATATATATATATATATATATATATATATATATATATATATATTTTGCTTATTTACTAGGGGCGTAAGTATACGCGTGGCGACATACGCAACTTGACGTAATATAGTATGACTAAAGTCTTGGCTGTCGGTTTACAATTATTTTATAAATTTACTTAAGTAATATGAACTTGTACATTTAGAGATACGTACGAGCATGTCCTTGTCCCGACCCGATATCGGCACGCCTCCAATAACTTTCATCTGTTGCGTTTAATCTTTAGTAAAAAGTATTTTGAATTTAAAATAATAAGATAAAAACCAATTCGTTTCTAAAGGAGCGGCGCGACGCGACTACCTATAGCGACTACCTATAGCGACTACCTATAGCGACGACTTGCGTGATTTATGAGAGTTCGCTTGATTTAGGATACCTAACAATTCCGATCTAATTTATCGGAGAGGTTATTAAGACACTCCACACCGCATTCATTATCGCCGTAATCTCATTCAAATGTAAGAGAAGTGAATGAACCAGCAGGCTGGATGAAGTATCGATTCATTTTTTCCATGCATTTTTTTAACAATATTTTAACATTTATTTATTTATGTATCATTTAAAAATATAAAAGCATACTTACATAAATACATACATGTTATTTATATATTTTATATTAATAGCATTAGCATGTAGTCTATCTATCGTTGATAAATGGAACCTGTCGACTGAAACATGACGGAGTCGTCGCGCCTCCTCATAGGTAGATGACACAAATATTACCTAACAGTGTATGCTTGCCGGTTGCCTTACGGTTTCGTTATTATTTCGATTATTATAATAATTATTGTGATCACTTTACTATCATATGTTTGTGGTTGACTATTTATTAACTATATTATGTTAAATCATCGTGTTTCGCTTTGTACGAGTATTCACTATGTTACATGTAGTTTTAAAGTGGCGTTGAATATACCCAGTGTGTACACTTGTTATTCCTTCCATTTTTTATTAAAAGGAACTACTTTGGCGAATATGGTGAGTACCTGACCTGGGTATATGATTGCAGATAGGAATGTTACAATAAAACCCCGACCTGACTAAATTAATTGTGGCGTTGATTTAATAATTGCAAGAATTACGTTAAAATGAGAAAATACAAAACGTGTTTAAAATATAAGGAGATTACCTACTAGATATCGGGGTGGGGTGGGGTGATGTCCAAAGGAGCAGAATGTACATGTAATGTAGTTGTTGAATGCGGTTTTTGGTAATTTTGTTAAGTAATTATTTTAGTTGCTTTCTTCTACGAGTGTCAATTCGTGAGAACCGGAAAGTAGACATAGCCGAAGTATATGAGCGATGTATGTGGATGTATGTGCATTGTACGTATTGAGGGAAGGAAGCTGTAATTGAAAAGCAAAGTATTAATTATTATAATTCATAGCGGTCTCCACTTCGCTTAAACGAATCCCCGAACTCCTCCACACACGAGTGTAACGGACTTGTCACGAACATTCCGATATGTCTTATGGCTTTCATACTAAAGTCCAAAATAAACATACCCTATAGCATTTTTTATATTCGATCAAATTACTTCCGAGAAAAAAATGGAGCAAGTTTTAATATTTCTTTATAATATTTTCGTGTTTTTGCCGGTTGTACTCTAGTGTTGCATTTAACACGTTTTATAGTCGTATGTATCATAGACGTTGTAAATTTACTATATCTATCTGTGAGTGATAAATCGAGAATCGGCACTTTGATATTCAAATCATATATAGGTAAAAACACAATAAGTACAGTTGCTCCGCAAATGCGTTATTTTATTATCATATATAATTATATGATTGCATATTTATATATAAATATGCTGAATTTCCAATAAAGATACATAAATTATAATAAACGCGCAAACACTGCGTCCACCGCCCGCCGCCCGCCGCCCGCCGCCCGCCGCCCGCCGCCCGCCGCCCGCCGCCCGCCGGCCGAGCGAATTTACACATATAAAATTAAAAATTAGTCAGGTTCTTAATTTTTTTATGTCATTCAATAAAATTATATTTTTATGAGTTTTATAAGAGTCAGCGTTGATATGAAAATGCAAATAAAAAATAATATCTCGCCACGAGTATGTTACTCTATAATAATGTAATATGCTTCTTAAATTGAGTGTCAGTTTGTTGACATCTTTATTTTTAATTATATTATCATCTTACATAGTATATAAATATTGTGCAATAAATTCTAAGAAGCTTAAGATAAATTGAAAAATTATCTTAATGTCGTTATTTACTTAATCGTCCTCGTCTATTACGGTGGCGGTGGCGGTGGCGGTGGCGGTGGCGGTGGCGTATGGCGGCGGACACCAGCGGTATTTTGCATATCGCGATGATTTGTTTGTGAAATTAGCCGAATTTGACATTTAAAAATTTATCTATATTCTTTTTTTTTATCTTTATAAATATTAATATAAATATACGTCTATATTAAAATTCATTTATACTTAAATCTATATGTAGATTACTGTGTAAAAAAATGTCTTCGCTATACTATTGCTTTAGCAGCGTAAAAACAAAAGAGCTTTTATACTATTTACAAATGTCCTTAGTTAAAGTTTGTTAGCTTGTTAAAAGTTTGCATAGAGCGTTACACTTTTCATTTTATCACATCACACTCTGTTAAGATGAACATACCATGATATGATTGACTTTTGATGACATTCTCTTTACTTACCTAATATTCATGGATTTACTTATTATAGTTAATCCTATCTTACGTGTCCGTCGACAGACAATACCTCCACACAACAAAAGGTGCTCACCAGAGCGTCATGGTACGAGTATCTCCCACCACACCAGACCACCACACAGACCACCAGAGCTCCAGCTCTCCGCCCGCGGCGATACCCATACACGTAATTGACTCATTATTACAATTTGACAGTTATACAAGTAACCTGTTATTATTTAGATTAAAATTTCAGATCCCGTATTGTTATTTAGGCGTCAAACGTAATCATTCTATCGGTGTTTTTTGTTGGTCTCCGCGGCTATGATTTATGTCGCTGCACTTGCGGCTCCGAGCAATCGGACCTAGAGTTAGATTGTACTCGTTCATACATTGCCTACAAGTAATTAGCGATAATAATATATTTCAACGTTATTATTTAAAATTAAGTCTTTATAGTTCATCTCAGTCAGTTTTCTTCGTCTACTTAATGATTTTGACTCGATGGTAAGTCGTCCGTCGTCCCGAGTCCGTAGCGGCCGCGTCTAGCCGCCGTCTGCTCGAAGGACTCGATAACAAACTCATTTACATAAAACCTATTTCTAGCAAACATATGTTGAAATTTGCCATTTTTATGTTAATTATGTTAATCATGTTCCCACATAAATGTTTCTCGCGAGACATATTTTATTTTTGAGACAAAAGCCTGTCACGAGTGTTGTTGGCTTGTATATATATATATTTTATATAAAATTAAATATTCATAATGTGCCATTAAAGTTTTAATGGCCCGAACCACTAAAACTGAATGCCAATTAAGGAATAGTTTATTTAACGACCACTATTTGCCTAAACAAAGTGAATCTATCAAATTATACAGAGTGCCAGCAACTGTTCACTGAGCTGAAGCGTGCGAACCAGATTTATTTGCAAATCTGGTTCGCACGTAGAGGTGAGCTGCTTAATGCAAGCTTGCGAGCTTTTAGTTCACATCCATGTCTGAGACGACACTTCGTATTGTGCATAACTAGCTACACTCGTAGACCACACGCTGTTACCGGAAGACCGATATCGCGTGGCACAACATTGCGCGTTTACAGTAGTGCAGTGGGAACAGCAGCTGTCGGAGCAGGAAACGTGTCACTGCACGACCGCACGACCACTGTCAGATTATTGACTCGAGCATATGTAATTAATATCTTCATGATTTCTACGATATCATTGAAAGCTTTTGTGTTATTGCAATTATATAAGTTAATTTCTAGAATTCGAAAACCATTGAGAGCGGTCATTTCATTTCCTTTTCAAACGGATCACCTAACTTGTTCGTAGTTTCCCAAACCTTAAGTATAATACGTTATGAGCTTCAGTGGAGTAAGTTAATCGGAGGTACATATGTGTGCGTCAATATACTCACTGTAAACACTAGCCGCGTCGGTGGTGCCGTTGACGGTGCCGTCCGGCATCAGCTGCAGGTAGCGGTTCTTGAGGAACATCTGTATGGTCCTCCCGGTGCCGGTGATGTGCGACAGGTTGGCGGAGCGCTGCGCCCGCGGCTCGGGGGGCGCGGCGGCGCACGACGCCAGCGCCAGCGCCGCCAGCAGCAGCCGCAGCGGGCGCGAGCGCGGGGGCGTGGCGCGCCGCGCCGGGGGCAGCCGCGCGGCCGCCGTCACGCCTCACCTGCGGGACATCGCGCTCGCACGGACGCCCGTGCCAGCTGCCTCGCTGTGCGTCGCTGCGCGTCACTGCGCGTCACTGCGCTTCACTGTCGTCGGTCACTGCGAGCGAGTGGTGCTAGCTTCTGCGCAGAGTGGCGCAGAGTACTTCAAGTGAGTTGCTGTATTCGTTGCGCGCGCGTGTGCGTGCGAGTGCGCAAACGCATTGTATTGCACCACGGTGCAACGCGTCTCGTCTTACTTGGCCGCAAGCGATCTGTTACGCCGTCTGCGGCGCCGTCTCACAATCTGTAACAAATAATGGTTTGTGTCAATAATAGCTTTCGATCTATAAATAGCATATGTTGTAACCGATACGTATCGTGCGACATTATTGCTAGTTATGTTTATAGCAGTTACAACGCCCCCAAATGTATGACCGGTGGCAGTCGCGAGTTATACGAAGCAGTAGTAGTTCTGTTAAATCACGGCATACTGCGTAAACTAATTTGGAAGTCGTAAAAATATTTACAAAAGCCAACAATTTTTGCTTCCCGAGGCAAGTGTGAAGAGCAAACAGCTCGCAAGGCGTCGACAACTGAATCACTAAGTACTCGTACATATGTGTATCATGTACTCGTAGAGTGTAGTGTTATCTCAGAACGCGGCGCTCCAGGAAGCTTCTCATAAACTGTGGAGCGACGAGAAACTTAAATTGTTTTGGAATTCGCTCAGATTCTGTTGCGTAATAGAATAACATTAACTGTAAACTGAAGTCCATTTTGTATAACGCTCTAAATCTGGACGGTTATTTTAAAACATCGCGCTTGGATTACCGACGTGTTCGTTATTGTGTCAATACTTACACACGACGAGATATTTCCTCTTTACTGCGAGTATCGAGTATGATGTGCCCTTCATATCTTTTACTAAACGTTGCCAATCATTTATATTTTGAGAATTTCTTGTACTTTGTAATATATGTTATCTCTAATACTAGAGATATAGTTTTATTTTACTGTTTTATTTTCCATATGTCAAATAATCTCAACGGTCTCAGTAACTTGAATATCTCATAACTGGAAAGAATCGGTAAAAGACCCCCCGGAACCCCCTCTCTTTAAAATGACTTATTTGTAAACGTGATGTCTTTCAATCATTGGAGCGAGAACTATATTTCAAAGATTATGTGATTATTGAACAAATATAGCGGCAATTTATATAATATAGAAATAACAAAAGTATACAAGACAAACTGTCTCAGATCAGTTGTTTTTTATAAATAATAGAGAACCAGAACAAACTCCTTTAAAGCTCAATACAGACGCTTATAAGTAGAATTATTCTTCTTTACTTTAATCCCCTGAATTCTATTAGCGACATCAAAAGAGAAGTTAGAGTAAGAAAAATTGAGCAGACGAGCAGACGACGCCATGATGGTGTAGGTTCAAAATCTGTGTGATCATCGTGTAGAGTGCTCTTGCAACTGCTCTCAAACTCCATAGAGTAATTTTAATAAAATGTATTAATCTATCTTTCACTTGTACAAAAGATATTTATAAGTTTGTCATGTGGTAGAGACACATTGCGGAACATGTAGGTACAAATAATTCAATACTATAAGTCTATGTGATTCCTAAAAGTTCCAGAAGTTTCTCAAAGCAATTCTTCAGAACTTACACAGTACCCACAATAATGTCGGTATTAATGTAAATCAAATGTTATCCAAATATCAAACCGCAACATCTGATGGTAATCTGTAACACTTCCAGTGCGTAATCTGTGCGTAGTTAACATACGGCCGCTCCGTGTTGAGTGGTTTCAGAAGACAAATAGCGATCGCAGGAAAGCAACCACTAGATCTACTAATTAATTAAATATAAACGGACCCACCCCTAATACTTCTTTGGATAAGCTAAACCTTAGATTTTTATTGTTAAGTCAAAGCTTAGCTTTAATATTGCTTGTACAAATGTACAACGCTACATACGTACGTACGTATTGAATATTTTTTTAGTTTAAAATAATTCAGTAAGATAAACCATAAAAATAATAATAATATTTCACTATAAACGATTACAAGACTTTTTAAAAAAGGGTAACTTATATCCAAATTCTCATTTATAACTAGAGAGCACATGGTATAAGTTATAAACAGCTTTTATTTAATTAACCACTGTGATTCAGTGGCAGTTAATTTAAACGATGTACATCTGTATGTCTCTGTGTGGTGTCTCTGCGGCATAACTCTACTTTATATGAGCACTGAGCAGCTTTGGTGAACTGCTTTCGTAGCTTTTACTAATTAATATTTTCAAATATTTTATTATGTTCATGTTATGTTTATGTACCCATTTAATTAGTGTTGGCTCCATACATATACATACATACATATACTACACGTATAATATATACTTTCCATAATATATTCTGAGATTTACTGACGTTATAATTGTTGCAAGTATTAAATACGTTCATTTTTCTATGATATAAAATTGAATATGTTTTTGTTCGTAGACATGTCGAGTTGAAGGATTGCAATAATTGTGTAAGTATTTATACTCAGTACATGTATTAACATTTGCGTGTGCATTCAATTGAAAATAAAAAAAAAATCAATCAGAATGTCAACTGTCAAAATGTATATTTGATTTAGACGGTGATATCAAGGTTTGGTCCAGCAAAAAACTGTTCCACTGGACAGTGGTCGGACGTCTCGTCCGCCGTCTCGTCCGCGTCGTGGTCCGCTCGTCCGTTACTTCGCTACCGTGAGTCACTTTGGCTGCGGCTGACATACTTAGTGATAATAGCTAATAAATCAATTAATAAGGATTTATCGTTACCATGGCAACAATTTACGCTACCCATTAGTCATATAGTCAGCAAAAAACCAAAGAGTAGGTGTCTATGTAGGTAACGACAACACCGTTAGCTACAGTCTCAGCGATAACGGTCAGTTCGAGGTTCGTCGAAATTTAGACAACTAATCGATTTCCTGCCATTAAAAATTTTCCTGATTATTTACATTAAGCCGTTGTTTTTGAGAACTATTTCACGGTACTGAGCTGAAAACCGACAAATTGGAATTTTCAGAAGAATATTATTATACTTTTTTTTGTAGCGATGAGAAACAATCAGAGTTACGACTATGACAAGTGTATGTACATATAATTCGTAACTATGCTATCTAAGTATATAAGCGATCATTTTCCGTACACTTTATTCAAAGAAAATTTATAAGTGATTTTCTGATTTAGTTAGACTGTGTCTGGTTGGGCTCTTCATTCAACACGCTAATATCTTTTACAATAGTCCCTCTAGTCATCCCATGATAAATATAAAATGAAAAATATTAATTCCATTTATTTAATCAACCACAAGAAGTCAAAAATATCTATTGCTTTATGAGATTTAAAAAAAGCCAATAACAGCAGTAAAAGCCGCTTAAGTGGCAACGACGTGTTCGCATAAACTACAACATATCTGATACTGGGATATATCGCATCGCCTCCTATCGCCTCGTATCGCCTCGTATCGCATCGCCTGGAAACGTTTGCTTCGTCTCGATAACGCTGAAACTTAAGATAACAAACACTTTCAAAGGAATCCCTCTATTGAAATTACATGCTAATGAAGCGGGGGACTTCTTTCGATTCTTATTGCATACGTACATACGGACAATATGGCTTATTTTATTTCACCATTCCATAGAGTTCAATTGCTAGAACATTGTATTTTTAAAAATTCTACGATTGCAACAAAAATGGAAAATTATGCGTATTATTGTATATAAAATCGGTCATTACTGATCCAGCAGCCAGATGTCACATTGAAGTATTACACGCCGATGACGGCCAGAAGTAGTTAGGACATACTGTACTCATATATATTATAGCAATTGGAAGAGATTGCTTCATGTTTTGTTATTTAAGTGGAATGTAATTATAGTAACAGTTACACTTAGGTAAGTGTATTCGGGTATTCGGGTATTCGGGTCAAATCGTGACTTATTATGAATAATACAAACGATTTTTTAATACCTTCCTATTCAAAAGTTAATCATAAAACCGAGAATAATAATTACATATTGATGACTCTTTAAAATTAATACAACACACAATAAAGCAATTTGCCAAGGTCACCTGTCGTCGTCACCTAGACGACGCGTGGCGCGCCAACACCAACTCACTCTCACGTAACTTAACTCCGAAACCGCAACATTAATTAAGGATATAATTGGGTGAGCTCGGACATCGATCAGACACCCGATACTGACTGAATTAGCGAAGAATTGTTGAATGGATTGTAATTGACAGTCGAAACCGCACACACCGCGGCGACACGACGCGCACTCGGCTCTACAGCCTCTGCAGGTGTACCGACTGACTGTATTGACTACTACTGACTTGGGGAACTCGTTTACTTCGGACTCATGCGAAGAGAAGAGGATTGCGAAGATTTCTTAGATAATGAACAATCATCATCATTTTGTATGATCAATTATGTTTTGTGTTTTTGAGCACAAGTTTATTTGAAGGTTGTCGGAATTTTTGCATACCAGTCTAATTGTACGCACAGTATATGTTCGACTAACATAGGCCTCAAGTTGCGATGGAAGACATAGATATCTTATAAACTTCCTTTTACGCTTTACATGTAGTGCGATGTACGACACCTATCTACCTACATCTCTAAATGAAGCATATTGAGTTGTTGAGTTGAGTTGTCAGCATATACTCGTACATTACATTATACTAGTAGTCTAGTAGTAGTACTACTAACATTATAACTAGCATAATATTAAAAAAATAAACAATAGACTTTTTTAGAAAGCACCTATCAGTACTTGTGAGTGTACAGGTCAAGCCATACCTCAAGCCATGACGCGTCAAGCTAACTTAAGAACAGTTAATTGTTATGTACGAGCTACAGGCTCGATACAATAATATTTGTATTTATCTTCAAATCGTCTTTGTTTTAATTACACAGTGTCAAGGTGACGGCTTGATTAGCATTATTTATTAAGAGATGCTTTCTTCACGAGACCACACAGAGACGTACTCATACATATACACATACATACATGCATATATTAACATGTATGTATGTACGTACGTGAACTTTTACGTTTATACGTGTTCGTGTTCGTGTTGATATTTTCTTTGATCCTCTGTATACATTTAAGAAATCCTTACAACTTAAACTAGCTTGAAAGTAGGTATTGTGCGTTTCAGTTTTATTTTAAACTGTTTATTTTATTTTATATAAAATATATATTGTATGTGTTAACATTTAATGTTGTTCTTTAAAAATGCAGTGTTGCTTATAATATGCATCATTTAGTTTTTTTTTTTTGTTATGTATTTAATGTAAGAATGTATGTCCTGTTAGCGACCTTTTTGATAAATAAATAAAACAAAATACCATAAATGCATGTTGGGGTCAAATGTGCGTACTTTTTATCGTCGTACAATTGTATGATATAAATATTCACAATGATTAAATTCATCGAAGAAAAAAAATTAAATTCTTGAGCTTAACTCTATTTACATTTACGTTCAAATCAATACAAATGTATCTTACAGTAAATTACTAAAAAAAATATTATCAAAAAGTTGACAAAGTCGTGATGTAGTCGGAATATGTTTACTGAAAACAATAATTTTGGTTTAAAATGCTACTGCTACTGTACTTAAATTGCTACTCAGTACTCATCTGAGCAATTTAATTGTATATTTATATATTATCAAAATATATATATTCTAAATAAAGGAAAAATTGTGAACAGATCCGATATAATTTAATTTTAAATATTTATAGTTTCATTAATTTAGTTAAACTCTAAATTAATGAAACTATAAATATTTAAAATTAAATTATATCGGATCTGTATCACAATATTTAATAATATGTTCCTAAAATATATTTATTAATAAATTGAAATTACAAATTCATAAATATATTGCGTGTGTTTTATGTACGACAATTCACGTTCGTCGGAGTCGGAGTCGTCGGTTGGAGTACTCTACTACTTATTTTGTAATAATATATATAATCTAGCTATTTGGAATATGTTAAAAGAAAAAAAAAAACCTACAAATATTATATATAGATAAAACGTTGTCCATCAGTCACTCAGTTGATTGACAGACGACGTAGCCTCGTAGAAAACTGAAATTTGGCACAGATAGTGACAAAAAGTCTACGTAAACGGGATAAAGTGAGACTTAACCATATATAGTTGCGGCGAACGATGTCGAGGGTTACAATTTAATCTCTAATATACATTAGACCTAGATAAATAATAATGTTCATAGTATTTAAGTATTGATCTATTTAAGTATCATAGAAGGCGAGATGTTTGCTGCGTAACGTTTAACATACTGTACCTACAGCAGTCAATTGTAATTGATACACAATTGTGATTACTGTCACATTGTAAGTAGTGAGGACTTCATATCTCTGGATCCAGTTAAATATTCTCTTATACAAGAGCCTCGCCATTTTCTCTTCGTTCTCTCTCCGTTCTCTACTTTTCCCCCTAGTATGAACATTGTATATTATAATGTACAGTATTAGTACGCAGTACAATGAGACCCTTCAAAACGCATATTTATTATTTTCTGACCCGGAACTATCCCAAAATGAACAGACGTCGTTCGTGTATCGTGACACTTCTATGCCCACCTTTAAAACTAGTTTTTTTAATGAAGCACTATGTATCGTTAATATAAAACGAACGACTCATTTTTCTCTAATTATTTCTACAAAATGTGCTAAGTAGTGCTAATGACGTCGCGATATACATCTCGTTTACGACTTAATACTTTATTAGTACTAGACGATCAAATTTGAATTTATAATATTTTAGCTATATATGCCTTAGACTTGAAGTGGTGGAGAGCTCACAGACAAGTCCATGTTTTCCGTCACTATCTTCAATATCACTCATTATAACACTAGAGAGCATTCTAAATGAAGTTTGAGCCGGTAACCATAGTAGTAGTAATCATTAGTACTCAAGCACACTCGCATCACATCATGTGTGTACATGATGGTGTGATGACATCACATCATCTAGAAGATGACAATAATTTGGTTACTATTATTGTAGGATATGATCCGTCCAGGTCCGTCCGATGTCGGCCGTACAAGAATAGTAGCGCCGCGGCTAACGATTCGCTCGCTCTGACATATTTACATGAATTCATATTCAAACAAACTTCAAGGAACTGATATTTATTATCTTTTGAGTATTTTACTCCACACTATATATTACATCAAAGAAACGATTTACGTTGTGACTTGTGATACTCGTATAACATCGCCACGAGCTATAAGCTGCAATCAACTCTTAGGGAATGTTAAAGTGGAATTTTGGGCTGAAAATGTATACTAGCGGGTTGTGATAAGTGTCTCTCTCTCTCTCTCTCTCTTGCCTTCTTTTTCGACTAGTTGCTTTTATTTTATAGTACTCTAGTACCTGAGAAATTAATATTTATTTTCAAGCACTGCCATAGTGTTGTACAAAATATATGTATCTAATATGTTAAATGCACATTAAGTATGTTAAGTACAATCACATTTCAGTGTCATTATGTAAACTTATTTGTTTTATCACTATTCAAAGAGTATTTTTAAAATAAATTGTAATCACATACATTTGTGAACCTACTTACAGTAATCAAATAAATTTTCAAATAAAAAAAATCTATGACAGTATTCAGCAAGTAATAGTAATAAAGTAACAAATATATATATATATATATATATATATATATATATATATATATATATATATATATATATATATATATATATATATAAGCGCTGAGCCCATCAGTCAACGACATCGACAGGAGAAGTGGCGTGGTGGGTCACACTCTATGAAGTCGTGTAAGAAGTAGCCTGTTAGGCAAACATTGCACAACATTATACAACATTACATGTGAATGACAATCCAGAAACTGGAAAAATATGAAAACCTGAGCTAAAGATAAGAGATGTCAACGACCTCGTGACGTTGATAACAGAATTAGCCTGCAATTAGGAAGAGATATATTTGTGAAGAGTTTTTTCGGCAAAGTTTTGGCAGCTTCGACAGGTTCATATTTAGAAAGCTTTGATCTCATTTCCCGTAACGGGAGGCCCTTGTCGTTTCGCTATTCCCGAGCTCGCCTTTTGTAGTGAACTTAATGCGGAAAAAGATACTTTTCACCATGAGATTAGATTTTTTTTTAACATGACAGAGTATATCTTTTCAAATATATTCGCTGGTTGAAATTCTAAAGATAAGATGTCTTGAAGCAACTCTAATGATCTGATACTGTAACTGTAATTAACTATTGCACTCAACATCATATTCAAAACATAAAACGTGAAGCTTCATTCCCAGCAGGTACACAGACACGCTGACGACTGAGTGATCTCCGCGCACTCTCCGCGCACTCTCCGCGCACTCTCCGCGCACTGTTCTTAAGGGAATTCCTAACAGGAATAACAAAATACACAACACGTTAGAATAGTTTATTAGGTACCTATGTATATTTAAAATGCGTGAAAATGTTAATAAGTTAGTAAAGCAAAACCAATTCATTATGAGCCATTAAAATTTATAAAACACCCACAATTTTTCTGAATTATGTGTTTAGTATAAAATTGAATGCGCGTCGGAACACACCTTCTGCATTCTATCGTTATAATCGATTATTCGCACACATAAATCTTATATCGGTATTTTTGCAAATAAATAATAAATCAGAGGTAGCGAGGCAGAGAGGAGGCAGAGAGGAGCGCCCGCTGCGTTATATTTATTCTTTTAATTACATATTAGGTGCCCGTGACACTAATTTACATACGTACACACACACAGACATACACATACACACACACACACTGTAAAACGTTCAAAGTCACATTGCTCATAGTGAATGGGACACACGATAATGTAACAGAAAGCTTAGAGCGCTTTACGCAAAGCAGTTTAAATGAAAATAAAACGATGGCTTTGACAATAACACAAATTTTGATAATATAATTATTAGATTTATCATAAATCGCGTAAATTGAAATATATATACAAAGAAACAATGTTTTTAAATATTTACTTAAAAACATGTTCTTACTGCCTGAGGTGAAGCAACGAGAAACAACTCATAGTACGTTAATATTTGCGACGGTCTCGTGAAACTTCTCGCCGTTATAATAAAATCTAAATTTAACTTTATTATGTTTCCCAATGAGTGCCGCCGATATGCTGGGGCAGGTGACTCGCGCGCTCACCGCTCAGCACGCAGCACGGGGCACGGAGCACCCGGCACGGAGCACCCGGCACGGAGCACCCGGCACGGAGCACCCGGCACGCACCGCGCACGCGAGGTCGCGCGACGTGCGCGGTGCGGTGTTGTCATTTCTCTGGATAGTGACCTATATACTGTTTATTCATTGAAAAATGCTTATTATCTGAGGGAAATGGAAGGTCGTGGATTCAATTCTTGACCTCATTTTAAAACAGCGATGTAACTAACATATTTATTATGCTATCATAAGTTTCATTAGAGCATAAAAAATAAATGTCTTAATGAGTGGACGAACGTGTTGCGTGACTACGTTTTTTACATGTTTTTTTATTTATGTTATTTATTTCACAATGTTGGAAAGGAAGTTTAGTGCGTCTACAACAGGTTAAGAACTCGGTTCTTTTCTTTTGTCGTGCTGTACATGTATTTAACTAATCCAAATATGCGTTTAAGTAAATAAAATTAAAGTATGACACACACAAAATAAAGTAGCACAGTTACATTAATTAATAACAAATGGATATGTCGCCGCACCGCCGCACCGCCGCGCCGGCCGCACCGCGCTGGACACACCGCCGGCCGCAAACCGGCTATGTAAATTGCAAATGATGCGAAGCCCCAAATCTCGTGTTAATAACGAGATTCGCTCATGCCGACCTTTCTGTTTAATAATACATGTATTTATTTACATTTAGATGTATGCAATATATTATAACACGAACAATACTACTGTGCGGGACTGTACAAGTGTGACATTTACATTTTGGACCTCGTAAATACCACATAGCGTTGATGAAAGTGAAAGTCTGGTTGTGCTCATAGTTGTTGTTCTTAGCAGAAAAATATTACGTTCTTACTATAGTTTTTGTTCCACTATAATTAAAACATAATCTTAGTGAATGGAGCAGAAAGTGCAGTAAAGTGTTATTTTTTTAATAAAAGGAAAAGTGATAATAAACGTAAAATAACATCAACAAATATATAAATATAAATAAAAATAGTATATAGTGGACCGCGGTCGCAGCAGGAAGCTCGCTGCAGCAGTCGGCAGTCTCCAACAATACAACACTCCGGACGGATTTAGATTCGATATTTGCGACGACGACGATAGGTACTATACATAGCACTACCCACTAGGGGTGTGCACTGTGCATGGTGCACCGTGCATGGTGCACTGTGCATGGTGCACTGTGCATGGTGCACTGTGCATGGTGCACTGTGCATGGTGCACTGTGCATGGTGCACTGTGCATGGTGCACCGTGCATGGTGCACTGTGCATGGTGCACTGTGCAGTAGGGGTCGGTTGACGATCTAAATAATATTATTGGTATTTATTTACTTAGCGAGAGATCGCAAGTTCAATTTCTATCCATGTTTATTAATAATTTATGTTTACATATAAGCATACCTATAGGCATATTTATCCGTATTTCTGAATAACTTGACGTGAGACAGCCGACATCAACAACCGCGACATCATTTGTTTTGATAAATCCCAGTTATTGCAATATTTATGTACTACTAATGATACTTATTTACTTTAGTCTTTTTAGCATATATTATTTTATATGTGATTTCAAAGTTTCATATAAGTCGACTGTAGGTATAGGTAACGGTTGCCGCCAGCCCTGGCGGGTGACGACACTCCTCAAACAACTGTTCACGGATTAATTCGACTGATTTACTCAATGGAGTGTGCTACTCATACTGTGCGTCTTATAAGTAGAAATGATTAAAATTCGCTTTGTCGTTACATTTATCTGCTCTCTCTATCTCTGCGACTGCTTCTATTTGTGCTGAAGATTGTTAATAATGATAAAGATATCACCGTTGCGCGTGATTCGACGTGATACAACGTGATCCGACTGTGTCACCGCGCCAACGTCGGTACTTGTGTGAAAAGTAAGAAAGAAGTACCTACGTTTTTACTTCCTTCCTACTTCTACGGCTAGTACGGCTTAAGGTCCCTTAATATGTACCAGCGGTAGACGTGCTGAAAGCGAAGAGTGGAGCTTCTTTTTACTAGTGATGTACAATGTGGATGTAAAATTTTCTTATGAAAATATTCTTATAGCTTTGTATTACGTAGTCGCGTCCCCGTGAGACTCTACAGTCCAGGCATACTAACAATATGTATGGACATAAATTGATAAAGAATATTATTTATCTGGTACAACACGTATGTAAGTACCAACCACATCTTTACTTCCACATTACACGCTATAATGAACGGTTTGACTCTACACATGGTTGTACACAGTGCACTGCGCGACGTCGAGTGAGCTCTCACGTTGAAGTTGTTTTTTGATAATTTAAGTAAATGCTAATACGCTAAGATGAATAATTCATGATTCATGAGTACACTAGTACTACGGCTCGGACACGTTCCTGCCACGGTCGGGTATGGACATAACGTTTAGTTTTCGGCAATTATTTAATAATATTTAACATTTTTGTTTGACATTTATTATTTAAGTGCGGGTTTATATCTGTATCTATATCTCACAGTAGTTATATTAATAGATTGAAATTTGTAAATTCAAATATAAAATGTATTGTATATATTTTATATTCAATGTTCCGAATAGCAATATTCCGAACTCAGCGGTCGAGCGTCTGTGGTATTTGGAATTTAACGCGTGTTGAGATTGACGTTAATGCGCTCGTTTTAAGAACTTAACTGTGCGTCAAATAATTTGGACATTTTACGAGGTGTCTGCCATTTGTGATTGTGGCGATGTTTGTATGTAAGGGTATCGTCCCACTAACTGGCTGAAAGGAGCCGCGGGCTGATTGACGCGAGCGCGACCCACAATTAGGAGGCGACACGAGACACCGCCGCCCCCGCCCCTGCCCCCGCCCCCGCCCCCGCCCCCGCCCATCTATGCTAGTTGTGATCTAACTAACGCAGAACACTTGAACATGCGGAAATTTAGATTGATTATTTCTAAGAGAGCATTCATTATAGAGGCTGTGTGGTCCGCGACGTGACCTGATGAGACGTGATACATGCTTACGCTTTGTGACATTTTGAATCAGTAATGATTACAATATACACGAATTAGTAGTATGATGGCAATTAATAATTCTTGAGATTAGTACTTGAGCGAGTAAAAGTAACGTGGACGATAGATGTGGGTTCTAAACCTTAAATGGAATATTTGTACAGACGAGGCGAGCGCCAACGCGGCTTTTAGAAAAGCCCTATACTTGGAATGCGAGTCACAGGCTAGCTCCTAGCTCCTCTCTGGTCCTCCCCTACAACACAATGAACACGATGAATTTATAAAATGCCAAGATATTTCTTCAGACATGCCGAGAACGGAATAATTTTGGCTATAAGCAAAAATAATACGAGCGATAAGTTAAAGAAATGCGAAATATTTCTTTAGACACCTGCGCTTGAAATTCTTCTTTAAATATTCAAATTCAAATTATGATTGTGTATTTAAATATATAAATAATATCAAATGGTAAAGTATTACATTATACAGATTAGATAATTGAATTTCATGAAATTAAAGATCATTTAAAATAAAATAAATGTACAAACAGGTATATGTCAAAATTTTAAGTATCTATAATATTTAGAGTGGAATGCTTCTACCCATTACACTAATGATGAAGTTGGCAAATGAGGTTTTATTGTAGCCTTTAAGATGTCTCCGGCTGATATCTGTTATCACACAACTAATTTCAGGTGAGTGTCTGCAGCAGCCGCGTCTTATCTCTTAAATACTGACCAATCAGAGTACTGTGCGCTATATTTTTCTCTTGTGTTATTGAAATCTCTAAATCATCGACTTTGCAAAGTAGGAAATCAAAAATAAACGTTCCGTTGTACGTATCTAGACACTATACCGTACATATTATACATTACTAGTGTACTGCCGAATAGTCGGTTTCCATACTAAATATAGGTAGGTATTCACTTTGTCTCCACTTTATCAATATTCATCAAATTATATTAAAAAACGTTTTATATCGTTCATTATATTGCAAACAGGTTATTAAGTAAACAATTAAGCTTCACTTTTATATCGTGACTAGAGTGTTATTGACTGTTAACATACAAATGAATCTTTTGAAGATAACATACTACTATATAATTGTTTTGAAGTATTTTATCTTAAGATTAAATAACGTATTCTCTACTAATAGCCCGGATCGTTGCAAACATTTAGAGACAAATTAGACTATTTAAAAATTAAAATTATTTAACTATAAAACCGAAATAACAAGTTAAGGCGGTCGCGGCGCAGCCTCCGACTGTCTCGCGACGGTTGTGGGTTCGGTTCCGACTCGAGGTGTTAATTATTCCATCCTCCGTCATTTAAACGCAATGTCGCAAATATTGGGCAGATAGGCCGGAACGGAGTGTCTAGGTTCTACACCAGGTTCCCACTGTCGGAGTTCCTTGCTATAAGTGGGAAAAGCGTAAATCTTTTTATTTTATTTTTACAATTCTTTAAAAGATATTAATTTTTTAAGTCAGTACCTATTTTAGTTAGGACCCTCATTGAGTTGCACGAAGTTGCATTCAGTAATTAAACTGACTGAGGCACTGTACCTACCTAGGTACTAGGTAGTCCCGTCACGTGTCACGATATGTTTATTGAAAAACACAGTTGTTTAAAAATATGTTTATTAACCAATTATTGACTATACCTAATTAATCAATTACATAGTGTAAGTATCTACTCCACGATCTTCGAACATATAATATAATATACTCTGCGTTTTTACGAATATTATACTCGTAATGTAACAATATAACACTAATTGTATTTATATTATGGTTTGGTACAATCAATACTATTTTTGAAGAGTAAGGTCCCATAATACTAGTGATGTGATCTCTTAAGAGGTTTCAATTCTTAGAAAACTGTTAACAGTCACTTACGGTACCCGTACCTCCATCACATTCGTGTGAACTAATATATATTTGACAGTGTATATATCTACACACATACATACATACATATATATACTATATTGTATATAGGTCAATGCACGTCGAATCGTCTCTGATTTATATCGAGAGATAAGACTCTCGCATTATATTACGCATTCTCGTATTTATCGTCATTCTCCGGTATGAAAACGATTCCGATGAATTCATTAAAACTTGTTAGATATAGCGAGTTCGATTTTCCAACTAATTTGTATTTTAAGAATGTATATTTAATTCTATTAACGATTATAAGCGAAGCAAAGTCAAATCAACAAAGCAAGTCAATAAATGACAACTTGTGCAATTGTATTTCCACGGAAATTATCAGTTTATCTCTGAATGTAATGAATTAAGCTGCGGGGGACATGCGCCCGCGCAGCATTCATACAGAGTGTTTTTTTTATAAAACTGGTAGCTCTATATTTATGTAAGTAAATTCGCAAAAATTTACTCAAGTGTTTTAGTGTAGTAGATATTTAATTCTATTTTCTTTTTCAAATTTATTGTCGGTTTAAAAAATGAAAAATAAATAAATATTCAGCTAAAGCTAAATATACTTTTTCAATTGACGTTACATAAAAGTAATATTCTTTCCTTTTTTATAATTTTACATTCTTATCATACTGTGTCACACACAGCACACCCTGTTCGTTTTCAAACACTGTAAATGCAGCACAAGTAAATCGATTTTCGTTTAAACCTTACATGTAATTATTAATGATAAGATAAAATGATAGCTGATAAGATATCATCGCGGGTGACTTGCATCTCTGCCCTTTTTTAAAGTAATTGCTATAATTGGCTTTTTTAATAATATTTTTTATCTTCACGCTGTGTCCTGCACATAGCAGGGTAGGCAGAGGGAGTTCTAGGCTTAAAAACCTAGTGTTAAGACACTCCGTTCCCCGCCTTTCGAGGTATTGCATGATGACTCCACTCAGCCAGTGACGAAACTCAACGCCGAGTTTTTGCATTGTTGCCAGAACGAAGAAAATGAAAATATTTCATTCTTCTCTAATAAGAATCAAATCCTTTGTGGGTTTGATTCGATCGGTCGCGTTTACAGACAGACGTATCGGTCGTATTTATATTTTATTGGTATAAATGTTAAATTAAAATAGGTACTTTATAAAATTAAAACTATCGCCTTGCTAAGTTACACTTTAAATTTCCTTTTTTATTTTTAAAAGATGAAGATGTTCGTCTTATTATATTTTAATACAGTTAATATCAAAATGATTGTCATAGAAAGGATTGACATGGTAAATATGAAAGTGACGCAAACTGCTTCGCGATGTTTTCATTCATACATATATAAGTGTCGAGCAACATTGTATTGGAAGCCAGTGGTGGGAGGGTGAGTGACCCAACGTGCGCCAACTGTCACCGCGACGACGACGGTGAGCCCTGCACTTGACCTTCAGATCTCAATTATTATATAACTCTAGGTAAAAATTGTTGATAATTCCCATATCATTTTAATTACTTACTTAGTTTATATTTTGCTACACATTTTTATATTTAAAATCTATACAATATAATCAAATATCAGAGCAACCTACGCAGGGCGAGCTCCTGTCAGTCCCCCATCAGTCCCCCGTCAGCTGTACTGTCTGTAGGTACTAGGTACCCAGTGTGCGACAGGTGCTACTGTCCCTACTATACAATTTTATAAAGGTAGATTTGTACTTGCACATTTATATGTATTTACAGCAATAATATTCAGTACATTCCAAGTTTATAGACGCCTTGCGGCAACAAGGTCTTGCTCAATGTTGTATGAAGCGTATAAAGGACGTAAAGTCAGAGTTTACTGTTTGCGTTGTTTTAAATAGCCGCCGTGGTTAGATAACAGCACAGCGTGGCTCGTGGCTCGTGGCTCGTGGCTCGTGGCTCGCTGCTCGCGGCGGCCGGCCGGCGCTCTAGTTTACTAAATGTGTCTTAGGACTCTCCAATGGAGATATTTTCGGTACGCACTGTATTGCATCCACCATTCATTACTTTAGAAAAAGTAGCTGGATAGATAATGGTTGTGTAAATACTAAGCTATCGGGTACTTCCGGGTACCGCCGGGTACTGCCAGGTACTGCCGGGTACTGCCAGGTACTGTCAGGTACCTACTGCAGCATTGCATATAATGTGCCGTTATATCTTTATATAAAGTGCCCTTTGTTCCTCCACGAAGGTGAGCTCCACGAGGTAAGACCGCTTCATAATTCGTCGCATTCCTATTGAAATGGTCCTAGTTCATCGTAGGTATTAGTGTTTACAGCGCTTATAAATAGTCTGTACACACCGGCGCGGCGCGGCGCGGCGCTCTGACCGCCTGCCAGCTACAGCTGACTAACGGTCATGTAACCGCCGGTTAAATTCTATCAATATTTGTTTATAGCGAAGCTCTTTTCATTACATTTATGAGTCGTTTACATATTAATTTATAACTGTTCAATAACAGTGACATCACTGTGCCTGTGACGTCACGTTCCGGACGTACGAAAGGCAACAGCAATTTGCCTTTCTTCATACGTTACAATTTTTACTTCACACATTTAGTATAATTGTTTGCAGCTAAAAGAACAACATCCATCAAGTTCCACTCTGTTGTGAATCATAGAACATCCATAAAAATCTTTACAAATATTTTAGTTCAGAATTGTGTGATATATACCTAAGCGTAAAAGTCAGAGTTTTATGAACATTTGTCTATGATCGGATCGCAACAGTAAGTATGAATGCCGGTGACGCGTGCGGCACTGCGTGTAACGGTTCTCTAACTAATTGCCCTATACCGGCGCGGCGCGGCGGTACTCGCGACCGGACAGATCATTAATTAGTACATATCTTGTCTAAACTTACAGTATACTATGGTATATGGTACACACATGCTTCCTGTGTAATAAGTAATAACTCTATCATTAATTGTATAAACATAATCAATTTAAAATGCGTCTATAAGCCGTTTAAAATTTCAACTTAAATTATATATTTTAAAATCGTACTTTTGATATTTCATCATGGATCAAAAATTTGAAATATCTTGTTCTGTCATATGCTTGTTTCTTATTAAAAATAATTTATTTTCCTACGTAGTTAAACCAAAACGTAAAGTATAAAATCAAGCCCCGTACTCCTAGATCCCCGACATTACTTTACTAATCATATAAACTTGATTTGTGACATGAGGTGACGATACAGTCATTGCTCCTCTAGTGTAAACGGCGCCTCCCGACGACGTGTAGCACTACGAGAGGGCGCTACAAGTCGGAAGACGGAGGGAGAGTTGCTTGGTAATCACCCTGTATCTGATTTGTATACGAAAAACTTAAGATATAGAGAGTGTAAAATAATAACAATATTTTGCCATGTTTCATTGCAAATAGTTCCCTTTCCGTTCAATGAGAGGAAATCTTAAAACATTTTTGTATATTGTATATATATATATATATATATATATATATATATATATATATATATATATATATATATATATATATATATATTTGTATATATATATTTGTATATATATATATATATATATATATATATATATATATATATATATATATATATATATATATATATATAATATATATATATATATATATATATATATAGTACGAGGATTAGATGTCGCCGATTTATACAAATGAAGCTTACTATATTATACCAAATCCCTTTTAAATTATTACTTAGCTATTTAAAAAAAAAATGTTCGTTTAAATTTCGTGTATAACATTAATTATTTTCTTTCTAATAGTAGTAATTAAATATTATGTGTATTTTGAAATGTAGTATATATTGTGTAAGCGATTTTATTTATAAAGAACATCAGTCCGTCCGTCCACCAGTCCCCACGCGGCACAGTGTTATGACCACGTCCAAAAAAATCTGATACTGTTAATATGTGGAACTGAAATATCCATTAACTATGTAGTATACAGTATGTACAGACGGACGGTTTTAATTCTATTTTAGTGATAAATATAGGAAAAATTCTCCATAAATTAATTTTCTTGAATACAAGCTGTCAGTGGTCGCATTCTACCAGAGAGGAAAACCATAATAGTTTGAGTGAAATAAGTACCATATTATCTTACAGCTCTTAAGGACTTTTGCCTAAACGTCTTTAATTTTAACGTAGACTTTCAACAATAATTCGTCAGTAGAAGATAGTATTTCTAACAGTTTACATTGAATGTAATTAAATTATAAGAATCTGTGTCGTCGCTGTAGCTAGTAGTAGCTATAGCAGCGATCAGTTCGTTACAATATCTGCGGTGTCATTGACAGAAGTGGAACTGGCTTCTAACAAGGATCAGATAGGAGTGATGTGGCAGTCCGCAGTCGGCAGTCGTCAGTCGACAGTCGGCAGTCGTCAGTCGGCAGTCGGCACGCTTGGAGATTACACGAGCTAACGAGTTATAGCAAATGGCAACTTCGTCATGGTCATAAATGATAATATATGATAAATGTATTCAATGCAGCGCTGCGTTAGCGGTATTTCATTTTATATTAAACTAAGCCGTAATTGGAAACATAATTATTGAAAGTTTGACGACCGACGAGCGACGCGAGCGCATTGCGAGTGCCTTCTCCCAACAAAACAAATAGCTCGAATGCAACTCAATATTTATGTAAAAATAGATTAATATTTCGTAAACTAAATTCTCTTTAACGAAACAGTGCCTCTATTATCCGTAAAGGTGTAATAAAAATGAGAGCTTTTTAAAGTAATTTTCAACAAATAAAAAATAATTGAAAATGTACATTACAAATGAAATGCTTCGAGGTTAAAGACATCACAAGATTTATGTGTTTCTAAACGAAATTGATTTTTAAGGTTTTATTTTGATCATAAATCTTCGTAAATATTGCTATACAATTGCTATTGGACTTTCAAACGAACGAGTTCATGTCCATCACGCGTCGCATCTCGTCGCGTCATAACGGAGAGGCGCGTCTTATGGGAGAGGCGCGTCGAGAGGTGCAGGATGAATGTCTTATATTCACTATTTACATCATAAATAATTTTCTGTGGAAGTCTCTGTTAACTTTATATATATACTTTTATGGGAGTTACCTAAGGCTTTTAGTGCGGACGCGTTAAAACAGTTTCTTTGGTAATAATTGCATAAACTATAGAGTATCGCCGCTTAGTGCAGTGGAAAGAAGTTTTTATAATTTTTGATTTAATGATGTATTTGTGTGTGAGCGTGTATGGAAAAATATAAAGTTATATGTAGGCTTGCTTACTGAATAACCTGATACTGAAAACATAGATTGTTCTTTACTTTTATCTCTTTAACGAATTGACTGGATTTATTTAAACAAGCAATGCAATCGCATCAATGCTATATAATAACACATACTAGTAAAATATCAAGACCTCGATAAACATGCCAAGTCTAACAATACTCGTTTGCCAAATTATAGTGACCGCGTGATGCCACCACCACCACCACCACCACCACACGGGACATACGCGTATGTGTATTACACACACTCAATATTTTATCTTTTAACGATCCGACTATTTATTGCTGAAATTAGCACGTCTTTCTGTATGTACGCTTCATAATTATTTCAGTCATAAGCTAAATTTAGTGCTTGTTTTTTTCATGACAAGGAATCGAATTTTTATTACGGTGACCTCGGGGCGTTACTTACGAACGTTACTTTTAACTAATATATCAACTAGGAATATAGCATAGAATAGTTTCGAAGTTGGCCCATTTTATTATTTATTGAAACGACTGTTTTCATTATTAATAATAATACATTAGACGACATTCATTATTATTAACAACCAACTATATTACTATAAAATTAGAAATACTCATAGAAATCTAATAATAATTTTATATTATTTTTGTTACGATATAAAATTACAGGCTATTCTCAACTATTACTATAATATTTACGACCGTCGTTTTAGCTTAATCGAAGGTTAAGCGAAACTCCAGCTACAATGTGTAATGATGATGTTGGTATTACTGAATATTTGCTTACTTACTTATAATGTTCACTAGACACTATACCTACAGATACTCGTACATAGAAGAAAATGTTGTTCCAATAGATATGAAATAATCTTTTTATATCCTCATACTCGTATGAATGCAGTAGCTCCTAAACTAAGGCGATGTGGATGTTCAATGTTGTGATAAATCACTCTTGTCTCCATCACTCGCCTCCTTATATAGATTAAAATGCAATATCCTACATTAAATGCATATTTTAATGATCCCGTTACTACTCGTAGCTAGTCTTTATCTTTTACAATATTTTTTCATTCCAAACTTTCTGATAGAGGCCATTATCAGTGCAATAAATACATAAATATTGTTACTGTGACGTGGTGGTATCTAAATAGAGTCACCGCAGGCGGCAGCGGCGCGAGGGAGCCGTCCCACTGAAGAGGAGATAGCTTCTGGTTGTTGTGATAAACTTGTTACAGACTGCTCACCAAAATTTTTTCAAAATATAAGCAAATAATGTTTGAAACTTTACCGAATGCCTACGTTCTTTATAATATTTTTAAGTACTGAGGTATATTACATATATTATAACTCAAACAAATATAATAGAGATATATAATCATACATGCCTATATGCCGTATATTACGTATATTGTACGTAAAATATGTTTTATTGAAAATACATATACTATGAATTATTTTAATAGTATTCCAATACAGTACAGTTCAGTACAGTAGTGACATTATTATTGCTAAATACTATAAACCATTCTGCTAGTGATGTGCTGCAGCAAGAGTCTACAGACAGACAGACAGACAGACGGACAGACAGACAAACGCACTTTCACTTACTATTACTACTTAGGTTATTAAGCCACTACAGATGGTTGACCGTTAGGAGTAATGAGGCGTCGTTAGCTCTTAGCTAGGTACGAGTAGACATATAGTAATATAAACAATGCGACAGTGCGTGTGTGACGTAACGCGCGGTCACAGACTCACAGACTCACAAACTCGCAACCTCACAAATCTGTACTGTTTCTAATTCACAGCAACTCTTGGAGGTGCTAATGTACTATGTACGTACGTGCACGTGGTTAGCGTTTATTTGGAGCGAAAATTATGCGATTGTAAAACCTTTTAAATTATAAGAAAGTCGTACTATTACTTATATGTCTGTAGGCTACGGAACACATTGTAGGCCAATATTTCTTATTTACTTACTTGTTTTGAAAACAGCCACATGTGAAACTTAACTGTACACCATCTTTATGTCATAGCTTATTCTTTGAAAGTTAATAATACAAGAATGGTAATTTATTCTTAGGTATAGCATAGTGCTGGTCAAAAGTGGATCATATTGTATGTCCTACTGGCTTACCCACAACTGATTATAAACAGGAATACTTTTTTGTAATAATTTACATGTATTGCGTTTTCACACACAACCTTCTTCCGTGTGTTTACAATACGTCGGTCAAATGTTTATTGAATGTGGCCTACCTTCGTGCTTGTCGCCTCTCACGTGTTGCGATATGCGACGCCGTGGAGCTATAATGTAAGCACCAAATAAACTTCAGAACCAAATGAAACAAACATATTTAACCATTGTGGTATTCAAATTTTGAAATTACATTATATTAAGTATATTTTGAATGAATTTTAAAATTACAGTATATTTTACGGAGATATGATGTGTACAAAATAAGAAAATAACAAGTGTAACAACTTACAAGTACATACACAAGATACAATGTACATACATACTCGTGTATGTATATGTATATGTATATATGTCAACTATAACAGAATTGATATTTAAGGTAACGGAATACTTAAGCACATAGGAATTAAAACATCGCATGATTTAGTTTTAACGGGTCTATGGGTAGACGGTGGCGACCCATGACACCTTGTGTGACACACGACACGACACGACAGTCGTGTCGTGTGTCACACAAGGTGTCCTGACACTCCTCACACTGTACCTTGGATATTTAATATTGACGTTAAATATTGACTCGTAGGAATTGGTGAATGATAAAATTAATGATTTGTATTACTTTTAGCGCCCATTGGTGGAATGGTGTTTCGATATAACTGGCACTGAGCACTCTACGGTGTTTCGCATAGCATGCAGGTGTTCATGTATTCGTACATAACTGCCGTAAGGTAACTGGTTTCGAGATAATTTTACAATTTAAAGTAGTGAAATATAATTTACTATAAATTTATTAATGCATATTTTGTTATTGAAAGCTTAATATTCCTTTTTCTTAGAGTTTCTAAATATCATTAACCTTTCCCCGCAAACAGACAACAATAACAAACGCTGGTCGACGCGTTCCGCAACACCTCGCAACTGTCACTGTGATTTACGAGTACACTCTCTACACCAGACAAATCTCTCCGATATAGAGTAGCATGACGTTAGTCATTGAATATTATACATATAACATTAGTAATAACTTAGTTACCGAAGTCTTGAGTAAAACAGTATGATTACTTGCAAAACAGAAGATTTTCATTTTCAGAACAGTTCCACTTCAAGCAGAAATTAGTTTAGTTCAGGTACATAACAACCTGAACACATTCTGTACGTCCTTCAAAACCAACTGAATGCATAATTTTACACGCACATTTAGATTTATCCGCGTTACATGCGCGTGGCGAGTGCGTGTGCGCATGTGCGCCGCCCGCCGGACTATACAAGACCTGGAAAATGAGAAAAATTATATCCAGTTTTGATTTCACTAATATTTAGTACTTTATTACGTAGTTGTTGTTAGATACACAAATGAATATGTTTTCCATTAGTTGGTGCAGTGCAGTGTAGTGCAGTGCAGTGTAGTGCGGTGCAGTGGTCGGACACGCACAATGTAGTTAGCAGTCGGTAGTCTCGTACCAGAGTGGCTCGGCTAGTAGGTCGTTGCCGCGTTACATAACAATTGGATAATGACATACGCTGAGACGTCGGCGTCTGATTTAGACGCGCACTCTGCACTATACGCTGCACACTGCACACTGTAGTTACCTACACGTATGTATCTATAGCGAGCCACTCGCACTTTAGTTAAGACAGGAATACGAGTATTGCTTTACAAATACTACAATACCAAATAGTATGAATTATAATATAATAGTAACTAGCAAGCGACCAACACACTCACACACTCACTCACTCATACACTCTAGTAATAATCATATTTTTTACAAAAATATATTCATTTTGTTATAATACTTATTAATTTTTGATAAGGTCAGTAAAAGACTTTAATAACTCTCTGTCTGTGTATACTGTCATACATAGGGACTGAGTGTAATGCACCTGGCTGCCTTGTTCCCTGATCGGTGATTGATTGCGGCGGCGACGTCATTACTGTAGGTACACCGCATGTACACAACAACCATACATACATACATACATACATACATACATACATACATACATTCATACATACATACATACATACATACATATTTACACACATACACGCTCGTATACTAAATACACTATATTTTAATAACATATGAGAAATATATAACGGATCAATATTTTAAAATTTGTTGGTTATATTTTACTTATAAATAACTATTTATGAGTAAAACTCGTAATCAAACATTAATTATAAATAATGAATAGTAATCGTAATTAAATTAGACCGCACTACAACTGCGCCTGCCTGCGCCTGCCCGCGCCTGCCTGCGCCTGCCCGCGCCTGCCCGCGCCTGCCCGCGCCTGCCCGCGCCTGCCTGCGCCTGCCCGCGCCTGCCACGTACATATTGTATGCACAAGTTAACATGATCTCGCTCAAATTAATCATTTGATACACAGATTATTCTAATACTGTTAATATAACACACAATGAACTCAATTTACGTTCAATATACTTGGACTAATAATTAATTAAAATTAAATCGAAATCGAAGACTCATGTCTGCTATCGGCTATAAAGAGCGCTCATTGCGAGTTTGACGCGATCACGCGTCTGCCAGCGCTGGCGGCTGGCTGGGTAGCGACTTTAAAATATTGTACCGACCGTTATTACGTTATTGAGGCAATATTATATTCAGTTTAATGAGAGCTTCTTATAAAATCAATTGAAGATCCGATGAAGGCAATTATCGTCGCGGTAATGGCGCGCGTTTCCGACGAGGCGACGAGGCGACGAGGTGAGCCGCCGCGCCGCCTGACACGCCGCGGAACACCTTCCGTTATGTTTTACGAAACTTTAGATTAAAAGCTTCCCATTCGTTCGTCCGTTTGTTGAAATATGAACTTAGAGCAGTTAGAGCTGTACGTGAGAACTACTCACTACTCACAGGCACTGTTTAAAGGAAGTCTGTTAAATATTAAGTGAGAAATGAATTCAATTTTAATATGTTTCTGTCCATGTTTTACATCTTCCCCTCCTCTTGATATATAATTGTATTCTGCGGATATATTATAACATTTTATCGATTTAGAACTATAACATAAAATTAAATTTTGCTATATCGAAAAGTTACCTATGTATATATGTACTTATTTAATATGAATCTTAGAAGATTCCGTACAACTTTCGTCACTTCCGTTTCGCTAAATCAGTGAAAATGTTTTGAATAACGTTTTCCCATAAGTAAATTATTTCGAATCATCTAGAAGGCAACGTGAGATTTTAAAGTAACTATTTTACTGCAATGATAAATAATTCATATCGAAAGTAAAAACTAGTACAAATATGAACACATTCCAGTAAGTATCTTAGATACTAAAATCTTTCCTACGAAGTCTTAGTTTAAATAACTTTGATTCTGTTCGCATACCTAACATTATTAGTTGTTTAGTCTTATATATGACCTGAATTAATAAAAAAACGTATATTTACTTACTAGTTGTAGTTTTTTTTTGCTTTTTTTTAGTTATGTAGCAACTATATTATTGCACAAAGTGCAATAAGTCATGAAGAAATGATTACGAAATAATGTAATTGACAGGATTTTATAAAAGTACACCTATAGTTATACAATTATATTATACATATATCGGCGTGATTTAGCAGCAAGAGGTTTTCGAAACAGAGTTAAGGTCAATAGTGTTCCAAAATACGTATCAACTGTACTGTACTGTAGGCACACTTCGTTCGCATTCGAAAGGCGAGTGACGCCACTACTTTAAGTATTAAATATACGAGTATATCCACTCTACAGGTTGTTACGGCCGGATATATTAGACATTATTGTACTAGGCTACTACATCGTCGTTACATTGTCGTAAGAAGCATGATATTATTATATTTCAAATTGCGCTTCATGTAGATATACTGTTGTCCTCTAATTAATTATAAATCGACTATTCATATAACAGAATAAATAGAACACATCAAGATTTGGATGACCCAAAGTAACAATAATTACAAAATCACACAATAATGAATGAATTATGACATTATAAAAAGACTACGACATTTTATTTTCTTTATAATTGATTGCATTGATTGTAATAGATAATTATCGGAAACATAAAGTATAGAATGAAGTAAATTCGAATTGGTATTCCGATCGACGTCCGAGAGCGTCGTAAACATTCTCATCGGAAGTGTTGTCTAGTAACAGACTCGGACCGAGCTCGGGCTCGAGGTTGCCATTAAAAGTTAATTAACGATGCTATAATCGATACACTTCCTCCTTCGGGTAATTTGTCAGCTCCGACCACAGCCGACCACCGCCGACCACCACCGACCACCGCCGACCACCACCGACCACCGCCGACCACCGCTGACCACCACTGACTCGCAAATATTGAACGGATAAATAATAACTGATATGTCAAATGACATTAATATTTTGCTTGTTTAGTGGCGGTACTGAACACCGCGCGTTTCTTTCTAATTCTTGCCGAAGCGGCGAGATAAGTGATGATCGAACACACAACTCTCACGTTCGCAGTCAGGTGCTGTCACTGCGCCGAGATGGCGTCTAACACACTAAAGAACTTGTATCCAAGGAGCGCGGATCTGAATCCCGCGATGTTCATATTTTACACGTTTTCTAAAAATATTTATCTGTATTTGAAGTGTCCACCCTGTATACGGCAATAGTGAATAGTGGTAAGGAGCTTTGAGTCGAAACAACATCAAATTGATAATTATTCATTATTTTAAACTGATTAGATACATTTAAATAATGAATCATTTGATATTTTAATGCCTATGTGTTCGTAAATACTTAACTGTTAGATTTACTTTTTTATTCTAATTCAATGTCAGTCAGTCATTATGAGGAGGTAGAGCGGACATAATGATAGCTCTACCAATTTTGAATTATCACTTGATGCCTCGAGTTGTTCAACGTTTTTTAATTGTTGGACCGTTACGTTAAACCTATTCCGATCGACGCGAAATAAAGTACGAAAAGAAAGCGGCGCGCGGAGTTACGGTACGGTGAAAGTTTTAGAACAAATACATAAAAATAATCTCTGAACTTAATTATTAAACAAAAAGATTATGCTTTTATTTGAAATTAACGCTTTTACAGTTTTAGTTTTACTACAAATCTATTTTAAGATATTATTATTACTATATCGGAAGCAAGTGATAGCAACCATTTATATGATGTGTTATTTATTTAATGTGACTTGTAAGTAGTTTCACGAAAAAAATAATGAAGTAAGTAAGCTTTTATAGCATTTTTTATTGTAGAGGCTTCGAAATTGATGTACGTTTTATGGGCAGTTTAATGTCGGGGTACCGTTGCGGGTCCCGCGATCGCGTGCCCTTTATGCCCGTATGCCCATGTGCCCATGTGCCCAAGCGCCCGTGACAAATAAATTAAATATCAATAAGGAAAATATCAATCTATATGAATATCTATTACTTAAGAAAACTGCGAAATTATGAATTCAAATCATATCTTCTGCACAAATATGACGTCACGGTGTAAGAATCACTTAATGATTGTAGTTACATATTTAACTAGAGCATTATCCTGAAATGTCAAATGTATTCTCAGTGTATAGTTTCGTATCAACCTCTAGGTTCGAGCAACGGCCTATAGTAACATCTCGTTAGTCGTTACATCTAAACTATTCAAAGCGATTAATCTTAGCTTAACTTTACTAGATAGTTACGGATTATTGTTAATAATTATAAAAATAGCTATATTTTTTAAATATTTTTAGGAATTGCGTTCCCATAAAGATCACGTTAGACTTTATTTAAGTATATTAGTAATGGAATGCTACACCTGACACTTAAAACAGTACCCAAACAAAATAATTCGTTTATTTACGGTATTTTGACAGATTTACGACAACAGAGCCTTCAATATCAAGTAAACTCAATGTATTGTTTTAAATAATAATGAAAATAAATTAAGCACCAAATCAGCTAGTACTTTTGTACTTGCATTCACATACTGACGTGAACAATAATATCTCGAGGACGCCAGATGTCGACAACAGACTGGGGTCGCTCCATCATAATTCGCAAGCTAGAAATTTGGGCGACAGCGGACGATACTAATCTCCGGTCACCGTGCAGCGCGCCGCCCGCCCCCCGCCCGCCCCCCGCCCGCCGCCCGCCCGCCCGACCAGCGCTTGCATCTATGGCGATATATCATTTAACACGCATCTACAATGTCACCTACTTCCTGCTCAAACTGTGCGGAATTAGCGCAAGCCATGACATAAACAATAGGACTATACATACACACACACACACACACATTCATACATATATGTATACACAAATCTTTATAGCGACCAAATTTTATTTTATTTATATTGTATTAAATGTCAATATATTAAGATGTTTCCTCAATGTATATTATTTGAAAAATTTAAAATGCAGAGAAGTTTGAACTCGTGCCCTTATCGATAACATCAGTCGGGACATTATTGTTAGATAAACGACTGGATAACAATGTAAGTCATAGTCGATCAAATATAATAGAGATTATAAATTAAAGTATATGATAGTATATGCAGTATGTCCGTCTGTGCGCTCCCGACTAGGCACAATCCCGATAGCACGCTAGAGCATCGGCGCGTCGTCGGTTATCGCTCAGTGGGGCAACAATTGCATGCGCTATTTACAACCTGGCAAAAATAAAACAGTGACACCTTATCTGATCCTATACGCGCGTACTCGGGTATACCGTGCTTATATATAGAGCGCGACGTCCCTCCCGCCCGCCGAGTCGAGCGGCGTGTATAGCGAGCGATAACGCACCACTCACAGGACACGAGGCACGGGTAAGTGTATTACTATATTTGAGCTTATTTTCATCTTTTATTTTTGAGTGTAAGGTCAATGTTATCCACAATGACAATTATCAACGGCAGCTCCGCCGATACAAGAGAGCTTCATGCTTCACGGGTGTACCGCGTACGTACTCGGTACGGGTGTACCATTGTCTTCAGCGTTGAGCAACTCGAAGCATGATAATGTAACCAAATGACGAAACACCGTCCTTTCCCAGAGAGATTAGCTTTTAATACATCCAATAGGCTTATACGAATTATAAAGATGGCGGTAATGTTCTGAACGGCTTACACTTTGATTGTGAAGTAATCGCGTATCGCAGGAAATTAATGAAGAAACTACTAATAGTGGACAGATAGTAGGGACTATTGTTTCTATCTATACCGTATACTGTATAGTGTATACTCTATAGTGTATGGTGTATAGTGTATAGTGTATAGGGTGTCTCTTTGTAATTGTATTATCGCATACGATATATTATTACGATATTATTTTTCTAATGTTTATATATAAATACAAACTCGATTTTCTGTTCATACTCGTATACTTTTAACTGCATTGTTTATATAGAGATATTAAGTAATAAATACTCTTTTGTGTACTGTATTGTGTAATAGCAATACACAGACTATATAAGTCTATTAATGGATAAGGAAATACTAGACTTCCTAAACCTCTTAGCTAAAGAGGCTTTCGCTACGGAGAGGTCAATTTAGTAGGCCGCGCTGAGAGCGAGGGGTTTGGAATATTACATTCTATACTCAGATTCTATGATATTTTAATAAATTATGTTAGCATGTTAATAATAAATATACTTCGACAATATATATTACGATATATAAACTGAATTGTATAGTTGTTCATATATATATGAGTGCCTTAAATGTGTACATGCACATTAAAACTAGGATTTCCCCTAAATTGGATACTATATGGACTCTACCAAAGACACTAAATATATGTAAGTATAAATATAATACGATCACTAGTTGAGGATATTAAAAATAAATGTATTCACAAATGTTTACAGTCTGTATACCGCACATAGCAGGGTAGGCGAGTAGGCAGAGTGAACCGTAGGCTGAAGGAACCTAGTGTAAGTAAGGCATTCCGTTCCCCATTTTCCGCCTTTCAAGGCATTGCGTGTTGAGTGGCGGAACTCAACGTCGCACTTTGCCTCGTTGCCAGAGCGAGGAAACCCATACTCTCTGCGGGGAATGGGAATCGAACCCACAAACCTGGTGCAATGCGGTGCGGTAAGATTTTAGTAAACTGGCTAGTTCACGTTTTGGGGAAACTGACTTTAAATGTAGTTATGTAATGGCAGGACCGAATACGTGTACGTAGCTCCCACTGTGACATCTGCGCTACACACTGTACTCTGTACGAGCATGTAAGTATGTAGGCAGTACTATAATGAAAGTGTAAGCGATACCTAGTTACGTATGGATGTGGTGTGTGGTGGCAGAGGTGAGTGGTGTGTGGTGTGTGGTGTGTGGTGGCGCAGAGGAACTGTGTATTACGTATATTTTTTACATTTGACATTATAATATATGCTAAAATGTATCAAACTCATATTTAAAATGTTTATGCAAAAAGTAAAATATAGGTACTATACTCGTACTACAGGTACGTAAGAAAACTACTTTTACCAAAACATAAATGTAACATATTTAAGTCTTATTTTTTCAAATGTATGTTAGAAATATTATCAAATTATTTTGTAACATACTAAATATATTAAAATGTTAACTTGGAAAAGATAACTTTTTTAGCCTAAATTAAAAGAGATCCTTCAAAGTTATTAGAATTTACTGAACATAATAACTTAAACTTTGTCATACAAAATAATAGTTTTAAAAAATGCTCTAAAGAGTTCTAAAGAGTTCAAAATAAGTGTCTATTGTTATGGTGGCAGAGTTAGAGTGTAGATTGCAGAGAGGTTGACTGCAGGAGGTCACCAGTGCATAGAGGACAAGCGGCGCTAACCGGAACATGCGTTACGTATGACGTACGAGTTCAACGCCACGCGGCAACCAGTAACCATGCATAGTAAATATCACCTGTTAACTTACGGCTTACGTCTCACGTGCTGCCACTGAGCAGTGTGCAGTGTGCATACACTGTGCTGTAGTCGGACATTGCTGACATTGCTATTAACTACAACCGTTTACTGCACTGTATACCTTCTACACATAGAGTAGCACGTGCACGAGTAGCACGCGACACCTGCAGGCGACCGCCCGCCTGCCCCGCCTGCCCCAATTAACAATTAAAACTGTACTAAACTAGATTTGCGTATGGTTACGATATTTTAGCATATCTGCGCTGGACACCTGTTTGTTTGAATTAGGACAATACAAATACACATTTATTATACTTAACTATTTACATTAGTTTGTTTTACGTATAATTTTAATAAATGTATGTATGTATATATATATATATATATATATATATATATATATATATATATATATATATATATATATACATACATTTATTAATATATATATATATATATATATATATATATATATATATATATATATATATATATATATATATATATATATATATGTATTAGAAATTGTTACTCTAAATATGCTATCTCACGCCACGTCATATACGACATAGAACTATGACAATTTTCTGAAAGCCCATGTCTTTGTAATTTGAAAGTTTCGTTTAAGATAGGAGAGATGAACACTGTTCAATAAACAACGGTTTCCCTTATTACAACTAATGCACGCCTTACAAGGCGCTCAGAGGGCGTCGCGTCGCGTCGGTCGGGTACTACACAAGTACGTACACAATTGCAAGAGATGCACCGGCAGATAGCGAGCGATGTGAAGGCGATAGCTATCTCCGCGGGACAGAGGTCGGAGGGTAATGATAAACTTATGTCCATATGAAGTCATCTTGCGACATCGATATCAGCGGCCAGCCCTCCTCCTCCTCCTCCCGCGCGGTGATGCAACTTGCAACACAGCGGAACAAAAGCTTCGTTATAGAGAGCTTAAATATAAACATCGCCGCTCCTCATTACTTACAGATAATAATTGGTATGTTTAAATTATTCACTAACTCATACATTAATTTCATCATTTAGACTAGAGTATGCAAATTTCTATAAATTATATGTAAATTTTTATTGACTTTAAATTGTAGTATAATATATAATGTTATGGAATGAACAGTACAGGCTGTGACGGCTATTGCAATACCTAATAATATAATATATTCATTGTGGTAATTAATTGTCGGTGTAAAAAACTATTCAATCATTGTTTGCGCGGTGACAGGCGAATAATCAGAATACATGCGCCATAGTGACGTGTTGTGATGCGCCATAGTGACCTTGTTATCTAAGGGGTATTTAGTGGTTGTTCCCTGAGCGCCACTAAGGCACTGGTCTCACACGTCACACGAACGAGTGTTAGTTACGGCAGTCGGAAGGTCGACGCACTAAATAGTGCTAAATTTCACCATCCTGTAACTGAATTGCGGCGGTTAGTTAGTTAACCCACATAATCATTCAATATTCGTTTCCAGCGTGCCTCTCGTACGTTGCTCGTCTCGTACACGCCGCGTCGTGGTCGCCACAGATGGCGACTCGCGCTTTGCGACTAAGCAAATGTTGGCTTTGTGATATAAAACAAATTTAAGACGTAATCTTCCATTTTCAGTAACCCGTACTTCCGCTACATTTTTCCAGATAATAAAATGGGAGTAGATAAGTAATTCCCATCGCACCGCTATCACTGTGTCTGTGTAGTATACAGTGTAGTGTATAGTGTATAGTGTATAGTCTGTACATGTAATATAAAGTACACATCGCTCATTTATCACCAACAAATCAGTGCCACATACACACATACACACACATACACACACATACACACCTGCACTGATACACTGATACCGCGCGGAGATAACGAATTAGTATAAGGAATTTGGATGATCTGCGAAATAGTAGCCTTCTAAATGCTTCTTAGGAGCATTGTAAATAATATAACATTTATATGTTATATTAATAAATTCCCCAGAAGTCGCAATAAAATATATGAATATACACGACTCTACTTGTGACTTGTATGACTGTGTCTAACATTTTAACTCATTATATTTGTAATTCTATATCAAAAAATATAATGGTTTAATTGCTCGGTTCGATTTATTGGTCGATACGATCGATAAAGTGCAGCTGCAACGAGCCACAGACCACGATACCTACCTCACCATGTACTAGTACTAGTTGTACTAGTTATACTAGTAGTAGTGGGGGAAGGGGGTTGTTATTTTTGGTACTTAAATGAGACCGATTATTGACACATACATATATAGGCGACCGTTCCTGGCTCCCTCACAGCGATGTTTTCATGATATGGATCATTTGACATAACGATCCCAGTACTGCACAGGGAATGAGCAAGTAAAGGAAATAAATAAGCACTCGGCCCAAATAATGCACAATTTTATATCTAACAAAATGTATACTAGTAGGTATAGTTTATCTTATCGGCTACTTTCACTGATATCGGGGTTCTAGATATTCCGGATTATTCTATTAATTATTTTTGACTAGAATATTAGGCCTCCTAAAGTAGGTGTAAACTGAAAACATAGCTTTAGTGAATATAAATGCAAAACTAATTTTAAAATTAAATTTAAATATTGTCATTCATTCACTCTTACATTTACATGAAAGGAAAACTAAATATGTCCCTATGTCGAACTAATATCACACACACTATACAAAATATTTTGTAATTTGTACTAGATGTATTAATCCAGCGACAGGTGTTTGACTTCTAACAATAAGTAGCAATTGTTAAAAACTTCATTAAGTATGTAAATTATTCATTAGTAGGTACTGATCGCGCATCAGCCGCCGACAGGGCAGGCGACAGGGCAGGCGACAGGGCAGGCGACAGGGCAGGCGACAGGGCAGGCGACAGGGCAGGCGACAGGGCCGGTCTGATTGACACATCCATACTCCATATACACATACGAGTATTAGGCAATGTTTAGTAAAAGTTAGTTAAACATTTTTGACGATATTCCTCAATGGCAATGAGTGAGTAACACTTTAAGTAGGAATCAGTAGTAATATTATAATTTCATCGAAATCTAAAAAATCATTCTATAAAATAATCTAATGATATTAATTATTTCAAATAGTTGCAAGCGATAGTCATTCATGTTCATTTTATTTTTAATATTTTATTTCTAAGTCGTATGTGTATCGCACACAATGCACGCGTCGTACCTGCGAGTATGAGTCTGCACTCGCACTAGTGATGCCTGTTCAAATAGTATTTCACGAACATTGCGCGGTATTTATTTCAACATAATGTCGCCGAGCCGAGTGTCGAGCTCCAGCGTCGCCACAGCCGCAGCCTGCAGTGGACTGAGTCTGAGCCGCTAATTGGATATATTTCTCATTTCTCGCTATAACCGACTGCAATTATTAAGAATGTGGACAGGGAAAGTTACTGCAAAAAGTATTTACTAACAAATATTACATACTTGTAAGATCGCTTATATTTATTTTTCAAATATTCCCTTGCAGAGCCGTCTTGGCGACACCTGCACGACGCGGCGCGACGAGGCGTCGGAGGCGAGATAACTAGATAGCGGCGATAGCATAATCAATTAACCTCATTGCGGACCTAAAATGTCGCTCGCGTCAACAATCGGCGGACGTTAGTTTACACCCGCCGACATTACGCCGACAATACGCCGACAATACGCCGACATTACGCCGACATTACGCCGACATTACGCCCATTGCGAAATCTGCTCGTCACAAATGTTCGGTAAAAATAGTCCAAACAGGGTCGACCAAACGACTAAAGCACGCGCTGTTTGCTCAAAGTGCCTAACGCGTGCAGCTTCCATTCTTAACGCATTCCGAATATAGCTCGAATGTTAGGTAGTAGAATAGACTATTCCTGGTATAGCTTTCCTGATTAGAAAGGAGAAATTTAAAATAAGGTTTTTATTTCACTACTTTTTTTTTATTGATCCTATTAGCCTCTAGTACCTCGTGAGTCGTGACCGAGTCTCGCTAGACCGCTATAATGACAATCAGGTGTAAAAGTTGCATATTTTAAAAACAAATAAGCAATGAAATGTATCAATCAATACTAGTGGTATTATATAGTATGACTATGGGCAGTGGAAAGAGCCGACACCGGCCGGCACATTCACTTAACGATATTAATATTTATAAGATGGTTTTTGCCCTTTACACTATTAGTTTGAGTGTTTGTGTGTTACTTCAAGCGATCCGTAAACGTCGTTTGGTCTGTGTCTTACATTCATTTATGTAAAGGACATTCCCGTATGTTCAAACCAGAAAGATATTTCAAGGTAGAATCTTTGATATAAAATTTTGGGTTGAAGGTTGTTGTTTGGACTACAATTATAATTTTACAATGATAATTGTAGTAGTACGAGACTCCCAGTTTAGAGTTCACGATGCAGTCACAAAGAACTTGTATTGGACCGCAATAACTATTGTATTGCAAATAGATAGGTACATAAACGTGTTACTACCAAAACGTGCGACAACGGCGCGGCGCAGGCGCAGACCACAGCGCATGGCGCACCGCGCGGGACGTATGCTATGCTGATGAGATCAATTTAAACAAACGGGGACTCACTCTGTGCACTCACTCGCTCACTCTCGAACTCGAATAGATAACACGATTTTCATCGGAAAATACATTCTAAATGACTTTATAATTTATGTTAAGGGCTCTTAAGCTGTTGAAAGCTGCTTATTTATTACTTTGTAGATGTTATAAAACTTCCCAAGAAAGTAGACTAGCTGGCGCCCTCCTTTACGTTTTAGAGAATTTTAACATGTTTATAGACAGTTACTTCCAATAAGTTCATAAAATGTTTATCTCAATATTGTTATATTCACTTTATGATGTTTCTTGAACGACACATACCTACCTACATATACATATTTATAAAATTTGTGCAATATTTAAGATTTTCTGTAATTGTCATCTTTATTTCTTACCAATTGTCTTGTCTAAATAACCTACTTACTCAAGTTAGGAACGGGCCCATATTTGATTTCGTCTGAATTCTAGTTTCGAAGTAGTTAATGAATAGTTTTTGGGCAATGGAAGAAAACCGATCGATCGCGAGGTTATCTCGACCTGACGGCGAATAAGTTAAATAAGTAGCGAGCGAGAGCATAAGCGAGATAAGTGGATGACGTCTGTAAATATATGGGAAACAATTAAATTATTATGGATTTTAAATATTTATTGATATTTATATATATTGCATACTGTAAACTTTTAAAAATAAACCTAAATGTAAGATATGTTTATCAAACGTACGCGTGACACATGACACATGACAGACTGAAGCTCATTCACATTATTTATGTTTTATAAATAACTACAATATTCATTCAATTTATTCTGAACCTTTGATCTGCCGATCAGTAATTAAAAGAAGCGAGGTGACCGCAGCGACCCGCCCCGCTCCGCCCCGCCCCGCCGGGCGCCCGCGGCGGCCTCTACAGCAGTCCTCTCTGTTATCAGTGCGTACCTTGCAGACTTCACATTTTGACTATTTCAGTAAAACGGTACTATTCTTTGTTTGCGTCGCAAGTGTACGAGTATTGAACAAGCGTGTATAGAGCTATGCGACAGAATTTAATTTTATGTGCCAATAAAGTTTTATGACGAATTGGAATAACTTTTTATACCTTAGTAACAACCTACAAGGCTGCTCGAGACAAAAAGCAAGCGCTAACATTAACGTATAAGTCAGGATCTTTATTAAACCAACATAAGCGAGGCGTGGTGCGCGAGGACAGGCCGGTAGCGCGACAGTGGAGCCGGTCAGCGGCGCTCAATCGGTTCGTGGAACATTTCGACAAATGCCTAAATGCGTGCGATCACGGAAACCCGCGCACTCTCATCAGCTCTTATTAGTTGCGGAGACGTCGACGCGTGTGGGCATTCCCGACGCGACAGCGACGACTACACGCTTGTCATATGTATGCAGTAAATGTGCAGTAAGTGTACAGTAAGTATACATATATGCACTTGCACCTATTTCAGTAACAAAAACTTCGAACAATTTTATGCAATATGAAATTATATAAGCAAATCAAAAAATATACCTTTGTAATTTCAATATTGATTCAGTAATATTAATTTATTTACACTTCGCATTGACTCTAAACGCTAATTAACCTCGTTAGTTAAAATTGAGAGCGCGTGTACGGTGTACAATGATCGCCAAACTCGTGTGGTGTGCTCTGGTCGGTCCAGTCCAGTCCAGTCCAGTCCAGGCCACCAGTCCACCACCAGTCACTTGCCACTTTCTACCACTACACCACACCACACCAACAGGTAAACAGTAAAACGTATAATATGAACATAACGCGTTCGTGTTCTGAGAACAGATTACTTAGCCTCATAGGCATTAATATTTAAAGGCCAGTATTCTCAATAGTATACAATTAAAGTAGAGTACGTTTCAGCGTGATTTAGCAGAAACTAATGACAGGCGTTCCACGTGATTGTAATTTTTTGCAGAATTAGAGCTTTCAAATTTCCATTGGCAGGTCAATGAACCCGAACCCGTATTAGTCTTTGTTCATATCTTTTAACTGATGTCGATGTCGATGACGGACTACAGAGGCAACTTACATTACGGAGGTGTACTAACTAAGAATAGGTCGCGTACGCTCCAGTGCAGGGTTGTGTTGATATAAAACATTCAAAGTCGTAGTTCGTTAGTTGTAGTATTCAAAATATGTTTTACACAATTTAGTCTAAAGAATTTTATGTTAAGATTTACAATTTTATATAATAATTCTCCCTAGCACAGTCTCCATATTAAACTAAGCTTAAAGTAAATTAAGAGTTTTTGATAATCACAATATTTGTGCAGGAGTTACTATTATCTGGACGTTTGCGTCGCGAACGCTCCACCCCGCTCCGCTCCCCGCCCCGCTCACCGCTCCGCTCGTGAGAATAAGAATATTTGTCTCGCCGTTGAGTTTATTTATAAGTTTACGAAAATTTTCACCGAGGTCATTGTTTCGTACGTTTCAGGAGATCATCCGTAACCGTTACGTAACGCGACGCGCGCCTCGTAAATATTGTATTACACATTGTGTGTTATAACATATAACACACTGCACTGCATTATGCAAATTACCACCAGCGTCACCAGCGTCACCAGCGTCACTAGAGTGACCGGCGTCACCGGCGTCACTGCCGTCACTAGCAGGCGTGGCCTTCACGTAAAAACATTTTTTCATATATAAATATGCACCGCTACATAAGTGCACTTGACCACGGACATTCTTTAATAAATATAAATTAATGTGTTTGCAAAAAAATTTAAACTCTAAAGCCTATGAAAAAGCCTATATGCTGAGAACAATCCCCGAACATAAGATTATGTATAAATTAGATAAAATATCAGTTTGTGACTCTCTTGTTGTTACGTAAGTGAATCTCAAATAAACCTTATAATATACCGCTGAAGCTTTTCAATTGTTCTCATCGCTGTAGCGCTAATTGACTTTATGTCTTAACGACGCACCGGATAATTACGATACACCGTTAATGTATTGAATGAAATTGAATCTTTCACATTGAATATAGATTTTTTTAATGAAAAACATTGAAAAGTAATATTTGCTTTGATGAGTATAAAACTATAGTAACCAAAATACAGAGATCTAGTTGAGTATACACGAGCGTGTGACAGCTCAGTACAAAGTGAAATATAAGAAAAATGTGCTAAATTGAACACACAATTAGCAATTAGCTAGGAACGTATCACGAGCGGTGCGGCTACTAATGTAAGCTTCATCTAAACTTGAAATGGCCTACACAAAAAATTAGGCACACCGCTAAACTAATTTATCTGACGCGGAAAAAAATAGGTAATCGAATAGACGTGAATAACCTGTTTTGTCAATCAAAGCGAACACAGACGTAGGTACACTATCACACAAGCATACAGCTAGGCCACACAGGCCACACAGGCCACATAGGCCAGGTTATTTAAATAAATATTTAATTATTAGGTACAATGTTGCCGGTCGTACTTATACAGCGTGTTCATGGAGTTTTAGTGTTGTTACCCATTGTATATGCATTAGTGGAAACATTATTAAGTAAATCGTCTAACGGCACTCCGGAGTTATTGATCATAATATCATACGAGATTGAATAATAGAAATTGTCTTTTCTTTCCTAATATATCACCAAATTTGTGTCGGACTTGACTGACCTTGCGGCCGCGGCCCGCAAGTTACACTGCGTCTGCTATTTATACATGTATTTTTATTAAATCTTTCAACATTTAAATTGTTGAAGCGATCGCTGAAAATATTAGGCAGTAAAAAAGTTAAATGCGTGTATCCCGGAGATACGCGCGGACATTCAAATGACTGTATTTTTTTATAAATATACCACGCGTTTCCTTGCACCGAATAAGTTCAAGGTGAGTTTTTGTTACGTTGGTCACGTACTTTGCTGAAGTCACTAACAGCTGAAGGTTCACTCCGTACGAGACATATACAGTATTGATAAATAATTAATTAATAGATAACTTCGTAAAACAGTCGTACTGACTGACTTACTCAGATAAATTATGCAAAATGAGTTTTTATCAAACAAACATTCAAATACGGCAACACGCGAGCAGCAGTAGTAACCTTGGCGTATAGAAATTGCTTAAGACGTAAAATCCGTTTATCTCACTGCTCAGAGCTCACCGGTCACTGGTCACTGGTCACTCGTTACCGGCGCGGCGCTCTCTACAAAACGCTATTTACGTGCCCGCCAATATTCACAATAAAACTTTACTAATTAACTCTTCTAATCTAATTATTAGAACATATTACAAACGTCATCTCGTAACTCGCAGTGCGCGTCACATGCACATGCACATGCACATGCACATGCACATCGTGCTCTAGTATACCGGCAGTACGAGCTCGTATGTACACCGTGCTCCGTGTAACCGCGTGACAGTTGTGACGCGTGACAGTTTTCAGTGTATTGTGTTTGTTAAGCGGAGAAGCAATTCGCGATAAACAAAACGGGGACATTTTTAAAGAGACCTACTTACGCGAGGCTAATCACCTCAACCTAGAAAACGTTTCAGTTCCCAAAAATAATGTAAATTCTAGTTTTTGTATTGCATTTTATTTTTTTATTCAAGCCTCTTAGTACCAAGCTATAAAGATTAACTGGAATCTGGACGACTCTTGTTTACAATTTAATATTATTGATTTATAATATTGAATTATAGATTATTCAGAATATAGAATTATTAATATTATTTCACCGTCCCCTTATGAGTATTCAACAAATATACAATGATATAGATATACAGTATAGATGTACAGTATCTACTAATATAGCATCTCTTGTGAGTGAGTCCATCTTCAACGGGTAGATGAGCTCAGCTGAGAAAGTCAAAAATCTTAATTATTTAAAAATATTTTCAAGTTATTTGTTTGTTGACAAGAACTCGAAGGTCCTAAAAAGGCATTGTTAATGAAACATTTTCGCCATATGAGTGCGCACGCGCTCACGGACCTGTTCTTTAGAGGAGCTATTATCGGACACAAATCTTATCAATTAATGTGCTGTTAATATAATTTAGCGGATGACAACGATGGTGGTTAATTAGAGAATTAAAATGAAATTATACATTTCTGAAATGAATGGAGTTCCCAAAATGAAAACTCAGTTAGATTTTCAGTCGATGTATATATTTAGATATAAAACAATCAAGTCGACCAAGGAACAACTCGCCACTCTAACAATCAGCTGCTGACAATGAACTGACAGCTGGCGCGTTGGTCGGTCGGTCGGTCCGTCGGCGCGCTTGTCACGAAGGTATAGCGTATGTGGTGTGCTTGACATCTAGTCTTTAGTAAAAAACATGTCCGCCTTCATTTGAATACTAGATTTTAATTCTTTAATGAAAATTTAATATTACAATCTCACTTTTTAATATGTTATGTAAATGAATACCAGCCACGAATAAGCTATAAAACCAAACCTTTTTTCCTGGCCACAACAAAATAACAAAAAAATTAAATTTAGAATTATTTAAGTTTGCATTCCTTGACAGACAACCATTTAGAAGGAACGCCAGGAAAAAATGATATAGATAGATCACATACACCTACCTCTATCTTGTTATCTTTAATTACTCTATTCTCTCCACAGTCTCTATTTCACGTGCCACTCCATTATCCGTAACTTAAAGGCATTTTATTAACTGTTCGAGGGTGACACTACCGGGAATTTTACCCAAACAGACAAATAACTCTATTAAAATTTAAATTAAATGTTAATTCGTTTCGGATCGTATTTAACGATTTGCAACAACTGCATTACTACGGTGTATGTAAATGTATAATTGTAGCAGTAGGAATAATCTCAGGAAGGTTATATTTATGTATTCATCTAAAGTGACTTATGACATTGATGAAAAATCTACTTATCGGGATTTATATACAAAATATAGGATTACAGGAGTAATTTAAATAGCACTACTGATACGAGACAGTACCAGTAGTTTGTTGTAAACAAACGGCAGGTACGAGAGCTTATCTTGCCACTTATGTAATCTCACTATGAAGGTTTGCTTCATTTGCTTTGACTAATCTAAAATAAAAGAGAACAATTGACTGTAGCTGTATAGCAGAGGACAAGGTACTGGACACACTGACTGACACTACAAGTAAAGGTCAGTTGTGACCGCGGGTTACACATTTATTTCAGTATCGGTATACTCGTATTATATATGAATACTTTTACTAGAATCTGTTTCAACGTTAACTCACCTGTCACCTGTCACCTGTCACCTGTGTGTGTCTCGGACTTAATGATTGTTTTAACGACTATTATTGATATGCTCGTATTGATTATATCGTCAATATAACTGCGTGAAGTAGAGCGAGGTCTACAAACCTCTATTATTTAAAACCGCAGATTCTAAGTTACATACTACCTATAAAAATTAGTATAAAGTACCACAATTACCTTTTAATTTAGTGCACACTAGTGTGTGTGTACTTGTATGTACTCGTATGTACTTGCCGTTACACGTTACACATAAAAATGTACTAAAACCAGTTCCGCTAATTCGAATTTTCACGTCACAAATGTTATTAACTTCTCAATACACGGCTCTCATTCAGTTCGCTATAGACGCCGATATCGTTTAATAAATTTAAATTGAAAATATGTTGCGAACAACTCGAAACGACGACAATGACAAAATCTCGTATCAAATAACAAAATATAATATTTAATAGCATAAATTAATATTTATGGATTTATATTCATATAAATTATTTTCTATTTGCTAACGATTTTTTTTAAGATTAGCAAAAAGTTTAGTCTATCCTGTCCAAACTCTACGTAAAATATAGCTGTGCCAAATTAGTGACACAGAGCAATCGCTTTCACGACGGTATAGCAATTACTATGTAGGTACTGTATGCATGTATTATATATTAGCAAGGCTTTGCGAGCACGGAGCACGTGCGAGAGTATTTAGTCACGTAAAGGTTATCAATGGGCAACTAACTTGAATCTCCGCGTTCGCTGAAGACTTTCCCAATCCTTACGGGATGTTGCGTTTTCCGAGCCGCCGACCGCGACCGCTGCACAGTGTCACTTTCTTGTATCGAATCACAGCGGTTCGTACGTAACTCTAACTCAGCACTCTAACTCGACACATTCATATTAATAACATTTCCCCGATCTGAAAATCACACACACACAGACACTCACTCACGCTGCACCACCAACTATTATATAATTAACATTTAAATTAGTTATATGTCGGAAAGTTAACTTTCGACTTGCAGTAAAGAAATTGTGAGATTACTGTCGCCATGTCGCCGTGCAAAACTTTTTTGGCGAACTTTTCGACCGCGTGCTCTGAAACCTAAAGATCGGGATTTTCATGTAATTTTCCCCGGCAGTGTGGAACAACAACACGGGGACTCGCTGGTATATAATAAAAATAATTTACAAGTGATAAATAATGTAATGATTACAGTGTTATAATATTTAGTGGTGCGTTACACTTTTCCCGATAGCGACGAGCGTATGCGAGAGAGACATAACGTGACCGTCCCGGGCCGATGCTCGCGCGATACTGACGGCCGGCGCCGGCCGCGCGACCTAGCTCTATGTAGAGCAGCACCCGACACCGACACCGACACCGACACCGACAGCGACACCGGTGTACGGTGTATGGTGTACCGGGCTATATCATCCTGCGTCGTCCAGCGGTGACGAGGGCCGAGGCACAGAGGAGCCTCCAGCACACGCCTGCTACCTGCTACCTGCGCCCAGCAAACAGTTACGCTAATTTAAAAATATGCAATATTATAATTTCTGACATATTATCTGAATATTTTCAAAAGTAAAAGTGAATAATATCACAAAACAATAAAAACTAAACGTTTCTTCGTTACTTCGTATTGGCAGTGACCGTTAGCATAACCGCAGTGAATACTGCACTCACAGCCATTGAGGCTGTATTAACCTAAAATTAGATTTAGATGACTATATTGTCTAAGTAGTAAGTATACTTGAATCATCGAGGAATTTTACTTATTTCCTGTTGGTCAAAAACTGTACTCATCGTTCTAACAATAGCAAAACAAAACCTGAACAAGTGACATGTCACATGTCAAATGTGACGTAATATTAACTTTATGAAATAGGTATAACTTAATAGATGTAAAAATCTAAATATAACATTTGTACCGGTTGTTGTTGTCGTCACCGGTTTTGCAACCAACAACAACAATAAGCCCTTGGTCAGGCACTTACTGACAGTTGTCTATTCAGTGAATTGAGTTTTAGAGTTATGAAGTAAAAACTGAATTTGAGGCAATTAGATATTGCAAGAAAACATACCTGTATTAAATGTTGTTTTCTTTTATATATATATATATATATATATATATATATATATATATATATATATATATATATATATATATATATATATATATATATATATATATATATATATATATATATATATATGTGTATCTGCTCTGTCTATCTACTCACATGTGTATAAACTCATATATTTATTAAAAGAAGATGTCAATGTCGTCAGATTTTAAATCTCCATACGTTGTTGAGGAAACGATGACGACGCACGAAGTTCTCAAGAAGTTCCCGGTGTATAAGGTAGTACCGAAGGACCAACATAGCGGCGAGGAGGCCCGCACCCCCGCCCGCACCCCCGCCCGGCCCCCGCCGCCGTATACGGAACAGAATGCTGTCCATCGAAAATCAATTAGCGAGTCCCCTTGTTATATTTGTGAGTAGCACTTTTTACATCTAATGTGATTTACAAGTCATTTTCAACTCCATCTTTGGTTTTACCTTACAGTACTTGTATATATTGGAAGTTGTTTAAATTCACAATATCACATGGTTACTTTAACTTTGACTCCACAGGGTCGAATTCTGTTCCTATGCTCCTTTATACGTCATTCTCGCCATTAAAATAACAAAATATGATAGTACTTAAAAATTTTATTTCTTAGATGTTAAACAAATTAGTCAACAGATGTCTATTTATCTAATTCAAATTGAACATTTAAAAAAAAGAAGCATGATACACTAACGCTGCTGCTGCTCAAGGCTGCCAACGTATTTTTATATCTCCAGATGTTGAAGATGTCCATTGACTAAGGTAACTTAGATACGTCCATCAGGTATATCACTTCGGCTCGTTATAAAAGGTTAAAAAAAATAAAAAAATCTATAGGACGTATATAAATGTTACAACTTATTATAAGTTCGAAACTAGTGCAAATTACAATATAATATATAATTTAAAAATGTTTACGAAGCATGTTATAGTTATTGAGAAACTAAAGACAAACCTTAAGCAACAAATATTTAGTAATATTAACAGTGATGAGAATTTAATTTGAAGAATTTTATAATTGAATACGTTACTTATGTATAGCACACATATAATACATAGGTACTATACATGTATACATCGACTATCCTGCATAAAAAGATTTATTAAATTTGAGCCAGTCCTTCCTGAGATCTTATTATTAGTATAAGTATTGTATTTATACCACAGTAGGTAGGTTCTGAATCGTCAAATTATTACAAACAAATAACACATTCGACGAGACGGAACGCTTCTACTGAAAGCGTGCGTCAAGTAGCGTAGCGTATGAACTATGAAAGCAGTACTGCGAAAAGTTAAAAACTATTAGAAGTCCTTAAAGTTATTAAGCATTCGCTCAACCTCACCTCTTCACCTCTTCTCTCATCTATACTCATTACTCGTAATAGGAGTCATATATTTGCCTTACAATTACATATATTCGTTAAAGCATAAAGCGAATTTCTATATAATAATATTTAAGTACAAGTACTACTATCTCCATGTATTTATTAGAGTTATTTTAGTATTGAATTGTGTTAATATTAATATATGGAAGAGAACTCGAGGAATCTATTATGGAGTTGTCCTTTGCTAGTAGCGACCTCTAGTCTTGTAATACGTGAACTGATTCTCAAATATTTTTTAAATATAAAATATTTTCTTTTACAGCTCTTACTTAACAAAGTGAATAAAAAAAAGACAGCGCTTTTTATTTTCTTCTATTAATTGTTTAAATATTGCTACATAATAATACAGAATGTATTTTTTTTATCTGTGACTATGGTATGTAGCCGAGTGTCAACAGTTGTCAGGGAGGGCAAATCTAAGAGCTGACAGCTGGACAAGTCATAACAATTAATTTATAACCTTCTTAATTAAAACGTGCCCAAAAAGTAATTATTTTATGTATAAACAAGCAATTTTATTTATATTTAACTTAATCTACTTTAGGTAATGTTCAGAACTATTACTAGTATATTTACAGTAATTCATAACATTCCTTGTCGTATCAAATTAAATTTATTTAGTCGACCTGTTTCTACCATTTTTCAAATTATGAAGGTTAGTCTTAATGTATTACGTTGTTTATTTATGACAGCAAACGTTTTGTATCTTCACGCTGTATCCCGCATACAGCACGGTGAACAGAGGAAACCCATTTCTAAAATTCGCCTTTCGCCACTTTCCGACAAATTTTCCAGATATTGCCTGTGAAGTGGACATTCAAAGCACACTTAACACTGCGCTTTTTTTTAATATCAGAGCGAAGAAATAAAATCAATTAATTCCGTCGGGAGACTCAAACCTACAACCGTTGCTCTTACATTGCGACGTGTCGCTGCGCCACAACCGCCTATAATATATATCAATAATTTATACAACCTTTCAGATTGGAACGCATGATGGAACATTTCACTGTGATGAGGTTTTCGCTTGCTTTATGCTCAAGCTTTTACCACAATATAAAGATGCAGAAATCATTAGAACAAGAAACCTGGATAAACTTAAAGAATGTGACATAGTTGTTGATGTAGGAGGTGAATTTAATCATGACAAGAAACTTTATGATCATCATCAACGAGAATTTAATGAAACCTTGAGCTCATTGCGGCCTGAGCTCGGCGATAAATATAAAATTAAGTGAGTTTAAATTTACAAAAAATGATTACTAACATATTTTTTATAAGAAAATTTATATTTTTTTTAAATATTTCTATGTAAGTATGTTGTTTAAATGAAGCCTTTTATATATCAATAAAATTTAAAAATTTCAGGTTAAGTTCGGCTGGACTTATTTACACATACTATGGTGAGGAAATTATTAGCTTATTAGCTAAGGAAAAACTATTGACTTCCCAAAATTTGAACATCATTTACAAAAAAGTTTATGAAAGCTTAGTTGAAGAGATAGATGCTATTGATAATGGGATTCCCATGACTAATGAAGAACCCAGATATAAGATACGGACTCATCTTGGCTCTCGAGTGCAAAGATTAAATCCTACATGGAATTCTGATAAACTGGTAGACTCTGATGACCTATTTCAACAAGCTATGTCAGTAGTCAGTGAAGAATTTCTACATACAGTTGAATATTTTTCTTCAGTTTGGCTTCCGGCCAGGAATCATGTACAGTCTGCTATAGACAAACGATTCACAATTGATGAATCTGGTCAAATACTAAAATTTGAAAGTGGAGGTCTGCCATGGAAAGAGCACTTGTTTGATATAGAGGAAGCTTTAGGAATACAAAATGAAATCAAGTATGTTTTATTTAAAGATAAAACATGGCGAGTCCAGGCTGTACCTGTCAGCCCTACTAGTTTCATTTTAAGGTGGGTTAGTTAATATATCAATAATAATAGAAGCTAAATGCCATTCGGCATAATTTTGTCTAGCGCCTGTCTGTCTGTCAATTTGTCCTCCAACCACGAAAAACTACTGGACAGAAATGAATTAATTTTCCCGACCCGCTTAAATTATACTTTTTATCCGGATATTCCATGAAGTTCCTGGAAAATAAATGCAAAAGTGATTATTTAAATTACTGAAATGTAGGATGGTAGACGTGGCATGCTAGTTGTTCATAGCCTTAAAGAATTTATAGTTTTGTTTTTTTATCCTGATGCGCATTGCAAATTTTGAAAAAAAAAAAAGTATTGACTTATCTACATTACGTCGACTACTAGCAAGTGAAGCTAAATTATATAATAGATTTTGTCTAATAAATTACTTTTATTTTTCTATATTTTTTTTTTGTAATATGATTATTGATGTTCAAATAACGTTTTTGTAGTGTAATAAAAATATTATTTTAAACATTGGCGATGTTGTAAATAGAAAATAGTAGTAGTATATTTGTCAGGACTAGAATAAAGAACGGCAAAGAACGAAAAACGGTATAGTGTTGGTATGATTTAGATTATAAATTACAATTGTGAGAAGTGGATATTGTATATTTTACGTTATAACTAGAATAGCTAGAACTTAATCTGTTTACACATTATATGTTAATTACATCTACGTTTACATATATGTACATTTACGTTTTAATCTATATATTAATACGTGATGCCAAAACTTTGGACCCCCCCCCCCTCTTTACGAAAATTGCGCTGACGCAGGAGCATAAAATTTGGCACACTTATAGTTTATGTGCAGTAGAAGTGCAGAACGCTAATATTTTTCAATAATAATGCTTATAAAGTACATTGAATCAATAAATAAAACATTAGCAGACTACCATACGTTTAACAATATAACTTTTGTATAAAGTGACATGCACGTTGCTATGGCAACGCGTATATCACGCGTCAACGGGTCCTCTAGTATATTTAATAAAAACAACGTGATTCAATTCGTGAAAAGTGATTCAAAAAGGTTTAAATCCGAGAAAATCGAAGAATTGTATTGTGATGTATAAAATTTAAAAACGAACGCGATCTAGCTAACTGAAGCAGGCAAAGCCGCGGGCGGGTCACTAGTACTACATATAATTGTTCTGGTTTATCAAATAAACCTACGCATATGCCGTTTTATAAATAGTTTTGTTCTTGAGTTACCATAAATTGTATATTTCATAGGACCCCATTGAAAAAGGAGTGGTGCGGTCTTCGCGATGAAGATCTAAGTGCGGCTTCAGGAATTAAAGGCTGCGTGTTCTGTCACAGCTCGGGCTTCATCGGAGGGAGCGACTCCTACGAGGGGGCCAAGGCCATGGCGGTGCGCAGCCTGCTGGGCTGATGGAGCATCTATATACATAAATATATATAAATACTGTGATCTTTTATTTCTTCCCTTCATTATTCCATTCAATTAAGTGTACGTTACCCAAGCAACGAATACGAATGGGAATGCGTATACACAAAGTATCATGCTCTTTATCACTTGATTAGTAAACAAATTTAAACAATTATTAAAATAAAATAATAATAGATGATTAATTTTTCTAACGTCAAACATTTATGACCACTTCAGGTTCACTTAAGTTAATGCCTCAGACCTGAGAAAAACTGGCGCAAGAAACTCAGCGGGACTTTTTTTTTTTTTTTTTTATATATTCATTAGAATTTTACAATTATTCATTTTTGATAGTGATACGTATGAAATAAACTGGAGCAATTCGTTCACAAGGTGTGTTGTAAATGAACAAAACATTAATTAAGCTGTAAGTTGTAAGTTAAAGCAAATTACAGTAATGGCAGAACCTTATAATATCCCAGAACATCCTCGTTGGTTAGGGGACGATACATCAACTGTAGGGATCTACTGGGCGGCTTGAAAAAGGAAAAGGCTATCTGGCAGTGAAATGGGGTGCTCTTGTGATTGTCGGATGTTATATATCTCCAAATAGATCTCTCGCAGAGTATGAAATATATCTGGATTGTTTAGGTAACAGTATTCGTAAATACCAAAACTAACAGTTAATAGTTTTAGGAGACTTCAATGCTCATGCTAGAGCTTGGGGATGTTCCAAA